>JAWPHD010002976.1:0-233257 GCA_037043455.1 Cyrtodaria siliqua
ATATATTAGATAATACTGAGTGTTATATTTCGCAAATGAATATAAAAATGAGAAAAAACGGTTCCATACAAACAACAGCACCCAAACGAAATGGCACCGTAACCTGCACTGCACACAAAGATCAAATTAAATATACAATGAAATGAAAAGGACAGTACACAACACAAAGAGCGGATAACAGGTTTACCGACTAAAGTCATATGTAGTTGTAAAACCTACTGAGTGAGTGGTTGAGATATACGCCGTAGTGCTATGGATAGTATTTTCGAAAGATTTACTTGTCGAGGGTTATTGGGGTTGGGCCGCTACTTTGGTGAACAAGGGTGTGGTAATGATGGGTGGGGGGTAGGGGTTGGTTGCTACGGGTGAATTATTCATACTGGTGATATAAGTATATATACACATATCAAATTTGGTAGCATAAGTGATGTTGTTGGTTTATTTTCAGCTCTGTTCTCAGTATGGGTGACAAAGCATCGAAACCGGGTAAGTCTATTTTTCCGGTAACGTAATTATATACGCACGGACGCACGGACGCACACACAGATCTACATACATATATGTCAGTACTGGTCTGTCATGGTGGGGGGATTAATGTATGGTGTCTTTGGGTAGGACTTGGGTTTGGTGATTATTTTCTAATTATTGGTAAATCGCCACATGCACCTTTGATGCGACTCTTTACTTAGTGGTGTTAAAGCTATTCTAAATTATCTGACATAAGATGGAAATTAAAATCTAAAAAAGTTCAATACAAATTGTTTGTTTGGTTTTTTAAAATTCTGAAGCTTCCATAACGTATTCATACAGAACATATATATATATAAATTTTCACATACTGATATATCCAATGTACCAAGTATCCTTTTTTAAATATAAGTATGACACTAATAATATGATGTTACTCTGCAAACAGATTACTGGGGAGAAAGGAAATGTTAAATCATGTATTCATGGATTTTATGTGAAAGATATGCATTTGTATTTTCAATTATGCATATATGCTGAAATAAACAACACAAAAAAAACAAGCCTTTATGTACATTTAGCTTAAAGAAATTGAATGCTATTTTATAATGTGAAATAATATAAAACATTTAAATGACCTAGGGTGATCTTATCATTCACTAATTAGTTGTGATCCAATATAAGTATCAGAGTTATCTCCCATTTAGTTAAAACAGTGTATTTCATATTTAAAAATACCAATATGATAAAGAACATGGTTAAACGTCACTAAATAACAGTTCTGGGTTTCAAGTTATAAAAACGGCAAAATCAATGGATACTAACCTGTCATTATAATGCAATAACTAACTAAAGTTTAAAAAAAATGAAATTACCTACATTTACATTGAAATAAGAACGAAATTATAATATCTGTAAAGCAGGTAGATAAAAAAGATTTTTATTTTGTTCGCAGATATCGTTTCAACACAATGCCCTGATGCGAAAATGAATTTGCCATGCAATTTACGTGCTAAACTTATTTTTATCAGCATACTATTCTATATGATTCATATAATATACTATATACTATCGAATATGCACCATTAGGTATTCTATGTATAAATATGCATCATTATCAAATATGCACCATGGTGTATTTTATATAGACCTGCAGCAATATATTATCAAATATGCATTATTATATATTTCATTTATATACATGTATCAGCTTAATTTCATGTATGCGCCATTTTGTATTTCCTATATATACATACATGTATCAGTGTTTTATCAAATGTATACACATTTCTGCGGATACACACTCGTGTAAATACCACACACACATGCACACACATATAATTTACACATATATGCATATAGGATTTCTAGGGTGTTGTAGGCATTTATTATGTCTATGATTATGTTGTATTAACTGTAAGGATACGTATGGATTACTTTTTTTTTGGATTTTTTTTTTTAATACAAAACATGTTATAGAACGTAAATATATACATCAAAAAAGGGTGAAGATTGTAAAGAAAATTTTGTAAGTAGACAATAGTGTTTTACTATGTTGATTGTTGTGGTGTCCCAGCATTTTGGAGTATTTCATTGAGGTTTAGTAAAATCAAATAAATCTGTATCTATAGGCCTATTTTACCAATGTTTATATATCGACTCCACATAGCTTCAAATCGTGCAACTTTTATATGTATATATGCTATCCACTTTTCCAATTTGTATAAAGATGAAATATGTTTTTTTTAAAAATATTTAACAATGGGACATGTTTTTGCATTTTGTGTTGATAAATGAAAAAATTGGCTTGCAGGAATATTTTGCTCAAATTGATATCAAATTTATTATTTCCAAATAGAATATCTGTTTCTGATCAAAGTGTCAGTGTTGTATTACATTTATGCCTGATGTATTCTGCAAGGTCTAACCAAGAATGTTTTACAACTTCACAATTCCAAAGTAGGTGATGAATGGTTTCAGGTAAAATATTGCAAAAGCTGCAAACATTGTTATCTAAGATATTCATTTTAGTCAATAAATAGTTTATTCCCAGAATTCTGTGGTTGAGTCTATGTTGTAACCAAAGTAGTTCAGGATCATTCGTTATTTTGATCGGTATTGCATATATGTATTCCAATTTATAATTAGGTACAGGCATAAATTCATTTTTCCATTCTATTAATGACTTAGGGTAAATGTTTTTTGTAATTAACAGATCATAAATGAGTCTACATCCTTTACTATGCGTTTGGATTAGTGATAAGATAAGAAGGCGTAAAGAGTTTGGGCTATTGCTGGGTAGAGGAGCAAAATTTAATTTAGCCAAGTAGTTTCTTATAGCAGTAATAAGACCTTCATATTCTAATAAATTTGACCTAAAATCATACCAATCCATGAATTCTCTGTAGTTAAAAAAGTTTCCATTCGATTAAAAAGGTCAATAATTAATAAAATACCTCCTGTATACCATCTTCTATAGAAAACGCTTGAACCTCCGACCTTAATGTCTGGATTGTGCCATATATTTACTGAATGAAATTGATGCCAGGAAACTGGTTTTGCTTGTTCAGTAAAACATGTATAACAGGAAAGTACTTATTTCCCAAATGGATTGTGTACTCTCTGTTTAAGTTGTATATAGTCATTTCCAAAGTCAATTAAGCCTGTGAAAATTGGACATGTTGTTTTCACTAGTTAAGTATATTTATTATCTGTCTCGAATATTCTGCGGATCCAAGTTATTGTTAAAGCTGAAATAAATTGTTCAATATCAATCATTCTTAGTCAAACCATTATAATACAGGATCATAAATTTGGAGTTCGATCAAACATGAACTTAAACGATCATTCCAGTTTTGCAGAAAAGTGTAATTTACTCGTTATTTCAACACTTGAGGAAATGCGATGAATAAATAAGTTTGTACATAACAAACAATAACAACTACCGGTAATCAATGGAAAAACATCCCCGGTCAACTTATGCTGTATATTATTTCTTGATGGTTTGTATCACATATACATGTCCACTGTCGTTGACTGTAATTTTGATTTGTAATTCATCGCTGATTCTTGCCATGGCCTGTCATGCGTATCATTACATGCATAAGTAATTCTACAAAACAAAACGTTCCTACTGCAGTCGCCATCTACACGGACGTATTTTGAACAGCCACGACCCAAGCCAGCAACACCAAAACCAACGATGCTTGAAACACCATGGAGAGAAACTGAAGAATGGAATGATGAGGTAAAACATTCTTTAATTGTCTATAATAATGAGTATTAGTTTGTTTCTATATTTTTCATTAAGTAACTAAAGTTTGGGATAAAACAAATAGTGGCTAAAGCTAAACCGTCCATATGAAAACAAATCATTTTAAAGAAAACAAATAGTGTGTATCATTCGCTATTGTTGCTAGGCTGGAATTGTAAGTTTTACTTTTATATATATATATATATATATATATGATTTGTTCACGCGCTTTTAAAGTAGGAGGTGGCTATCGCTTCAGTAATTACGAAACTTAGTCGATGTCGCTTCACCTGTTATGATCACTAATTCTATAGAATACACGTCTTAAAATAGGTGTTAATACGCTTAGAACAATAACATGTATGTTTATAAACAAAATGATTTCGATGTTTGTGTCACGATGGATTATTGAAATTCGAATATACAGTTCGTGTTACATGTCGGTATTTATGAGAATATAAAAAAAAAACTATGCTTAGGTCAGTACCTTTATCTCGTGTTTGAGCCATTGTTTCAGTTATAGTACATGATTGTATTGTGTTGTATAGACAAAGTTATCGAACCGGCACGTCGACACAAAAAAAGGTCATATTGTGCGCACAAACTGATGAAAGATGAAGAAATGAGGTAGTAACTAAAAATTAATGTAAATATATAAAGATAAAACTTTTTACAAATAAGGGATGATATGGTAGTAATATAAACCATATATTTAAATCAATAAATACCAATCAACGGGTATATAAATAAGTAAATATATATAAGAACATATTATAATGATTTATATAGTCTGATTTCTTTCAGTAAATCTAAAACAAGACTAAAATCTAGAGTTTCAAATAACTCTTCCATAGTATTAACATTGTAGTACCTTTGACGCATAGGATCAATTGAATTGAATTGAATTGGGGTTTTAAGGCGCAACAACACCTGAAAAGGTTATATGGCGCCTAACAGGCTTGAACATGCCAGGCTCATCTTCCATGTACATCGAGATAAAATATGGAAAATGGGCCTAGAACCTTCTCACCCTGAACTGCAGAGTTGCTGCAAATTCTATTATAGACACTCCATTTACGCTGGAGCCACGTTTATTGTTTTTCTGCCACTGCTCTTAGTGATGTGAGCGAGATGGCACCTGAAACAATGCAGGGATCATGATGAAGACCTTTAATGAGCATGAACAAAAAATGACAAAATGAATATGAATGGGAGGGGGGGGGGGTCCTACCCTCTGCATGTGACGGTGTGTTTGCAGTGGTTGTATTCTACCCCGGCAACCACACGGGGAGCATAGGATTAAAGTCTACACATTCCAACAATATGTGTTTGACCGTTAACTGTGCAAAGCAGGGTATACATTCTGGTTAATTGCTCACCTCGTAATAAATACGAATGAGTATAACGTGTATGCCCTATCCTGCACCGGGCTAGGACAACTTCTTCTCGACGAATGGGTCTACTATGAACTGGATTCCAACAGTACACAAACAAGTCCGTTTCATTTCTAAGTATAGTGTCTGCACCACTACAACATGTTCAAGCGTTTAACTCCGTAAAACAATATTGTGCTAGAACTTATAATTACAACTACGTTATTAATTTATTTTGGTGGATTCAAAATTCAGGAGACGTTCTTGATAACGTGTGTAAGTTTAATAATAGCTATCCTAAATAACTTCAACTCAACAAAGCAAATTTGTATGATACATCCTCTTCTATTCTGGCTTTGCATCTCGCGATTGAAAATGGAGAAATAAAAAAAAAGCAAAATCAATGACAACAGAGATAATTTCAATTTTGACATTGTTAATTATCCCCACTTAGACGGTGATATTCGCCGAGCAATTTCTTATGGGGTATATGTTTCCCACCTTTATTTTCTTTCTGGAACTTGTAGTCGAGTTAAGAGTCTTTTTTACAACTAAGAAAGCTTAGTACTCTATCAGGGCTACCGTTACCATAAAATTCGAAAAACTTTGCAAAAGTTAATTATCATAGGCCTGATATGCTTTTGAAATATAAAAATAATTTAATGAACGGACTAATAAATATTTTGCGACAAAGACTATCACAAACTGACTTCTATGGTGACGTGATTTGCAAACTGTTTTTACCACTGACCGTTCCAAGGCATTACCCATATTGTCAAGTCGTTTCGCATACTTTACTTCTATTTTTCATATTTCTTGTATATTAAAATTGTATCCGTTTGTCCATCTGTCCGTCCGTCCGTCTGTCCGTCCGTCCGTTACCATATCTCCTCCTAAAGCGCTGAACGGAATTCAAACAAACTTAGGGTATGACTTCACCATATAATGACGGCGTGCAAGATTAACATTATACTGTGTATACTGTATAGTTTTTTACCTCTTACGTCACCCGTGGGGCCAAGGGAAAAGGGTGCCAAAAGGTCAAATACGCTAAACATTCATATACACTGTATTTTTCCTTATTTTTGCACATAACTTGGTATATATAATCGTCTATGAAAGATACACAACATTCAAAATGATTTTATCTCGGACGTCTAACCAGGCTTGAGTGAGTAGGGTGGGGTAATTTTTTGTTGTTGTTGGTATGTCTCCAATTGAATGTTATGTTGATGGGATTATACTGTGTAATGTTCCCCTCCTACGTCCACCATGAGGTCCAGTGAAAGAGGTGTCAAAAGGTCAAAATTCATTTACTTATTTAATATTTTCATAATTTTGCATATAACTTGGTATATATATTCGTCTATGAAA
Source organism: Cyrtodaria siliqua (assembly GCA_037043455.1). NCBI lineage: Eukaryota > Metazoa > Mollusca > Bivalvia > Adapedonta > Hiatellidae > Cyrtodaria > Cyrtodaria siliqua. Next base: position 6,469 of record JAWPHD010002976.1, read on the forward strand.
GATTAACAACATACCAAACTATGTTTTTATTTAAATCGTTGACGTCTGCCCAGGTGTTGGGTGTATGTGTGTGTGTGGGGGGGGGGGGGGTGAGGGGGGTGGTGGGGGGGGGGCAGAAGTGTGTGTGGGGGGTAATATGGGGTGTCATTTGATTTGTTTGGTTATGTCTCAAATGAAACGTTATAATGATCGGGTTACACTGTATACATTTGTTTCCTCCTACGTCATCGGTGGGGCCTGGTGGAAGAGGCATCAAATACACTAATAATTGTAATATTTTCATACTTTTGCACATTAATTGGTATAAATAGTCGCCTATGAAAGAGATACACAGCATGTCAAATGATTTATTATTTAAAACTCGGAAGTCTTCCATGGGGTATGGGATGGAAGGGGTAGGTGGTTGGGGAAGGTAACAGGGTATACTCATCTTAAAATACAAAGCATATAAAACAATTTCAGGGCTTTCACCTTAAGATGTGCCCAGGTGGGGGAGTGGGGCTGGATGTGTTTGGGGAGGGGGTGATGAGAGAGGTTAATTGGGTCAAATATCTATTTTTCTTTCTCAATAACAAAATGTAATGGTTTTGGGAATATTAGTATAATTTTTGTCATAGTACTATTTCTGATCTGACTAATCAAAAAACAATCAAAACAAGTACATATAAAATGGGTACATAGACAATATTCCACTTCAAAAGTAGCAGCTGCCGTACAAATGGTAGAAAATGGCATTATGTCCAATAAAAAAGAGCTGCGTTAACTTTTGGAATTCCTCGAACTACACTGATCGATAAATTGTCCGGGACAGCTCCATTGGGGTCAAAGTCAGGCAGGTCAACAGTGCTCACGATGCTGTAGAAAATGTTCTTGCTGAATATTGTAAAATGATGGCAAGCATTGGTTACCCATTAAAGCGACAGGAATTACTCTTTGAAGTTAAACGGGTACTTGATAATGACCCTAGAAAAACACCCTTTAACAACAATTTGCCTGGAAAAGATTGGTTTTACAACTTTACTTAACGGCATCCAGAATTATCAGAGAGAACTGCCATGACTCTATGTCAACAACGGGCGATCATGACCATGAACATGATCAAAATTGGTTTTATGGCCTGTTTTCGTATCTCAAGAAAGAAATTCTAGATTGGGAATCACTAGTAAACGACCCTAGAAGTATTTTCAATGCGGATGAGAGTGGGTTTCCACTGTGTGTTAATACAGGTAAAGTGTTAGCTACAATGGGTTCTCGTAATGAGAAAGTGTCAACAAGCAATAAAATGCAAATCAAGGTCATGGCATGCTTTAACGCGATAGGCAACTATGTCCCTCCTCTAATCGTGTACCCAGGAGAAAGGTTTACGGAATGTAGAATAGATACATTCCCCGAGGCCATGTATGGAAATACACCAAGAGCATCCCATTCCGAAGCCAGTAATTGTATTTGTAGACGGCCACTCTACTCATATGTCCCGGAATGCCGCAACCTATTGTGCAGAAAGTGGTATTATTCTGTATTGCCTTCTTCCGAATGCCACTCATTTACTTCAAGCTTGTGACGTGGGATGTTTTTCAACGATGAAATCTTCATGGAAAAAGGAAGATAAAACGTGGCATCTGGAAAATTTAGGACGAGCTTTAACGAAAACATACTTCCCGCAGTTTTCTAAAAAGCTTGGCAAATTGTTGCTAAACTCGAGAATGCAGTTCGTGGATTTCGCCGATCCGGGTTATTTCCACTTGACCTTAACAACATTGATATTAATAATCTTGGACATTCTAAAATTTACAACCAAATTGACGAAGTTAAACAACCTGCAGCAACTGCATAAAGTTGTTCAGCTATCGCTAGTGACATCATCGCTACCGAAGCAGCAGATGCCGACGCAGTCATGCCTACAACTGAACCTGGCATATCAATGTTAGCTTGATGCAATCTGAAAATGAGGATAAGATGGTGCAAGCAACCGACTATGACGTAAATATCACGATGGAAACTGCCAATGGAAACATCAGTGCTAATTATATTGAATCCACATCAGTTAAATCTAGTTCGATTGAAACAGAATCCACTTTTGGGTTAGCAGCTCTTGCTCTTGTTATTGAGCCATAAGTAAATTCAGAACAACCAAGTTCAACTCAACCTTCGCCACCAGCACTAGTTCGCTTTAATGCTGTAAATAAGTGAGTAGTCAACATAATGTTTCAAAGTCTTTATAATTGCTAAGAGTACCTGAAATGAAAATGACAAAAGTTATCAACAAAATTAGAGATAAGCTCCCCAAGTCGCTGTCTGGAAGAAAAGGCACTTAAAGCTACAGAGTTTCTATTTTAACTGGTAACAACTCATGAATATTAATGAGTCACGTGTGAAATAGTTTCAAATCGACGAACACCCCAATAGTCGGTATATAAGGCAGAAATCGATGCTTAAAATATCACGTTTTATTTAGCCTTCGTATAGGTAACATCGATAAATAGACGGCTTCAGAATATATGCGATAAAAAAAGTACATGCCCGGAACGGGATTTGAACCACAGCCGTTGAGCTTTAAAGTTGTGATGGACGTAAGTTTAACCACTAGACCACGGCTATTTATTGGTATGTTCTAGCGTTATTAATAGGCATTACGTAATAAATAGCGCACAAACTCATTAAGCGCTAAATAGCAAGTCTAGATATGGTTGTTTTGAGGCGAAATATTAGTTTCATATTGATAACAAAAGTCATATAGTATTACACCAAGCAATGTTAATTTACACGTCCGAAATCATGGACTATATATTTATGGATTCATCTTGAGTTGCGTTCAAATATGTTAAGTTATTTTGTCTCATAATAAATGGTAGTTTGTATACCGTTTTCTCAAGAAGCGTTATACCTCAGTGCATAGAGCACCTGACTTGAAATCAGAAGGTCGTGTGTTCGAGTGCCGAAAGAGGCAATTGTTTTTTCTTCTGTAAATCATAATGTTACCTGTGTACAGGTCCGATGTGCACTAGTCGATGTCTATACAATAAATGGTGTCCTGCCTTATATTTGCTCGCTTAAATACCCGATTTCGACATGAGCTGGTGAACACGAAGTTACAAATAAAGACACGCCTACAAATAAGAAATCGATTGATATAGAAAATATGTAACTTTAAACTACTAAAGGAGCGAAAGGATGTCAATAAAGCCGAAGAAGTGTCAAAACTTCAAAGAAATATGGAACGAGAACGCAAACGAAAATAAAAGACAGAGGAGAAAGAAAAGAAACGATGTGAAAGAGCGGAAATGAAACGAAAACGAGAACAAAATAAAACACTTAAAGAACTTGTCAACAAAACGAGAAAACATCGTGTTTCGTCGTCATCATTAAATTCAGATGCAAATACCCTAGGTAAATGTATTCCGACGATAGTGTCGACGAACGAGTTGCATGTCCGGGATGTGGATCGAACGAAGGTGTTGTTGATGTGTGGATTAGTTGCACAGCATGTCCCAGAAAGTGGCATATCACATGCACTGGAGATGCCATGCTATTTGAGATTGCAGCTGATCAAACAGAAGATTATCCATTTATGTGCTAATATTGTGTTTAGAAAAGTAGTTAAGAATGGCAGTGTTTGTTTGGATTGAACCATTCTTGTTTCGTAATGTTCATTATACTCCTGGTAATGCCAGTTGTTGGAAAAGTGTGCTTTAAGTTTCAAAACTCAAGAAATGATATGAATTGATCAATGGATTAAATCAATCAGAGTAGTAAACACAGTTTGTAAAATGTGTTGATTGCTATTTTTTAAAACTCCATATGGTTGTCACGAGTATTTTCATGTTAACTATATGAAACGATCCATTTTATCATTTGTACATCTGAATGACGGGTAAATTCGCTGGGTAGAGGATCAAAATTTAATTTAGCCAAGTAGTTTCTTATAGCAGTAATAAGACCTTCATATTCTAATAAATTTGACCTAAAATCATACCAATCCATGAATTCTCTGTAGTTAAAAAAGTTTCCATTCGATTAAAAAGGTCAATAATTAATAAAATACCTCCTGTATACCATCTTCTATAGAAAACGCTTGAACCTCGGACCTTAATGTCTGGATTGTGCCATATATTTACTGAATGAAATTGATGCCAGGAAACTGGTTTTGCTTGTTCAGTAAAACATTTTTAACAGGAAAGTACTTCTTTCCCAAATGGATTGTGTACTCTGTTTAAGTTGTATATAGTCATTTCCAAAGTCAATTAAGCCTGTGAAAATTGGACATGTTGTTTTCACTAGTTAAGTATATTTATTATCTGTCTCGAATATTCTGCGGATCCAAGTTATTTTTAAAGCTGAAATAAATTGTTCAATATCAATCATTCTTAGTCAAACCATTATAATACAGGATCATAAATTTGGAGTTCGATCAAACATGAACTTAAACGATCATTCCGTTTTTGCAGAAAAGTGAAATTTACTCGTTATTTCAACACTTGAAGAAATGCGATGAATAAATAAGTTTGTACATAACAAACAATAACAACTACCGGTAATCAATATTAATATGCGAACAATGTATGTATGGGGTTAACTATCGTTATTAAAATTAGTCATATAGTCAAACAAGAACCATATGTAGTAGTAAAAATGTTCTGTTTGGAAGAGATCTCGCGGTGATTGTTTATGAAAAATGACGATTGTTGCTTTTTAGGTGCGCACAAACAGCCTAGAAAAACATCCCCGGTCAACTTATGCTGTATATCATTTCTTGGTGGTTTGTATCACATATACATGTCCACTGTCGTTGACTTTAATTTTGATTTGTAATTCATCGCTGATTCTTGCCATGGCCTGTCATGCGTATCATTACATGCATAAGTAATTCTACAAAACAAAACGTTCCTACTGCAGTCGCCATCTACACGGACGTATTTTGAACAGCCACGACCCAAGTCAGTAACACCAAAACCAACGATGCTTGAAACACCATGGAGAGAAACTGAAGAATGGAATGATGAGGTAAAACATTCTTTAATTGTCTATAATAATGAGTATTAGTTTGTTTCTATATTTTTCATTAAGTAACTAAAGTTTGGGATAAAACAAATAGTGGCTAAAGCTAAACCGTCCAAATGAAAACAAATCATTTTAAAGAAAACAAATAGTGTGTATCATTCGCTATTGTTGCTAGGCTGGAATTGTAAGTTTTACTTTTTATATATATATATATATATATATAGGTTTGTTCCCGCGCTTTTAAAGTAGGAGGTGGCTATCGCTTCAGTAATTACGAAACTTAGTCGATGTCGCTTCACCTGTTATGATCACTAATGCTATAGAATACACGTCTTAAAATAGGTGTTAATACACTTAGAACAATAACATGTATGTTTATAAACAAAATGGTTTCGATGTTTGTGTCACGATGGATTATTGAAATTCGAATATACAGTTCGTGTTACATGTCGGTATTTATGAGAATATAAAAAAAAAACTATGCTTAGGTCAGTACCTTTATCTCGTGTTTGAGCCATTGTTTCAGTTATAGTACATGATTGTATTGTGTTGTATAGACAAAGTTATCGAACCGGCACGTCGACACAAAAATAGGTCATATTGTGCGCTGAAACTGATGAAAGATGAAGAAATGAGGTAGTAATTAAAAATTAATGTAAATATATAAAGATAAAACTTTTTACAAATAAGGGATGATATGGTAGTAATATAAACTATATATTTAAATCAACAAATACCAATCAACGGGTATACAAATAAGTAAATATATATAATAACATATTATAATGATTAATATAGTCTGATTTCTTTCAGGAAATCTAAAACAAGACTAAAATCTAGAGTTTCAAATAACTCTTCCATAGTATTAACATTGTAGTACCTTTGACGCATAGGATCAATTGAATTGAATTGAATTGGGGTTTTAAGGCGCAACAACATATGAAAAGGTTATATGGCGCCTAACAGGCTTGAACATGCCAAGCTCATCTTCCATGTACATCGAGATAAAATATGGAAAATGGGCCTAGAACCTTCTCACCCTGAACTGCAGAGTTGCTGCAAATTCTATTGTAGACACTCCATTTACGCTGGAGCCACGTTTATTGTTTTTCTGCCACTGCTCTTAGTGATGTGAGCGAGATGGCACCTGAAACAATGCAGGGATCATGATTAAGACCTTTAATGAGCATGAACAAAATATGACAAAATGAATATGAATGGGGGGGGTCATACCCCTCTGCATGTGACGGTGTGTTTGCAGTGGTTGTATTCTACCCCGGCAACCACACGGGGAGCATAGGATCAAAGTCTACACATTCCAACAATATGTGTTTGACCGTTAACGGTGCCAAGCAGGGTATACATTCTGGTTAATTGCTCACCTTGTAATAAATACGAATGAGTATAACGTGTATGCCCTATCCTGCACCGGGCTAGGACAACTTCTTCTCGACGAATGGGTCTACAATGAACTGGATTCCAACAGTACACAAACAAGTCCGTTTTATTTCTAAGTATAGTGTCTGCACCACTACAACATGTTCAAACGTTTAACTCCGTAAAACAATATTGTGCTAGAACTTATAATTACAACTATGTTATTAATTTATTTTGGTGGAATTCAAAATTCAGGAGACGTTCTTGATAACGTGTGTAAGTTTAATAATAGCTATCCTAAATAACTTCAACTCAACAAAGCAAATTTGTATGATACATCCTCTTCTATTCTGGCTTTGCATCTCTCGATTGAAAATGGAGAAATAAAAAAAAGCAAAATCAATGACAACAGAGATAATTTCAATTTTGACATTGTTAATTATCCCCACTTAGACGGTGATATTCGCCGAGCAATTTCTTATGGGGTATATGTTTCCCACCTTTTTTTTCTTTCTGGAACTTGTAGTCGAGTTAAGAGTCTTTTTTACAACTAAGAAAGCTTTGTACTCTATCAGGGCTACCGTTACCATAAAATTCGAAAAACTTTGCAAAAGTTAATTATCGTAAGCCTGATATACTTTTGAAATATAAAAATAATTTAATGAACGGACTAATAAATATTATGCGACAAAGACTATCACAAACTGACTTCTATGGTGACGTGATTTGCAAACTGTTTTTACCACTGACCGTGTCAAGGCAGTACCCATATTGTCAAGTCGTTTCGCATACTTTACTTCTATTTTTCATATTTCTTGTATATTAAAATTGTATCCGTTTGTCCATCTGTCCGTCCGTCCGTCCGTCAGTTACCATATCTCCTCCTAAAGCGCTGAACGGAATTCAAACAAACTTAGGGTATGACTTCACCATATGATGACGGCGTGCAAGAGCAACATTATTTTGACTGTGTAAACTGTATAGTATTTTACCTCTTACGTCACCCGTGGGGCCAAGGGAAAAGGGTGCCAAAAGGTCAAATACGCTAAACATTCATATGCACTGTATTTTTCCTTATTTTTGCACATAACTTGGTATATATAATCGTCTATGAAAGATACACAACATTCAAAATGATTTTATCTCGGACGTCTAACCAGGCTTGAGTGAGTAGGGTGGGGTAATTTTTTGTTGTTGTTGGTATGTCTCCAATTGAATGTTATGTTGATGGGATTATACTGTGTAATGTTCCCCTCCTACGTCCACCATGAGGTCCAGTGAAAGAGGTGTCAAAATGTCAAAATTCATTTACTTATTTAATATTTTCATAATTTTGCATATAACTTGGTATATATATTCGTCTATGAAAGATTAACAACATACCAAACTATGTTTTTATTTAAATCGTTGACGTCTGCCCAGGTGTTGGGTGTATGTGTGTGCGTGGGGGGGTGGGGGGGGTGAGGGGGTGCTGGGTGCTGGGGGCGGGCAGAAGTGTGTGTGGGGGGTAATATGGGGTGTCATTTGATTTGTTTGGTTATGTCTCAAATGAAACGTTATAATGATCGGGTTACACTGTATACATTTGTTTCCTCCAACGTCATCGGTGGGGCCTGGTGGAAGAGGCATCAAATACACTAATAATTGTAATATTTTCATACTTTTGCACATTAATTGGTATAAATAGTCGCCTATGAAAGAGATACACAGCATGTCAAATGATTTATTATTTAAAACTCGGAAGTCTTCCATGGGGTATGGGATGGAAGGGGTAGGTGGTTGGGGAAGGTAACAGGGTATACTCATCTTTAAATACAAAGCATATAAAACAATTTCAGGGCTTTCACCTTAAGATGTGCCCAGGTGGGGGAGTGGGGCTGGATGTGTTTGGGGAGGGGGTGATGAGAGAGGTTAATTGGGTCAAATATCTATTTTTCTTTCTCAATAACAAAATGTAATGGTTTTGGGAATATTAGTATAATTTTTGTCATAGTACTATTTCTGATCTGACTAATCAAAAAACAATCAAAACAAGTACATATAAAACGGATACATAGACAATATTCCACTTCAAAAGTAGCAGCTGCCGTACAAATGGTATTAAATGGCACTATGTCCAATAAAAAAGAGCTGCGTTAACTTTTGGAATTCCTCGAACTACACTGATCGATAAATTGTCCGTGACTGCTCCATTGGGGTCAAAGTCAGGCAGGTCAACAGTGCTCACGATGGCTGTAGAAAATGTTCTTGCTGAATATTGTAAAATGATGGCAAGCATTGGTTACCCATTAAAGCGACAGGAATTACTCTTTGAAGTTAAACGGGTACTTGATAATGACGGTAGAAAAACACCCTTTAACAACAATTTGCCTGGAAAAGATTGGTTTTACAACTTTACTTAACGGCATCCAGAATTATCAGAGAGAACTGCCATGACTCTATGTCAACAACGGGCGATCATGAACATGAACATGATCAAAATTGGTTTAATGGCCTGTTTTCGTATCTCAAGAAAGAAATTCTAGATTGGGAATCACTAGTAAACGACCCTAGAAGTATTTTCAATGCGGATGAGAGTGGGTTTCCACTGTGTGTTAATACAGGTAAGTGTTAGCTACAATGGGTTCTCGTAATGAGAAAGTGTCAACAAGCAATAAAATGCAAATCAAGGTCATGGCATGCTTTAACGCGATAGGCAACTATGTCCCTCCTCTAATCGTGTACCCAGGAGAAAGGTTTACGGAATGTAGAATAGATACATTCCCCGAGGCCATGTATGGAAAAACACCAAGAGCACCCCATTCCGAAGCCAGTAATTGTATTTGTAGACGGCCACTCTACTCATATGTCCCGGAATGCCGCAACCTATTGTGCAGAAAGTGGTATTATTCTGTATTGCCTTCTTCCGAATGCCACTCATATACTTCAAGCTTGTGACGTGGGATGATTTTCAACGATGAAATCTTCATGGAAAAAGGAAGATAAAACGTGGCATCTGGAAAATTTAGGACGAGCTTTAACGAAAACATACTTCCCGCAGTTTTCTAAAAAGCTTGGCAAATTGTTGCTAAACTCGAGAATGCAGTTCGTGGATTTCGCCGATCCGGGTTATTTCCACTTGACCTTAACAACATTGATATTAATAATCTTGGACCTTCTCAAATTTACAACCAAATTGACGAAGTTAAACAACCTGCAGCAACTGCATAAAGTTGTTCAGCTATCGCTAGTGACATCATCGCTACCGAAGCTGCAGATGCCGACGCAGTCATGCATGCAACTGAACCTGGCATATCAATGCAAGCTTGATGCAATCTGAAAATGAGGATAAGATGGTGCAAGCAACCGACTATGACGTAAATATCACGATGGAAACTGCCAATGGAAACATCAGTGCTAATTATATCGAATCCCCATCAGTTAAATCTAGTTCGATTGAAACAGAATCCACTTTTGGGTTAGCAGCTCGTGCTCTTGTTATTGAGCCATAAGTAAATTCAGAACAACCAAGTTCAACTCATCCTTCGCCACCAGCACTAGTTCGCTTTAATGCTGTAAATAAGTGAGTAGTCAACATAATGTTTCAAAGTCTTTTGAATTGCTAAGAGTACCTGAAATGAAAATGACAAAAGTTATCAACAAAATTAGAGATAAACACCCCAAGTCGCTGTCTGGAAGAAAAGGCACTTAAAGCTACAGAGTTTCTATTTTAACTGGTAATAACTCATGAATATTAATGAGTCACGTGTGAAATAGTTTCAAATCGACGAACACCCCAATAGTCGGTATATAAGGCAGAAATCGATGCTTAAATATCACGTTTTATTTAGCCTTCGTATAGGTAACATCGATAAATAGACGGCTTCAGAATATATGCGATAAAAAAAGTACATGCCCGGAACGGGATTTGAACCACAGCCGTTGAGCTTTAAAGTTGTGATGGACGTAAGTTTAACCACTAGACCACGGCTATTTATTGGTATGTTCTAGCGTTATTAATAGGCATTACGTAATAAATAGCGCACAAACTCATTAAGCGCTAAATAGCAAGTCTAGATATGGTTGTTTTGAGGCGAAATATTAGTTTCATATTGATAACAAAAGTCATATAGTATTACACCAGGCAATGTTAATTTAAACGTCCGAAAACATGGACTATATATTTATGGATTCATCTTGAGTTGCGTTCAAATATGTTAAGTTATTTTGTCTCATAATAAATGGTAGTTTGTATACCGTTTTCTCAAGAAGCGTTAAACCTCAGTGCATAGAGCACCTGACTTGGAATCAGAAGGTCGTGTGTTCGAGTGCCGAAAGAGGCAATTGTTTTTTCTTCTGTAAATCATAATGTTACCTGTGTACAGGTCCAATGTGCACTAGTCGATGTCTATACAATAAATGGTGTCCTGCCTTATATTTGCTCGCTTAAATACCCGATTTCGACATGAGCTGGTGAACACGAAGTTACAACTAAATACACGCCTACAAATAAGAAATCGATTGATAAAGAGACTATGTAGCTTTAAACTACTAAAGGAGCGAAAGGATGTCAATAAAGCCGAAGAAGTGTCAAAACTTCAAAGAAAGATGGAACGAGAACGCAAACGAAAATAAAAGACAGAGGAGAAAGAAAAGAAACGATGTGAAAGAGCGGAAATGAAACGAAAACGAGAACAAAATAAAACACTTAAAGAACTTGTCAACAAAACGAGAAAACACCCTAGGTATATGTATTCCGACGATAGTGTCGACGAACGAGTTGCATGTCCGGGATGTGGATCGAACGAAGGTGTTGTTGATGTGTGGATTAGTTGCACAGCATGTCCCAGAAAGTGGCATATCACATGCACTGGAGATGCCATGCTATTTGAGATTGCAGCTGATCAAACAGAAGATTATCCATTTATGTGCGAATATTGTGTTTAGAAAAGTAGTTAAGAATGGCAGTGTTTGTTTGTATTGAACCATTCTTGTTTCGTAATGTTCATTATACTCCTGGTAATGTCAGTTGTTGGAAAAGTGTGCTTTAAGTTTCAAAACTCAAGAAATGATATGAATTAATCAATGGATTAAATCAATCAGAATAGTAAACACAGTTTGTAAAATGTGTTGATTGCTATTTGTTAAAACTCCATATGGGTGTCACGAGTATTTTCATGTTAACTATATGAAACGATCCATTTTATCATTTGTACATCTGGATGACGGGTAAATTCGCTATGTAAATATTATTGTTTGAAATCCTCTTTTAAAGTGTCGAAAATACCCGACATTGCATCTATGTCATGTTGTGTAAATAAAAGAAATTCAATGGATAATTATCATTACTGGACTTTGTTATTAACAGTTTATGCTATAACCATATTTTCTCAATTTACTGCATATGTTTCTTTCGTTGATTATGTTATAAGTGTTTGAATCAAATATAAATAAGGTTGGCGTGGCTATGTTTCCATAACTTTGCGATACTTCTATCCAGCTTAATATTTAAAGATATGTCAAAGGACGTCCCTTTTCGTTTAGGTAAAGATTAACCCACTGATAAGTGTAGATTTTGTTGATTAGTAACATTGTACTAAATGCATTTCTTTACAAAAACAGACTCGAAAAAATCTTTACGAAGAGGTAAACACGTTCATCCCGCCGGAGGTGGAGCGTTCGAAAATTCTTATTGTGGGGTCTATTAATGCTGGAAAGTCCAGCTTCTTTAACACGGTATCGGCTGTATTTCAAAACCGCTACAGTCAACGTGCATCGGTTGGGACCGAACTACATAGTGTAACGGGAACAGTACGTATTGAGCGTTATGATCACATTTCTCTTTATTTATTCAAAATCCATGTTTATCAACGCAAGTAGAATTCAAAAAATTAAAATCAAACTAAAGAAATCAATGATGTTATTCTTTGATTCTACGTGATTGATCATCTGATATTTTTATTTTCGTCTCTTGTGTTCAAATGTCGTGTCCTTGATAGAAATGCTGCATACTTCTTCCTAACAATTTTCTTAATAATGTATATTGCATTTGAATATATGTAATGATGGCGTTCGTGAATGTTAAATTATAGTTTTACGTTTATTTGATCATACGTTCTTGTATGAGTGGGGTTATGTGTATTATTGGTCGTTTATTAGAGATCAGCACTCTTTCCTATCATTGCTATTTATATTATTTATTTCGAACATAGCAAATATCCTAATTACGCTTTAATTCTCTCCGCTTCCCTTATAGCGTAGAGTATCGTAGCATCATAAAGGGTCTGATTTAATGAGATTGATTTTAAACATAATTTACAGTTCATTTGTTCAAGTTTTTAATTGTATATGTGTTGACTGTTGTCTTACACCGTTCATTTATTTATAAACCGTATGTTTTCATAAGATATATATATAACTTACCCATATGTCCTTGCTCGAAAATCATATGTATATGAGAAAATTGTTTCTATTTTTAGGCATACTTAGTTATAATGCTGAAAAATTATATTACAGTATACAGAGTACAAAGTGATCAAAGATGTTAACAGTAAGCCTCTCAATTTCATATTGTGTGACACACGTGGGGTCGAAGGTGCGTTTGGGTTTTCCGATCTGGAATTTGATTATCTTGTGGAAGGCAATCTTCAAAATGGATACAAAGTAATATGTGTTTAAAATTATATACTGTTGAAATGCTTTTATAATTATTTAAAAAGGAAAAATATAGTATATTTACATTAGCAATATTGATATCGAATAACGACTGCATCTCCATCAGCAGCACTATGGTATCTGTTAAAGCGGACATGTACTGGTTATTGTCTTATTACGTCCAATAACTGCCAATTAAAAATGAATTCATTATTTTCACTTTATTGAAATACAGCTATATTTACATGTAACTCGAGAACTATTTTAGAAAAAAAGGTGATTGTTAATGATGATGGTAATTCTTTCTCTCTGCTACATTAGATGTTTAAGAAAGCAAAGTGAACCAACAGAAACGTAGTTATTTGTGTAAAAATTAGCAAAGTGCAATTCTAAAGCAGTCACTTCCCATCAGCCTTCTTTTGTTTAACTAAATCCCAAAATTTAGGTATTTGCAAAATACCTTTTCCTGTTTTTTGAGTTATCTGCTTTATAATAAAAATAGCATTTTACAATATTTCCTGTTTGAAGTAAAACAACGTTTTATAATACATGTAATATCATGCATTAATAAAAATAGAATATGTGGCGGTGAAAAATAAATAAATATGTTAACGTTTTTATCCGAATGATTGCGTTTGTCAGGAGGGCTTCCTGCTATATTTGCTACATAATACCAATTGCATTGCCTATTTTTTTAAGTTTGACACAGACTCCCGAAGGACGTCTGGATTTAACATTCAGCCAACATTAAAAGATCGGGTGCACTGTGTTTGCTTCGTCTTTGATTCGACCGCATTCGACATGTTAGAACCGACTACTATTTCAAGATTCAAGACTTTTGTCACAATGTTGCATCGAAAAAGTAAGTGTCTTGTATTTATTTAACACTGAACATGTTTAAAATATAGTGTTATGTGAGTTCTTCGATATATTTTATAGTATTGCGCGAGTCGTATTGCAACACATTATTGCGACAATACAAAGAAATTCCACCGAACATGTCATAGACTTTCTCTAATAATATCCAATATTGAAGCAGATAAGAGCTGAGGCTGTATTAGCATGTTATTAAAAAGCACAGTAATGATTTGTTACATGAACAAATAGAACTAGTAGCATCAATACTTCTATGTAACTAGAAGGCCACACTCCACAACCTGCATGTCGAGCCCTATGGTGCAGTAGTCCAGAAATTTAATATGACCAACATCAATGTCAATACCATGATATTCTTTCTTATACATTTAATATTTATTTAATTAATGTCATTAACATTGGTAGACACATGCCCTAGCGGAGAGAGGACGTGACCTATATTTCGTCAAAAGTAGGTCTTTCCGACACAGGAGAAAGTACTGGATATGTATACGGTGCGTGAGAGAACGTACCGCATTGATTATTATAAAAGGCAAAAAATAGAGGAAATCGATGAGTTAATTCTCACGGCTAAATGTTAATTCATTATGAGTTAAATAAAACACAATATTATATGTTTGTGTAAAAGAAAAACATGCGCTGCGAAATACTATACCGGTACGGGGTTTCTATTCCACCTAGCAGTTGGAAACACTGCGCAGTTCAACATAACTGTACATTGGGAATGTTAAATGGGAATGTTAAATAAAACTCATCGTCGGTCAAAATAATCAATGTACACACGAAATGTTGGATTTATTTTATAGAACTGATGCATACATGACATGTATATTGACACGATGCACCATTGACAGTACTACATCGTCACGAACTACTTTCTTTTTACTATCAGGCTGGAGTACTTCGGTGAATATGTAATGAGGCAAACTGACCAATCGTATTGCAAGATTCAACTACTGAGTGTTGTGACAACAATGAGTCGCCTTCAAGGAGACTCAATAAATTGTTGAAACCATGAAACAATACATAGTTCCTGAGTATAAACTATACACACATGCGCACAATTATAATGAAACTTTTTTTTACAAGCTTAGCAACATTATGAATCTCGTCATGTTTTACATTTTGCATCAATTCAATAACTTTAATAACCCTAGGCGAATGGTTTCTACAATAAAAGCCTTAATATAAAGTTTGCGAATATGTTCATAAACAGGACAAATTAATTGTGTGCGTATCTCTCGGTTTCGACTCTGAGGGAATGCGCAGATAACGTACCCTTGACGATGACGTTCCTCGTTTAAATGGCAACATATCGAGATAACATTTTTAAGACAGTCTTGAACTTTTTATATAACACTAGAACACGATTATTTTCATTATCACTTTACCACGTCTGTACAAAACAATCAATTACTCTTTGTTTGAATAATTCATGAAATGTTTCAAATAAATACTATGAGGATCATTCCAACCAACCATACGTAAATTCAGTATCATTTAAAAGAGTCTTCACATTACTTGCCCAATTGTTTACAGCCTCTATCACAAGCGCTCAATGATTATTCATACGTAGTAGATATTAATATATTATTCATATTTACAACCTTACTCCAATACTTAATTATTTTAACATATCGGGATACATACACGGGATATCTACCTAACTCGCGATAGACTGCTGCATTACCATGATTACTAGTTGACCTTTTAACTTTTAACAAAAAAGTAAATACATTTTAAATGTATTCTTTCAATTTCCTTTGACTTTGTAAAATCCCTAATCTCAGCTCCATAATTAACAGCCCCATCAAATGCATCAAAAAGTTGACACCATGTCTTACGTTTGAAATTATACCTTTTTATATTTGCGATTAGGACATTTGACGCCTGTAAACCTTTCCCTGCAAGTGTTACCCGATTTAAATTGAATGTCCCAGTATAAAACATTTCCTAAATAATAACTCATTTACCACTTCTAACTTCTTTCCATTATATATTCCTCGTGTGGTTGCCGGGGTAGAATACAACCACTGCAAATCCCGCTAGAGGCAGAGGGTTAAGACACCCCACCCCCTTCATATTCATTTTGTCATTTTTTATCATGCTCATTCAAAGTCTTCATCATGACACCGCGTATGAAGACGTGGAAACGTGGCTCCCTCGTAAATGGAGTGTTTAATATAGAATTTGCAGCAACTCTGCAGTTCTGCAGGTTAGAAGGTCCGAGGCCCATTCTCCATATTTGTTATCTTGATGTAAATGGAGGATGAGCCTGGCATGTGCATTCCTGTTAGGCGCCATATAACCTTTCATGTGTTGGTGCGCCGTAAACCCCAATTTAATTCAATTCCTTTATATACCCATATTTCATTATCTCTTAACTGGCCTCTGTTTCTAAACGTCATCACTTTTGTTTTCTCAATATATACCTCTAACCCCCCTTCATCACAATATATATTTTTAAATATCTAAATAAAATTACAATTCATTCGGCGTTTCTCCAATTAAAACCATATTGTCTGCAAAAAGCAATAATATTAACGTGATGTCATTTATACTAAGGCCGGATGTATTACTTTCCTATGAAAACAATTCAAGATCTTCTACAAACAGAGAAAACAATTATCTCCCCGTGTCTTAGACCAATTGAACATTCGAAAATATCTGAGAAAGAATTACAGCTTCACACACACGACTTTATTTTATATATCTTTTATAACTCTAACACATTTTACCGTTTATACCAAACTCGGCACGAAAATGAAAACGAAGAATGGCTCGGCAAAGCCTCACCACGTTCCGTTTTCTAAGCCTCGCCTAATAAACTTGATACTAAAAGGCACTGACATGATATTCTCTGTATATACATTTATGTACGTATGTATGTGTTATAGTAAAGAAGAATAAGCGGTATTATTATATTCCTCCATTTACATTTCTTTATCAGTCTTTGACAGCGTGTTTGATACGGATGTGCACATTTAACTTTATAATAGTAATTCGGAATGTATTTTCTTCCATATAAACAAATCAAATAATGTTCACTTAATTTACTACAGTGCTGCTTCATCGCATGTTCAATAAACCATTTGTGCAGTGTATCAACTAATCTATACCGCAGATAAATGCATTTGTAATAACACTCTCAATTGTTGTTGAGTGGTTCACTCTAAGTCTGTTTTATTTTTTATTTTCAACTATTTATTGACTAAACGTCTCAAATATTAAATCAACAGATTTAGAGTTGACTAAAAATATTGTATTGCCATATATTATGTCACAAATTGTATTAACAACAGATACGACTCTTCCAGATTCAGAGTTGATACGGTTAGTATTTTATTGTGATGGTGTTTTCTTATTTCAGGCTTACCCCATGTTGTATTGTTGTCTAAGGTTGACTTGCTTGATCCTGAAATACAGATTGACTTGTCGAAGGTGTATAAAAGCATCAAAATCAAAACAGTTGTCGACGATGTCTCGTCTCTCCTCGGCGTTCCCAAAGGTCTCATCATGCCAGTGAAGAACTACAATGAAGCCCATGAACTGAAAACGAACACCGACATTCTGGCACTATTGGCAATGAGACAGATGCTACGCGCATCTGAAGATTTTTTGTTCAACCATATGTCATAAACACAACCATATTTCATAAACAGTTGTAGAACGTGATAATTTAACTCTAACACATGAGAGTGATATATTATCAGTGACATAACTAAAATATTTTAAAGCGGGTTCATCAAAGTTTGGGGCTAAATTATGTAAAAAAGCAACAACAAAAAACGAACTATGAAATGACCAATTTAAAATGTGAAATGGTTCAAAGATATAGATGGAACATCAATTTTTTTTATATGTGTTTGTTTAATTTTGTTATGATGGTTTATGACTCATTTAGGTTATTTCTATCAATTTAATACAGAAATAATGTATTGAACAATTCTAAAAGATATATACTGATCCTGATCTACTCTATTTAAAATGTATTATACTGTGAAATTCAAAGTTATATATTTCAATGTTTACCGATTTTGTTATATGTTTAACTCTTACTGACCGTTTGGCGTTGTTTACTTTCAGCCGTAATTGATTATGGCGTGCGAGCAGAACATAATTCAATCCATATCTTGTATTTAAAATAGTTCAGTATATTTCTACGAAGAATAATATGATATTAACGTATCTTTAGTGATTAGTGAGAAGAAGAAAAAGTTTTTTGCTGGAATCATATCTAGAAATCTTAATGTGTACAACAAATAAAAATCTGATTGCTATATCCTATGCATGTAGTCATTTAATATTGATATATTTCAATCTCATTAAAAGCATGTCCTAATTACGCTTTGATACTTTCCGCTATAGCGTAGGGTATGGTAGCGTGGTAAAGGGTCTAATTTTAATGAGATTGGATATATTTTAAACGCAGTATATTTAAAGTTATTTCGTACCTTTAACAATAGCGTTTATACAATAATATACTAGTATTACATCTTCTCTCATTTGGATTCATGTTGAAATACATTATTGCACCTCACACAAAATCAATAAATTTCATAGAGGGCAGTCATCAAAACAAAATAGCCGACAATTACCGACAATTTCCAGTTTAAATCACTTACTACATCCGACTGACCCAACACATCTCCGTTGGTGGTCAGTAACAGACCCAATAATTAAATTAACAATGTGACTGCATCGGTAGTTTTTTTAAATATTAAATGTAAAAGCTGTACCTGTTGTGACGTCAACGCCATTGCTTCGCATTGCGCGAACGTCTCAATGACGTTGACTCGCCCTTTTGGTTACATATCAATTTAATTTAAACTCTCTTCACAGATTATTTAGTACAGGTTTACTAAATAAAGTAATAAATACTGATAAAGGTGAGCAACAAACACAATTAAGAGAATAAAGCAGCAGACTCGGTTTTACTGAGTCTGTTCATGAGAAGTAATGAAAGAAGCAACACCTCCCACGCCAACTAGCACAAATCAAGTTTTGAGTTTTATGTTGTTTTGTTATAAATCGTTTTTGCCTGAAAATTTCCTGATTTAAAAACAAAAACAAATATGTATGTCTTTAAAATGTATAAAGAATGTGCTCAATGCAACAGATCAGTTTTTGGATTAGTTACTGACCCCCTACGGAAATATGTGGTGTCAGTCAAATGTATAGGGGGACTCTCAGCACTTTTAGTAACAAACCCACTAACTAATAATACATAATACAAATAAAACGTACACTTGTCATTAATAATACAAAAAATGTTTTAACTAAATAGTGTGTGTGTGTGTGTGTGATAAAGATGTATTAGAAATGTCTCTCTTTTTAAAAAATGTTTGGCGCACCACTATATGATATTCTATTCATTTGAGTATACAAAGAGTAAGTATGTGTGTGCTACATATAACTTGATATGTCAAGAAAATTAAAGTCGTCCACCGAAGCTTTATCAATGATTTAATACAATAAAATCGTGTATTCGTTTAAATAAAATGACAACAAAGAACATTTTTAAAACTGTTTGAAATAACGATTAGCAAAATAAACCACTGTATGGATTTTCAATTTTGATAGATGGATATATGGTGATCACTTGCTTACAATTGTAAGCCCTTATATGCGAATCTGAATGGATTAAAATGGGAACTTAAATGTACTGCTTAGGGCGATACTTATATGCATATTTTAAGAATGTTAGGGACACACAGCACACGAAATAAAGTACCACAGCCAATTACAAAGACGTCAGCAGTCAAAAATCATAAAATGAACTGTTATGGAGCATGGCGTTTCTGTTGCAGTATTCCATTGTTCGCAGAAGCATATTTTTATTTTTTTCAAATTCTCTTTAAAATGAAAGGCTACACTATATATACATATGCTTCATATGATATCTAAGTCATATTGTTGATTTATGTGATTTATGCTACCATAAAGAGCGATTCAGGTAGCACAAGAGAAAAAGTGTCGGCCATATAATGGTACAGTTAGCGATTGTATATATTATGTTTACTTGTCATACTGCAAATAACATACTCAGGGTTTCATAGTCAATGCCTGGTCGCCTCACGGCACGGGATAATATAATTTCCAGGCAGGGAATGTCAAATCATGTCCCCTGTCAAGAATCCAAATAACTAATAATGTTTGTACTATCTTGATTAAATCCATCGGCAAGATAAGTGTGTGTTCATTAGATCCTTAGTTATATTGTTAGTGTACTTGTAAATAACTATTAATTAGAATGACTTAACATGACTTGTTATCTTGTTCTGGTCATGTACATTTTTAAAAGAGAGAATATCAAATCTTCAGTTTTTCAACACAATGTTAATGTTTGAATTTCGATGTATTTCCTCGAATATATGAATAATGCCCTTCTTGATACTATGTTGCTTTAGTAAACTTACAAGCAAGATAACGCGTATATGTACATGTCTAAACCGACATGTAAACTGCACCTTTTGCAAAAATCCATTTTTGCAAAGTGAAAAATTGGTTAAACTAGACTGAGAAACTCTCTATATTTGAACTGAATAATTAGTTGCTTACTGAATAATATATAATGCAAATATAATATAGTTTGTGAACGTATGTATAAATAAAGTTATATTCATCTTGAAAAAGGCACTGGTCCGAAACGTCGATGAATGAAATACATAACGTGTTGGTGTTGAATTTTAAATATGCATCTAAATATATGTATCAAATATACACACATTGATTATATCACAATGCATGGCAACATTTGTTTTGAAATTTTGCAATTTGAACAAGTTAACATTCATGAACATGAGTACACTTGTAAGTTTAAGTCAAATGCGTCCATAACATTAACGCAGGTTTCTGCATCAACAGTGATGACGACAATGATAGAACTTTATTTTTTAGCTTGAAACCATGGGTATTTTCAAATCGAAACCAGAGACGACGACAGTACCGGAATCTGAAATGGAGAAGTTCGCAAAGGAATGTTTGGTAATACATTTCTAAACGTTAAGCCAAAAGTATTATGTAATTAAATTTACATAAAGACAATATATTTAGGCAGTCAATAATTTATAATAACAGACGTAGAAATAAATGCCTGGTTTTGAAAGATGTTTTAGAATTAACTTATAAAATAAGTGTGCCTCTTCTTAACGCTCCATAGGGTTGTGAATTGTAATGGAATTAGTTAACTATATGTTATATTGTTTGAAACGTAAAACTACATCTTGCTAAATATCATATTTCAGGAAGGTTTTGCTGCTTTTCCACTCGATGTGAAGAACATAGAAGATGAAATAATGAAAGGTATTATGCTAAAAGTGTTTTAACTGTGTGAAAACATATTCATACTTTTCTTGGTAGATGAAAAGAACGTTGAAGAAATGTGCTTTTTAACAACTTTCTTTTAAATTGTAATGCCAAATCTCTGGTATTTTACTTATAGCATATGAAAGTTATTTCTGAAAACGAGAGTAGTGTATAACATTATTATATTCGAAGCAGGAACCGCAGGTTCTTATTTGCTCGCAGATGGCTAATTATAGCTAATTGATACACCTCAGTCTTTGCTGATGTTGTATGACATGTTTAACACTAAACATAATTACACAATAACATACATACACTTCTAACTACCAAACACAAACACTGGATGAACTGTATGATGATTCATCTTGATGTGTGTTCAAATGTGGTTTTGTTTTTTTTTTAAATTCCAAAAAGGAACTATATATGCTATGCATTTTTAGAGAAGTAATAATAGCTCAGTTATGAGTTTAGAAGGTCGTGCGGTCGATTCCTAAGAAAACCGCAACTTCTGGTAATTTAAGGTACAACCTGCGTAATGCGTTGATGTACGTAGTTGCCATTTTGCAGACTGGCATAAGCCAGTTTTTACCCAAGAACCATTTATTTAAAGCGATTTATAGTATCAACGGTGTCTTGTTTCCCTTCTATTCAGAGGTGATATCAGTAGAGTTGTTTTGCTATTTTTCTCTCAAGTATGAATCAAATTCAATTATCTAAGTCGTTGTTTCGACATTTTCTACGGGAGTTATTACCCCGTTGAGCTTATATACTTAAGGGCCTTATAAGAACATGGTGGCATTTAGTTTTGAACGGATTCAACCCATCTTGGTAGAATTATTTGTCATTATTATAGTTGATAGTTTCTACTGGAGTTATGACATTCATAAACTTAATATAATAAGAAACTGAGTTTTCGGTGTATCTAAAGCATTTTTGATTTTAACCATCATGAGAAGATGATTATATTAATTATTACGTTTGACAATTTATATGGGAATTATGGCCCTTTTAAGACCAAGAGAAACTGTCACAGGGTTTTGTTTCTCAAGCTACAGTGTAGTTAAATATCGTGTTATTGTACGTTTAGGTGGTATATTCAATGCAAACTCTATGATCATTTAGCAATTATTACCAAAATACCCTTTTCTGGACATATTTCCCCCAGAAGGAGGACATTGGTAACTCTGTACTATCGTGTACTCCTAGATTTGACTTTTATTATATTATTCTAATGAACTATCAGTACTTAAATACATATATGCTATTTCAGAAAACAACACTGACTGTACTTGCAATACAAGAACAACTGCGGTTTGTAATGTATACATATAGTGGGCAATAAATCGATTCAGTATTATGTTTTATTTAAAAACTCATAAAATTGGTATTAAAATGTTTAAATATTTTAGAAAATTATTGTTTTCCGTTTAGTAACATGTATTGCTATTAGCGAAGGCGTAGACGTTTTGTTTGTTTTATACACGCAATAATAAAAAAAAAAACATTTTATACATAGATTCTCAAGTTTAATCCTACACATATTAAAAATCGAAACGTTATATTTCACTACTGACTAAATGTCAATACATTTTATATTACTTTAATGTTAAGCCAACATGAACACCGTATATTATATTGCTAATTATGTAACTGTAACATATTTATCTATTGCTATTGTAATTTTTTAAACTAACTACGATGGGTGTTTGCTATACAATCTATATTATTAAATAGTTAACAATAACATTTACACACACTGTATCATGTATGAGATAGTTGTACATAGCAAAAACGTAACAAACAAAAAAAAGTTACTTAACTGCTTCGTGAAAAAAGGACGTCATATGAATAACCGCGCCATCATTAAGTTTTATGGTTTTATTTGAAATTAGGGAAAACATCAATATAAACGCGGAAGAGAACTTCTAACCAGTCAATAGTTTCTCGTGTTTAAATGTCATCGATGCTTCAAAGATGGTAGAAAATGATAGCACGGTTTTTCATTTGACGTCATTTTTTGACAAGGCAGTATAGTATCTGTTAATATCTATTTGTTTTGTTATGTACTTATTATACGATAATGTGACATTATATAAATAGTGCATCCCAATGAGGTTGTCACTGGATATTGTCAGCCTGAGGAAGGCTCGGTCGACATTACTTTTCCGAAGGTTGACAATATACACAGTCATCCTCACTGGAATGACTATTTATTTTATTATACCGAAATAAATAAATGTTTTTGAATAACAAAAATGTTTTTGAATATAATGGGCATTTGAAAAACAAGCTTAATTTGGACTGGCCCGCCTCGCGTTAATGGATTACTATAATGACAACGTATACAATGCCTGATATAATTAATTTTAATTGTAAACTGATATTAACTGTCCTATAAAGGATGCATTGCTTAATAGGGTGTGTACATTTTTTGTTAACTATTTCATTATAAAGATTGTATAGCAAACGTCTACGTAATTTAGGTTCAACCCTCGTATTTCTTTGGCATTCAAGTGAAACACATGTCGTTGCGTATGGCTTTTTTATTAGTCGCCTACCGGTGTTTCACTGGAAGGGACTTTAGGTCTTTCCCCCGGCCGTCCGTCAGTCCGTCAGTCCGTCCCCCAAATGCATCCTACGATAATGAGAAAGGTATTGAAAATATTTTCATGAAAGTTGGTATGTTGGAAGAGGGCAATGAGGGATTATGCACGTTATTTTATTTTGTTGATTTGACATTTGAATAGTAAAAATACATAAAATATATGGATCCTTTGATAACAAAAGAAATGCTTAAGGTAATTTTATGAAAATGTTTATGTAGGTAAAAGGCAGTGAAGAGATGCACATCATTTTGTTTTATTGATATGTCAAAAATTGTGATTGCTATGGCAACAGAAATTGTAAAAAATACACAAATACACTCTTACTAAATATAGAAAAATGATTTCCGCTCAATAACTTTAGTTAGGAATGAGATATTGGTATGAAAATGTATGGATTAGTAGCGAGTATGAAAAGCAAGTTTGGGATTATATTCGGGGCCACTGGGATCAAGGTCACTGTTACTAAAAATAGAAAACAGTTTCCGCTCATTAACTTCAGTTAAGAATGAGGTATTGGCCTAAAACTTGTTGTATAGGTAGCTTATACGAAAAGAAAGTTTAGGATTGCATTTGAGGCCACTGGAGTCAAGGTCAAGGTCACTGTTACTAAAAGTAAAAAAAAATGTTTCCGCTCATTAATTTAGTTAGGAATGAGATATTCTAATTAAACTTTATGGGTAGATAGCTTATTTGGAAATGAAGCTTGGGATTGCATTTTGGGTCACTGGGTTCAAGGTCAAGTTCACTGTTACTAAAAATATAACAACTGTTTCTGCTCATTAACTTTACATAGGAATGAAACTTGGTGTGTAGGTGGCTTACATGAAAAGCAAGTTTGGGAGTGTATTTATGGTCATGGTCAAGGTCACTGTTACTAAAGAAATGCTCAGTATGGGACGTGTATTGCTCTGAAATACTTGAGCATCTTGTCGATTATATTTTTGAAATATCATGTAAACGCCCCTATGGCGAGTACGGATATTTATTAAGTCGGCTTTAACACATATAACATCATATCAATTAGTATCTATAGCTAGCAATATTACTTTACCAATACATGTCATTTTAAATGGCCTTCTGTATGGATACCCCTGAGCTATGCTCACTGACCTGCGGAATTAGTGTTTAAAAGACTATATAATCTTGGCATACTTTATAACAAAGAGGTACACAAACATATATATATATATATATGTTTATAATTTCTATATGTTGCAGTTATCTAACTTGAAACGTTTTGGAGAAAAATTATCTAAGTTCCATGCAAAGCGCTTTGACATATATAATAACATGCTGATTGATCAACCAAAAGAATCACATTCGGACCAATGCCTTCCGAAAAAAACAGGTAGGTAATAAATTCTGTTATCCAGGATATCACTATTATTTTATTAAACAACTAGTAATGAATGTTAAAATGTTCTTGATAATATAATTTAAACTAAAGAGCATGTGATAGTACGGTAACAAGGTAACCATTAAATCACAGTTAAATGTGCTTAATCATCAATGACAAATAAACTACTGAACCGTCTTATTAAAATTGCCCACCAAGAATGTGTCTGGTAATATGAATATCGTCATTGTCCATGTTAAAACGTTTACGTATAACATACATATATACAATGATATATTCAAACAACGTTTTAGTTTCAGTACTAGTTCAGCTTTACTGTCGTCGCAACGACAATAAAGTAGAGCCTATATTGTCAGAAATTGAGGACATGCTGACAGCACATTTGGCCAGCCAGAACATTAATATAAAGTTGGAGAAGTTGGCTGAACCATCGTCCATTAATTCCACAGTACCTTGTTTAGTTATTTGTAGCAACACCACTAGACTTGGAACCGATACAAGCAAAGATTTAGAAGGGGTAAATGGTAGGTTCTAATAAATATTTCAATAGACTGATAAAACCATAAAGCAGAGTATTTGTCATAAGGTAAAGCGTATAATAGTTTGTGATTACTGCAAAAACCACACAAGCACCATACAGAATACATAATTAATTTTTTCCCTGTTTTTAGGGAGGTTATGAGGTCATCGATGTATAAGTGTGGAGAGTAATGTGGCAATACATGTATAAGAACATTCATCTGGAGCGGTTAAACAATATTCAATAATCGATTATTCTTGTCTAAATAGAGCCTCGTATATTCATCATCCATTCGGAGGGTTGTGACTCCCGTTTACACCATAGAGAAACGATAACACAATGCAAGGTCTGAATTGCTTAATTGTTAACATGTTACGCTGTAGTTCTAATTTCTATTTTCTGCATTTCAGTTTCCGACAAGATTGCTCTGGTGGTATTGCACTACCGACACTCACAAGCGCTCCCCGAAGAGTCTAGTGACGCATTACTTCGACAGGAGAACTATAATGTGGGTGCAGTTTTCGACATGGCGTATCTCTCTGATAGTGGGTTTTATGACTGCAAAATGAACGCGAAGGCTTTTGATAGCATTGCAAAGTTCATAAAGACAACAAGTAGCGCAGCTTGTGGTGTTGATGCCTGCAACTTTTAAGTTTAATATAAGTGTATATAACAATATAAGGTACTTCAAATCATGAACAATATATTTATTCAGGAATGTAATGGATATGAACAAGTCTGAACTATTATGTCAAAAATAGTATGTTTGTACGAGTAACAATTTAATAAAATGTCTTGTAAACAAGATATATCGTGCTTCTGTCTTCAAGTACGTTATTTTGTCTCTAATATTTGTTTGTTTGTTTGTATGGTGTTTTACGTCATTTTCAACATATGTCAGGTTATATATGACGGTCGATTTTTTGTGTGGTGGAGGCAGACCACCCAGTTTTACTGAGTAGAACCAGTGGGCCTGGTTTTACGATTTTATGATTTTGATCGTAAGTTAATTTCTTAAATTCTTTACTTTGATTTACAATTCACAAAGGAACGTGATTTCATTTCATTTTCTTATACATTTGAAATTTCATCACATACTGCACACAAACAAGTCTATATTGAATGCTTAGGGGCAAAAATGTGGACAGTTTTAACATTTGAGACTTGTCGTAAGATGTTTAATAAAACGGGGCCCTGGCTGTACTGTACACCTCCTGCCATCAGTATAATGTATTTGAAATGAAACAAAACAATGCATTCTTAAAAAGTCATACTGTCCATACTGTGACAACTTTATAACAGTATATAGCATGAAAACTGCCGCAGTATATACATAGTAACAACGTACAATAGAAAAGAGTATGATAATGAACCTTTGGAAACGGCCGAGCAAGACACATACGAAATATTGCAGTCTCGGTTTGATTGAGACTGTTCATGAGCGGTAGTGAAATATGATAGCTACCGCTCACGCCCTCTAGCCCCGGGTTGAGCAGAACTCAATATTCATAAAATCAATAGTACACAATTTTAACCATCCCAAAGATGGCATGCATATGGCGGCGGACATGGAGTATACTACTTCCCCATGTCGTACGGCGTATGGTCCCAGTATCTAATAAAATTAAATGCCCCGAAGAGCGAAATAAACATAATGGAATTTAGTTGCGAGCAGCGGTTATGAAGCCTGCGTATCACAAGTAACAGCCAACAGACTAAATTAAAAAGCAGACAACATATCCTATGAGTGGTTAAATAATACCCAGAGCCTTTTATCGGCCGGAGTAGTGGAACCACCGCATCAAAAATTAAGTAAGAAAACAAAAGAAATTGAAAATGTACCACAGATAACTAAATATAAGTATCGGGCTCAGCGATCTCCAAAGATCGAATTAATAACAGTACTGATTGCAAGCGCGGGGAGACGTTTTACTGCCGCCACACTGCACAAGCAACGCCACTGTGCTATAAAAAAAGAGTATGATAATGGACCTTTGGAAACGGCCGAGCACGACACATACGAAATATTGCAGTCTCGGTTTGATTGAGACTGTTCATGAGCGGTAGTGAAATATGCGAGCTACCGCCCACGCCTCTCTAGCCCCGGGTTGAGCAGAACTCAATATTCATAAAATCAATAGTACAAAATGTTAACCATCCCGAAGATGGCATGCATATGGCGGTGGACATGGAGTATACTACACTATTAATCATATAAATACCAATTACAATATGTACAGTTAAGATATATATACCATATGATTATAACGCCTTAAAATGGTAATTTGCAAAACGCAACCTGATTGAATGTACACAAACTCGCTCTTACTTCGACAAGGACATCGAACTGTGAGACGGATTTTGAATACTAGCTTAAATATTTACACCTGCAAGGTGAATAGCCATAACTTTCTCTTTATGATAAAAGAAATGCAGTCCAATTTCTATCCACTCAAATTTCGCACTCTATTTTCGGAAAAAATTGAACCCGGACGAAGACAAGTATGGTAAAAAGTAATCAACAATGAGTTTAAAGGGACTTGATGCGATCTGGAAGAGTAAATTGGTGCCAAAACAAATAGAAATGAAACCGTCACAGTAGACAGTATGCTCAGTCTCATATGAAATGTGCACATGCATGCAATAATCCACATATTAAGTTCGGCTGAATTATTATTTATGAAAGTGCTTGAACTGGTAAAAGCGACGGTTCACGAGTACTTTTGTTGTTTAATCATCGATATTAATTCATGTGGAGTTAATATTGCTATCACGTGTACAGTTATATCACACAAGACTAAGTTATAATAGCCTTAAAGCATCATATGAATTAATATTAATGAGATACGCACCAAAAACTAACCGAGTTGTCGAGTCTACCGATCAAACTATTTCATTAATATTACTTAAATACATTATCATATGAGGCCTAGTTTAGTACATAATTATGTACACAGAATATGCAACTGAAACATATAATGGTGGTTTTATTCATATTTGCACTGACATTATTTTTCTTGCTTATCGCCTCCAGTCCATTGTATGAAAAATACGATGTCACCGAACTTTCCCCAAGTGTTAACTTATTAAGATTAATTCCGATTGTGTGTGGTTTAATACGAACGAAACCAAAGAGACATAGCCATAGAACAGACAGAAACTTGCTCGAAAATAGAATGAAACACTATTTGGCATTTAAATCGTTTTATTTGCAAAAAAGGTATTGTCAGTGTGCAAGTATGGCATGCCTACTTGGGTTATTAATAGACACTTTTGGCAAAGGACACCATTTGGAACCATTTGACACCATTTGGAAGATGTTCCGCGGAACTATAACACTGAATGGTATGAAAAGAAATAATAAATAATAGAAAGATACAGCTACTGAATATAAATCTCTTCTATGTCGAAACGTCTATTAAACCAACAAAAACGAACTGTTGAAAGGACAGCATACTTGACTATTCAAACTCGCTTTAAATGGCTGAAGTTATACAATAAAGTGGATATTTAGGTAACACCAAAAGGGACGTATGTTTAAAAAAAATACAAACCATATTTGTAAGAGCGTTGTAAATCATGACATCTTGTGGTGGCAAACATTTCTGTGAAGCTTCATGTCACTGCGACTTGTAGATATAGAGATATAAAACATACATAAAATAGGTTAACCATTACATATTGGCTTAGATAAGAGCAAATGATTTTAACAAATACAAATCAGAGTTATGAGACCTTAGTAAACAATATGAACTATGGGGCTCCGTTGGTATAAAAAAACTATTCAGCGCCAACATATGCATTTTTTCACCATTTAACATCGACTATACCACATTTAAATAAATCGACACGTTTTAAATAAATCTGCGTTCGATATATATTGCATGTGTAATTATCCGCAAATGGAAATCAAATGTAGATCTATTAAATAGTGTTCCTATTAAGCGATGTGCTTAACATTTAATTAAATCGTTGCATATTTAGTACATGTGGATTTATTTAAAACGAAAGCATTTATCTAAATCGTACGGTGATTTAATAAACATGGTGGATTTAATTAAATCGTTACACATTTAGTATATCTAACTTGTATTTATTTATTTAGAGTCAATTTATTATACCCCGCTTCGAAGAAGTGGGGCTATATATATAGGAATATAAGTATATGTCATGTGTATCCGGTAAAGATAGGGAATTCGTGCATACCGGACATTTTACCGGGGCTAGATATTTCCATCTCACCCTAGGGTCGAGATAAAATTCACGCGCATTAACATCCTGTATGCAGGAAAACATGCAAAACGTTAGTAGCTGGCGGCGTCAACGCACACCATGTCTCTGATATGCAAGAAAAAGAATCTATCATGGGTATTCGGTTCAGATAGGGAATTCCAGCTCTCGTTATAAGTGTTTTAATCGGAACCTCCGACAGAGCCTCGGTTCCGATAAAAACACTTATATCTCGGGTTAGAATTCCCTATCTTTACCGGATACCCATTGAATGATTCTTATACTCCGTCGTGTCCCGTCCCGTCCCGTCGCGTCGTGTCCCGTTTTATTATTTAACAGAAAATAGTTATATGGTTGCATATTTCCTTTCCCTTTTTTGTGTGATGTGAAAATACATTATGAAAATCACATAAGGTCGCATTCCACTAATTATACAGGCTTCATAAGGTTACACTCCACTAACTTTTACACAAGATTGCACGAAGTTTTTAATTATTTATCCTGTTATTTAACAAATAATTGCTGCATATATTCTTTTTCTTCTTTTATGATGTGAAAATACGTAATAATAACCTCATAAAGTTATAAACTACTAGACAAAGTTTACCTCTGCTCCGGTTTAAAAGTAAACTTCGACAAAACCCAAATTATTAACTTTTAGATCCTGAAATATTCTCACCGTGGAAAACACTTGTGCTAAATGATCTAGACGAGTTTGGTGGATATAAAGTGTGGTATCTCAGAATGAAAACGTCATACATTCGAAAATAAATATTTGTTTTCTCATTATTAAAAGTTACGTCTGCTCCTGTAAACTGAAACAATGTCTCCCAAATTATGGCGTTTTTATTGAGCATTTGAATTATTCTCATTGTTTATGTACCCTGAAAACATATCTAATTCTATCAAAGCGAGATGGAACACTGTGAATAATATCTTTAACAATTAAACCATAAAATGCACAACGTTTATCCCACCTTTTAATACTGATGCTTTAAAGGTGTATATTAATGTTACTTTAGTTTGTACAGATTTCATTCCATGTCTAGTTTCATCGAATGTATTCTTATATGCATTTTTTGCCTAAAATGTGTTTGTATTTATATCATTATGCATGTACACAATTGTCTGAATAAAATTATTAAAAACAAAAAAGGTTATAAACTACTAATTTTAAGACCTCGTAAGGTTACACACCACTAATTTACGTTGTGTTGCGTCTCGTCACGTAACTTTGCTTTTCCTAACAAATAATGGTCGCCTGGTTGCATATTTGTATTTCCTTTTTGGTATTTTGTGAAAATACATTATGAAAACCACATAAGGTTACATTCTACTAATTATAACTAATTATACAGACTTCATAAAGTTACACGCCACTCATTTTTACACACAATTTCACTAAGTTTTAATTATTTCTCCTGTTGTTTAACAGATAATGGTTTCATATTTTCTGTTTCTTTTTTTATGATTTGAAAATACATAATGAAAACTTCGTAAAGTTACACACTAGGAAATTTAACACCTCATAAGGTTGCACACAACTAATTTACGTCGCGTAGCGACACCTTTTATTATTTAACAGATAAAAGTTACATATTTCCTTTTCATTTTTAGTATGATGTGAAAATACATTATGAAAAACACATAAGGCTACATTCTACTAATTATACAGACTTCATAAGGTTACACTCCACTAATTTTTATATAAGATTCCACTAAGTTTTTAATTATTTGTCATGTTATTTAACAGATTTTAAATATAGTTGACTCGACGCATTTTCATGAAACTTCACATGAATGTTGCTCTGGATGTCTAATTAATCCAAGCAAAATTTCAGGTCAGCCGGAAATTCAAGATGGCCGCCACGGCTAAAAATTGATTTTTAAAAAACAAGTTTGTATCGACTACATCTTGAAAACCATAAAATTATCAGCATGAAAATCATTTTGATTCGCCATTAAACATGGATGCCAGCGGTCATCTTTGGTTACATAGAGTTATATAGTAAATACTTGTAGCGGATACTCCTCTGAAACTCCGCGAAGGATATTGCTCTCGATGTCTAGTTGATCCTAGAAAAAGTTCAGGTCGCCGGAAATTCATGAAAATTCATGAAATGATCAGCATGACATGATGTTGGTCCTTGTCGAAAATCATTTTGATTCAACATTAAACATGGCTGCCAGCAACCATCTTTGTTTTCATAGAGTTATATAGTAAAAACTTGTAGCGACTACTCCTCTGAAACTATGATGTTCATGAAATTTCACAGGAATGCTGATCTAGCTATCAATACCTATCAGTAGAGGTTCAAGGTCATTGACCTCTTGTTTGAGGATACACGCATATTCAAACAGGTAACCAAGCGGGCGTATTAATCACCTTTAATGATACCTATAGTTTAAATCGTGTCGAATTATTTCAATGTGTTGCAGTCAATACTAAATAGTCAAACAACGGCATGTTTTTGCGCCCCATACAAAACCCGTCTTTAAGACAATAATTAAAACAACTATGTTTGTATACTTAGGGTCAATAGGCAAAACACATTTAAGTAAATCTAAAGTATCGTCCTGTGTTATGATTCGAGCCGAATTCGAAATATTAGTCAAAGTTTACGAGTTATGGTAATTGACGACGCAATTGAAAATATGCTTAACACAAATTATTATTTAATTCGTCAGCTCAAGCAGTTATAAAATAATATTGTTCAAACCATTTTTTCTGTATTAGTATTAACTTAATATTGAATGACTTAAAATAATTAAGACAACATGGTTGTGTTTGCGTTTGCACCATGGCACTTCCAATAAACTCAGTATACAAATCAGTAAACTCTGAACTCTGTTGGAGGAAGGAAAAATGAGTTCCTGCAAATTGCAATTGTCCTAATTCCATAAAAATAGATATCAATCAATATTCATCTTTTGGAACTAATATTGTGCTATTAACAGTAAGGAAAACAGCATTTAAAAATAATGTCCTACCGTGCCAACATCTGAAAACAAACTGAAAAGTACATTAAACAGATACTTATAAATTATCAAAATAATGGGAGGTCGGGTGTGGCATACTGTTAAAAAAACTTGAATAATATTTCATGTATTGACGATGTCTACAGTCTGCAAAATAAACTTCGAACTTGCCACAAATGTGGGCATTTGCCGCTTAATGAATCAGCACGAGTATGCACGACTACTATGATAATTCACGCCGAAAGATATAAATAGATAGTGTGGTACATCGTATCGTTTAAAAGTATCGTCTGCTTGGTAGACCGTTCTTTGAATGCACAAACATATTTTTTTTATGAGTTTAAGGTTACATTCATGTACATGCAACACTATTGAAAACAATATATTATTAAAACATTAAGTTCGAGCCTTGCAATGTGATAATTACTTTTCCCTAACAAGAGACGTGTGAAGCAGGGACAGTTATTAAATTATAAATCGAACGGATGTCAAGATATGTTTTGTACGTTAATCATGTTAGCATTGTATTTATCTACGTTAAACAATTCTTTATACAAGACATATACTACTCAAAATTTGCTAAGGATCACTTTTATTCTTCCATATACTTTTATTAGAAATTAATTCACAATAACGATATAAATTTCATTGATTCTTCAGCAAGTCCACAATTTGAATCAAGTCATGAGATCACATGACCATACACTGCCCTAAATAATTTCATGTAAAATAAAATTAATGCTATTTATTTCAGCAAGAATTTCAGAGAGCAAAAAAGTGATCCTTAGCAGATTTTGAGTAGTATATAAGCTGGGTTTGAAAAAAACAACAATTATTTACAATTATCAATGAAGGCGTATTAAAGTAACAAAATAAATGCTTCGACAATTTTGTAAATGTTAACTGCTTTCAAGATGTAAAGGGACACACAGCAATATGTTGTATTTGCAAACAAAATTCTTTTAAAGGACCCTCAGATTGCAGAGACACCCTGTAATCAAAATTGTATTTAAAAACTTCTCTTGAATATTGTAAACAAATTTTAAAAAAAATCCCCATTTACACAGTTTCTAATCATGATATGTATTGTTTTCTTCAAAATATTATGCATATTACATCTATATCTGTACGGTTTGTTGAGGGGTGACTCACCCCGACCCTCACAGAACTATTACGGGGTGAATAAATGGATTACCATTAATTTGGTGATCGAAATTTAAAACAAAAGATATGTTTTGTAAAATATTTGTAATAATACAGAAATCTGATTGTTTGAACTACTAAATACATAATTATGTGTCACATTGAATAATTATATATATTTTTCTGTGAATTGGATGTGCTGTCCGCAATACCAGGGAAAACAGGATTTCTAAAGACTTGTTTTGTTTTTGTTTTGCTTAAAGTTATAAACTCTATATAATTAAAATCGCAGGCTTCTTTGGCTTGATTTGTAATGCTTTTGGTAATGATTTTACCGACTGATGGCGAATACGGGTATTCAAACAGACATTGTG
Organism: Cyrtodaria siliqua; assembly: GCA_037043455.1. NCBI lineage: Eukaryota > Metazoa > Mollusca > Bivalvia > Adapedonta > Hiatellidae > Cyrtodaria > Cyrtodaria siliqua. The sequence goes on from JAWPHD010002976.1 coordinate 40,870, forward strand.
TAGTTCATATCACACATGCACATATGTAGCACTATAACTCTCCAAAAAAGGCAGGCCTCCATCGGAACTGGAACACACGTACAGCAAATGTACAGTCAGGCGTTCTTATTACTGAGCTAGTAGGACTTTTTGAGAAACATGGTATATTTAGTTCCATTTTTTTTTATGAAAACAACTTGAATATCTGAACACAACTCAAGATGTATCATTATATTAATCACCATGTCACACACCCGGTAAAGAATTAGAGACAGGGGCTCGGTTCCGATAAAAACAGTTATACTTGGTGTTATATTTCCCGATCTTCATTCACCGGATACCCATGAATGACTTTTGTAATAGTTTAGATATTCCTTATATACTACTTAAATATGTTCATGTTTCAATAGGTCTGAAAAGAACCTTTAAAAGGTCCACTTACTGTCCTCAGAATTAAGGTTCTAACTTTTGAATAAATCATTTATGAGTTAGAAACCATCTATGATAAACATGTGTAAGTACCAAACATTGAACAATTTTCAAAATAGTTCACTATATCTCCCCGTTTTATGACATAAATATCATTAAGTCGAATATCCAATGGATACGTATTCTGTTCATGAAAGAGTCTACGCGTTAAAATACCCAACACTGACTGGTCGAAACGATGACACCGACCATCAGAAAGGAGGTCCATATTACATATAATTGTTTTCTCCGTTCCAACCGGAGCGATGCAGTTTCTGTTTAAAGCACACACTGTCCACGCATTTACTACCGCTTTCGTCACTCTATCAAAGTGAAACAATGCCATCGTCGCCCAAGTCTCTCCGAAAGGTCTGAATTTACACGAATCTTCACCAAGGAATTGAAACGTGCGTACGTCCGTTTGCTTCGCAAGGCTTATCTCCTCTCTAGGGGAGGTGGACACCGTAACCAATAAACTGTTGTCGATGGCGTAGTTAAGGGCAGCATCCACGTCATTTGTTGTAAAACTGACGGAGCTGTCTGCCCACCAGACGAAACCGAACTCCATCAAGAGTTTCTGGCAAATTATAATGTAGAAGATACATATAATAATATAGATAGGTATAAGTATAATGAATATTATGAACATCTATGAAAATGGCAACGGGTATTAACACATTTAAAGGGCGTCTGATAACAGACCCAGTGTCAGAAGCTTTAGTGGAGAGTTACAGGTATCAACATAGTGAACGCAAACAATTAGTGCATGCTTTCCGTATTTGTTGTGTGTCTGTGTGTGTTACAACGTGGAGCTTCATTTAAACATGTTTAAGGACCTATTTAATGTCAGTTCTAAATGAGTAGTTTTTCCTTTAAGACGCGTACGTTACGGAATGTTTAAATGTAGATGTAGTTATAGTAATTGCCTATAATACATTGGGAAGGCCCGTAACTAATGCTGTAAGAACTTGTGGCCCGACCCTTTTGTATACATTTATAAAAAATGCATAAAGAAATATGTTTAAATCCTAATACATAGTGTCTGCTTGTTTTAGTAGACAGTGAGTTATAAAACAAAATCAAAATAGGATTATATTTAGAGTAACTCGTTCTGGAATATTTATTTCTGCAGCATTTGACGAAACGTTGGTACAGCCATGCAATATTGTATACCATTGTCAGTAATGAAGGCACAATGTATATAGTAATGATATGTACCTGTACTATAATTGGTTTAAATGCATACGTCTTCAGTTGTCTCACATGGGGTGGGAAATCTTCAAACGGAAATCTTCGAAGTTCACATTTACACTTCTTCTGCAGCTGAAGAACAAACAATTTTGATTAGTTTGCTTGCTCTGATCTAGATACTTGATTGTAAAGAAAAGTATGGAAGGAGAAATTTGAAAATCGTCGAACATGTTAAATACAAAAAAAAATATTGCAGTCTCGGTTTGATTGAAACTGTTCATGAACGGTAGTGAAAAGTGCTTGCTACCGTTCACGCCATCTAGCCACATGGTTGAGCAGAACTCAATATTAATCATGTCAATAGTACTTGTACACAAATTTAAGCCATTCCAAATATGGTACGCATATGGCGGTGAACAAGGAACCGTCAACGCGTTATAAAATAAAAACTTACTTTGGGCTATTCAATATTCCTTTTCCGCCTTGTCTGATATAAACACGAGGCTGGTAATCGTTTATCTCGTTTTAGCAATGAAAACACTAAGATATCATATGATCATGTTTTTGGTTGCCCTTTAGTTATTGTCCATCGAAATCAGAACCTTACATGTTAAGCCCTGGTCTCAGTAAATCATATATTCTCATGTCTAAGCAATTATTACGTGTTTTCGATTGCCTTAACTGTGCACAAATGTTGACGCTTTATCTTTAACGACATTTGCCCAGATGACTGACACTGTTTTGGGGTTCGACAGCCTTAATGATTATATACAAGTAGTATGAACACCGTTGCATAGTTATGGGACTTTACTTACCACTTTCAACTGACGAACAGTCAATCCCATATCATACACTATTATTTGTATTTGCCCAGCGTATTTAACGTTAGTCATCAGAAGTTTATTAATAGTGAAAAACAATCCCATGGACTGTCCGTAGTACTTCCGGTCAATGGCTGTTGCTATCACCGGAAATGGCGTCATTTTGGCAGGAGTACTCCAGTTACCCTTTGCTTTCCACATGTAATCGTCAGCTACACCTCTAGGGTAATGTTTAATGACATTTAAGTTGTCTTCTAATGTCGCATTAAACTTTTCTTTGCACTTTTGGGCAATTCCTGGAATAGTTTAGAACAATGCCACAGATTTGCATTGTTATTTTATATGGGTATTTGCATACAACTGCGTCCGACGCATTGATATATACATTTATATTAAACTATTTATGTTATGGATGGTAACCATTAGGGACTTCCAGAGAGTATTGGAAAAGTAATCCGTATTGACTTCCAAACAACGCAGGATCATAGACTTATCTGTTTATTATCTATTTCATTACAGATCCTACTATCTTTTAAAAGCAAATTTAATGAAATTAAATCGAAATACAGTAACTTTCAACATATATACACAGATGGTTCTAAAGATGGAGACAAGGTAGCTGCAGCAGCTGTTGTTCAAAAACATAGCATAAAGAGCCGCCTGCCTGACAAGGTCTCTATCTTCTCAGCTGAACTTAAGGCAATTTAATTTGCCTAAAGTTTTATTCAGGAATCTGATGATGACCATTTCGTAATCTTTTCTGGTTCCCTTTCATCTCTTCAAGCACTGGGTAATATGAAACATGATAATCCAGTTGTGCTTCAACTTTTAGAAAAGTACAATTTTCTTATAGTTGATAATGTTATTATTTTCTACTGGCTTCCAAGCCATGTAGGAATACGTGATAATGATAGAGCTGATAGTGCTGCTAAGGCAGCATTATGTTTACATATATCTAATACCAAATAACCTTATACTGATTTTAAAAGTTGTATCAACACATATATTCGTAACTCTTGGCAAGCCGCTAGGGACTTGTCGGTGAACAATAAACTCTATTCCATTAAACCGTTACTCGGAGAATGGCGTCCTTCTAGTAGACCCATTCGTCGAGAGAAAGTTGTCCTAGCCAGGGTCAGGATAGGGCATACATTCATATTTATAACAAGGTGAGCAGTTGCCAGAATGTATACCCTGTTTTGCACCGTTAACGGTCAAACATATCTTGTTGGAATGTATAGACTTTGATCCTATGCGACAAAGATACTACACAGTTAATACTTTGAAAGAGTTATTTGATACTATAGATTTTAGTTTTGTTTTAGATTTCCTTAAAGAAATCAGACTTTATAAATCAATATAATATTTTCCCTATATATATTAACTTGTTTACAAGCCCGTTGGCAGGCATTTGTTGATTTACATATATTCATAGTTTATACTGCTACCATATCATCCCTTATTTGTAGATAGTTTTATCTTTATACGTTTACATTATTTTTAATTACTACTTCATTCTTTAATGATTCATCGGGTTTTGCGCACACTATGACCTATTTATGTGTCGACGTGCCATAAATCACCATTCATTCATTCATTCATTCATTATTATCTATTTCCATACAAACAATATGTTTTATGTTTACTCCACAATTGTAGAAAAGGGGCATTGTGCACTCAATCAAAGGGTAGAGTAGACACGACTATGCATATTGTTTGGATGGGAATACAAATGGACCGAATGATCCCGTCATATATAGTTATATAACGACAAGTCCAAGTGACACGTCATGTTTCAATTTCAAACAATACTTACTTTTTGTGATGTCGGGCGGTATGCGTGCTGGTGATGGGTTTGCAAACTGTGGCACGTCTGGATAGAAAAAAGATGAATAAGAAATTCATTGTACGAATGTTGATGATCATACATATTCAATAGCATACAATGACAACAAATACAGCATCGGAACGGTTGTACTGAATGCATGTTAGTACTAAATGTATTGTTGTACCGAATGCATGCTAGTACAAAATGCAAGTTAGTACGGAATGCATGATGGTAATGAATAGATGGTGGTACTGAATGTAGCGTTGTACTGAATGCATGGTGATACATACTGAAGGCATGTTAGTACTAAATGCATGTTTGCGGTGAATGCATGGTGGTACTAAATGCATGTTGGTACTGAGTGCATCACGATACTGAATGCATGTACTGCATGTATGTTGTTTTGAATGCATTGTGATACATACTAAATGCATGTCGGTATTGAATGCATGTCGGTACTGAATGCATGGTGGTACTGAATGCATGTTAGTACTGAATGTATGTTGGTACTGAATGCACGTAAGTACACGTAAGTACTGAATGCAAGGTGGACTGAATGCATGTTAGTACTGAATGCATGGTTGTATTAAATACATGGTTGTACTGAGTGCATGGAAATACTGAATGCATGGTAATACTAAATGTATGGCAATACTGAATGCATGGCTGTACTGACTGCATGGCTGTACTGCATGGATGGTAGTACTGAATGTATGGTAATATTGAATGCATGGTAATACTGAATGCATGGTAATACTGAATGCATGGTTGTACTGAATGTATGGTAATACCGAATGCATACTGGTACTTAATGCATAATAATACTGAATGTATGGTTGTACTGAGTGCATGTTAATACTGAATGTATGGTAATACTGAATGTATGGTAATACTGAATGCATAGTGATACTGAAAATATGGTAATACTGAATGTATGACAATACTGAATGCATGGTTGTACTGAATGTGTGGTAATACTAAATGTATGGTAGCACTGAATGCATGGTTGTACTGAATACATGTGAAACTGAATGCATGATGATACTGAATGTATGTTACTGAACAAATACATGCTACGGGTGACAGGCACAAAGTTATCCTAGTCGTCAATGAGAACACATAAACATACTTACTAGAGAAGTTCACCATGTAGATCAGGATCAGAAATCCTAGAGTTGATGTCGCTATGACAACGCGGAAAGATATCAATGACTCTACAAAACAAAACAATAATTCAAAATGTATCATTCCTCAGATGTGCTGGTACTAAATACAATTTTAAATACCGAGGAAGCAGTTATCAAATAATAATAATCATAATAATAATAATAATAATAATGACGACGACGACGATGACGATGACGATGATGATGAGGAGGAGGAGGAGGAGGAGGAGGAGGAGCCTCTTTCAAAACGTAGCACCATCTTAGGTTGGCGGAAGGTGTCGGTAGAAGGTCAATAGGAGGTGTGCAAATACAAAAACCATTATCTCTTTATGGTGGGTCGGGTGCTATGATAATTATTTGAATAGGTATGTATTCATTTTCAGTTTTAGTTAGACTCATTTCCATTTGCATCAAATTATTCCGTAAAAAATTGTACAACTTGTGTTATAACTGATGTACAGAGTGCTTTTCACTGTAATTTCTTTATATCTGCGGGTGAGGTAATTCAGTATGAAATAAGCATGTATATGCAAATCTGAATTCAAATTAGCATTTGTTAAGATCAATAAACGTCTGTATAAATTAGCGTAATACCTCATCGAACATGTCTTGTGTTTAAATGATACGTATGCTGTTTACACGTATACCGTTATAATTAGAGTGATTTGACATAAAACACACAATCTTGACTCAAACACAATCATATTTCTGTATTTCTAACTTTAATATACTCTTAGTATGTTCAGCTTTACTACATTAATTTCAAAGAGTTATTATAAGTTGCACTCAGATGGTACCAATAATCCGATGAATGAAGTTGTGTGCTCGTATAAACGTATGGCATCAGTTCGGCAAAGTGACAAAACAGTACCACCATCTTTCGCGAGTGCTGATTTCTTTATAAAGGCACAAAGACAACCAAAAGCACTTCCTATTTCAATGAAAATACTCAACTGTTTATGCTCAAACAATGCGACATTCTTTCAAAAGAAATCTTTGGATGATTTAAAACAAAAACTACACCGACTTTACTTGATGAACACTTTATAGACAATTGATAACATGTATAACATATAATTGGGTCCGGGTGGGTTGGATATCAGACCTTCGACGTTTACGATACTCATCGCTATACGTAGAACAGTATCGTAGCGTTATAGATTATTATTATAAAAGGGTCTGATTTTATGAGGTTGAGGAAAAAGTTTTCGTTTTCCTGAAAGAAGTTGTATATTAAATCAATTTACCTAATACATTTCCCATTTTGTCTATGGCGCCTCGAATCAACCTGTATCTTTAACCTTTTTCGATTACTTAAAACGATGTATTTGGCGTTAAGTATACTGTGAATAAACTAGATCAGTCCAGCCTTAAACACGGAAGTGAAGGATCAACTTTGACCCGGAGGGGCAATGCTGTCAAATAAAATAAAATGTAATGTTTACAATATGCCCGCTTTGGTGTAAAATCATCATAAGTTTCATAGTAACAATGTTTAGATGCACTGAAGTGAGCCTTGTATTGCCTTTTTGTATACTGTTTTATAAAACAGTTTGGTCTGGCAAAACTCGTTGAGTATAGTACATATATCTTCATATCGGACTTTAAATGAGTACATCTGGATTGGTATTTTTTAAGAATTGATCAAATACATTATTTCGGGATTAAAGTGATAAAAATAAATATAAATGACCCATAAACCTGAAAAACAAAATACACTGCATATATAAATTACAAAGACCCGAAGAATGTATTTCCTACAATGGTTATTCAAATATTGGCGGTAAAAAAAATATTATTATTATATGAAACTGTTAATGTTTCATCTCTGTCTTTGAACTATTTCACCTTTTTATTTTGTCAAAAGTTTGTTAGCATGTCATAGGACTCGGTCGGGGTGTATGTAAATAGATAGGCTTATATTTCATCGATCCTAAAGAACTTCGACTCAACAAAGTTAATAAGGACCTTCTGAGGACTTTAATAGTCGTAACAAGTTACTTCATCACGGCTATCGTTACCATAAACTTCGAAAAACCTTTGTAAAAATTTGTATTATCGTAACCCTGATCTACCGTAATTTTTAAGAACTCGTCTGCGACAATGCGACAAGGACTATCACAACCTGACTTGTATGGTGACGTGGTTTACAAACTTCGCAAAATCCTTGGTCGTAATCACTTAAGTGTCGATTCTTACAAATGGCGGAAGATGTACAGTACTAGTTCTACCCATATATATATAACCTTACATGTGTTGAAAATGACGTAAAGCACAATACAAACAAACAAACTTTCATACAGTCTGTATTACACTTGTTAAAACGTTTATCAAAAGAGGTTATGAACCTATCATTTTGCAACGCACTGCACAGTTGTTGACCCATTTACAGTTCGCCACTACGCCTTCCTCTTTCTGTGCGATGACCGGACTGTAGCGACGCATAGAGCTCCCAGCTAATTGCGCTCCCATTGGAGCTCTATGCGTAAGAAACGTTACGCATTTGAGTATTTTTTGTTAAAAGAAATTATTTATACATGTACCTGGATGAGTCCAGTATGCCCGATTCAGAATGGATGTTGCTTTTATCATACTTCCAAATGGCCCGCATGTAAAAATCGTCGACCTCGATATAGAGTTTATAGGAAGTTCTTTCCTGTCTTTTTATTTCCTTCATTTAACCTTCGCAAACAATTTTTGGCAATTTTTCTGGGATATGTAATTATAAATACATGCATTTTATCTTTCTGCCATTTTATATGTCAGCGACTGAATTTTATTATGCGCAGTCCAATACTAATGCCTGTTTCATATTATGTTTTATACAATCGTTTCTAATAAATTGGGGCTATATATGAATCACATTGTCAATACGCCCGACCATCCATTCGTTCGTCCATCCAACAAACCTTGTGTGCGCAATTCCTCCGTCAGTTTCTATCCGATTGAAATTAAATACAGGGATATGGAACGCCATGACTGTCTTGTGATGTTGCCGATTAATATATGCAGCGCATTTCCCTTTATATGTGGTAGACATTTCATGATATGTAGTGCATTTTTAATTATATGTGGTAAATATCTAAATAGAAAAGTATTTATATGCAGTAGATTAATCATTATATGCGATAGATAAGTCATTGTATGTAGTAGATAAATAGAGGATATTTGTTGGTGTGGAATGAAAATATAAGGTTTCTCACTTCGAGATGAAAATAAGTCCTATATTCACGTCAAACCAACAACTATTCTATTTATTATATACTTTCTATCATGCAACACTACCAAACTGTTTCAAACAGAAAATACGTTTCGTTCCGACAGTTCGCCTTTAACGTATTCGCGGATAAATATAGTAACGCCAGCGCGTGAGACGATTTACATATATTTAGTGCGCATAGAATATAGTTCTAAACTTTGACACGAATTATTACTGTTATAAGCAAATGTAAAAAAATTAGTTCCATTTTTCCGGCAGTGAGAATATGTTCTTATATTCACAATGTGGAAATATAAACAATGAGAATATAAGGTTTATTCTAACCATACAATCCACTATTTCACTGGGAAGTATATAATAAACAAATGTATGCAGTACAGTTATCATAATATATAGTGAATTTATTATTATATGCAGTAGTTTATCTAATATATGTGATCATTTGAACATTATATTAAGTAGATTTGTATGCAGTGCCTCTGTTGACTTTATATGTGGTACATATTTTAATATACGTGGTGGATACGTCTTCATGTTCTGTGGTTTCAAATATTCGGTACAAACGGCTTTATACGTGGTGCATTTCGTATGATATGCACATTCACAACATATCGTACACTACTTCGCAGCATTACTCGAATGTAATACCACTCCCTGGTAATACACAGGTTTCCATATTGGTTACGTCATCGCGCCTTAGATTCGCGCCAAAACCGCCAAAAAAAATGCATTCAAAATCAAAGTTATCATCCAAATGATGCAATGTTATTCAGCCGATTGCTTCATCAATAGTTTATTTACATGAAAGCAGTGATAAAACCTTCATCTGCATTGTAAAAAACAAACACTCAACGCAAATTATACATCAACACGGCCATTGTTTACATAGCAACAGTGCACTATTTTCTGAACAGTACGGGAGCAGCCTTGATATTTTCCCACATCTTTCAAATATCGCAACCACGCTTGACAACGAAAAGTAGTACGTCATCTTTCGGCAACGTCAAAAAAAAGAAAAATGTCCGCCATTTTGAATTTTTTAAAACGCATAATTTGGAAAATTGTGACAATTTTTTATCATGAAATTTCATTTCCGCTGTAAGTTTCGTGATTTTCGGCTGTACCGACTTATTTTTTAGAAGCTTTACTGCGTGATAAATGCAGACCCGCCTTGTAAAATGTCGAAGCGAGGGGCGATAACTCTAAAATATGCCATTTTTAGAATAAGATTAAAATGACAACAACCGTGTGCTTTTTGTTAAATAAAATAAGAGGAGATACTTGAATTGTTGTTTTAGCTCACACATTACATGAATTTTGCTGCATATCACGAAAAGCATGTTATTTCTTTATCAAAAGTACACGAAAATACGAATTGTTTGATTTAACTGTAATTTTGACTCGACTGACCTCGCAAGAACTGCAGGCGCGTATTCGATGGAGCGGGTAGAACAGGGCACCCTCTCATATGTGGAAAGTTTACGTAACAATCGCTACTGTTCAAGATGGGAGTTGGGATGGAGAGAAGGAGGGGGAGGGCATCTGAGCTGATATTTAAAAGGATGCGCTCCATCCTCATCCCACCCCAACTAAAATCATGAAAGTCTGTTTTTGAAAGCTCTTGCAAGCATACATTCTTAAACATATTCAGATAATATATTTGTTGCTGTGTTTTTGACTAGACTGTCCAGTGTCTAATTGTCATCCGCAACTTGGCGCAGTCAGTAGCGCAGCGGATTTGTAACCGGAGGTGGTGCCACTGAGTTTTGTCGGTGTGTTCTTGGGCAAGACACATTCCCTTAGCCTCGTCCGTCGGATGGGGACGTAAACAGGGTGGTCCCGCGTATAGGTCTATCATCCGAGCATGTTAAAGAACCATAGGAATCTATTTGATAATAAGAGTAGGGCACGGTTCCCGGATTCCTATGTATCCTTCCCCTCTCTCTGGGGCGGCTCTAAATAACCTGTACTGTGTTGATGAGCCGTTAAATATTCAATTCAATTCATCCGCAACTGCACTCAGCACTGTCATGTACTGTGGCTGTCCCATGCTAGTATCATGAATCAACCGTGGAATATATCACCCACACATAAAAGGGTTTGAGGGCCCCATCTTACATGTATTAGTTTAAATATAGACCATTTGTCGGTTGAAACCTAAGATGAATTTTTTATCAGACAGAAACACTGTCGTAATACTTATACTGATAGCATCGAAGGAAAATAAAGAAGGCCATTTTTTTTACTTTATATTTTTAAAGTTGAATTGTGTTATGTCATTATAGCACATTTTAGCCCATATTTCCTGGGTAGAACCAGTACTGTGTACTTAGTGCTATCTGTAAGAATCGACACTTTCTCACCTACAAGTTGAGCTCCCAGTGGTAATTGAACCCGCAGCGGTGAGAGGTGAAGATGAGAATGTATACAAATATAACAAGAAAAGGTATAACACATATATTATACCATGGGAAGTACGGACTGCAATGCAGCATGTAGATGTTCTGGATCCGGGATCGTTTTGATAGTGAAGGTCACCGGCACCTTGACCTTTAAATGAATAAGGATAAGGGTCATGTACTGGTCATGAGCAACCATTCATCCTTTCAAGTTGGAGGACCTAGATCCATAAAGTTTGTAGTTGTTGATAGGACATCGTATTGATAGTGAAGGGCACCGCAACCTTGACCTCCGATCTAGTGACCGGAAAATAACAAGAGGTCAATGACCTTGAAACTCTACTGATTGATTTTGATTTCAGGAAGTAGTCGATACAAACTGGCTTTTTGAAAATCAATTTTTAGCCGTTGCGGCCATTTTGAATTTCCGGCCGACCTGAAATTTTGTTTGGATCAATTAGACATCAAGAGCAGCTTTCCTGTGAAGTCTCATGGAAATCCGTCAAATAGTTTCAGAGAAGTAGTCGCTACAAGTTTTCATTATATAATTCTATGTAAACAAAGATGGCCGCTGACAGCCATGTTTAACATTGAATCAAAGTGATGTTCGACTCCTATAACCATCATGCCATGCTGATCATTTTAGAAAAAGTCCCATAGCAATATCTTTTATAGTTTTCAACAAGTAATCGCTACAAACTTATTTTTTAAAAATCTATTTTTAGCCATGGCGGCCATCTTGAATTTCCGGCCGACCTGAAATTTTGCTAAGATCATTTAGACATAAAGAGCAACATTCATGTGAAGTTTTATGAAAATATATCAAGTAGTTTCAGAGGAGTAGTCGCTATAAGTTTTCATGATATAACTCTATGTAAACAAAGATGGCCACTGGCAGCCATGTTTAACGTCGAATCAAAATAATGTTCGACTCGAATAACCATCATGTCATGCTGATCATTTTAGAAAAAGTCACATATCAATATCACTTATAGTTTTCAAGAAGTAGTCGCTACAAACTTATGTTTTTTAAATCTATTTTTGACTGTGGCGGCCATCTTGAATATCTGGCCGATCTGAAATTTTGCTAGGATCAATTAGACATGAAGAGCAACATTCCTGTGAAGTTTCATGGAAATCCGTTAAGTAGTTTTAGAGGAGTAGTGGCTACAAGTTTTCATTATATAACTCTATGTAAACAAAGATGGCTACTGACAGCTATGTTTAACATCGAATTAGAACGATTTATGACAAGGACCAACATCATGTCATGCTGTATCATTTTTAGGAAAAGTATTTTGTATTTTGAAAATCTTTTTTTAGCCATGGCGGCCATCTTGTATTTCCGGCCGACCTGAAATTTTGCTAGAATCAATTAGACATGAAAAGCAACATTCGTGTGAAGTGTCATGAAAATCCGTCAAGTATCAAGTACTTTCAGAGGAGTAGTCGCTACAAATAAAAGTTTACAGACAGACAGACAGACGCCGCACCACGGCATAAGCTCTGCTGATCTCTGATCAGTGGAGCTAAGAACAGGTTATCTACTGGTCATGACCAACCATCCTTTCAAGGTTGAGAACCGTAGGACCAACCGTTGTGTAGTTATTGATCGGACATCTTTAGATAGCGAATGTGACCGCGACCTTGAACTTTGATGTAGTGACCCCAAAATGAATAGGTGTCATCTAGTTGTAATGGTAAAGCGTTCTTCCAAGTTTGGGGGCCCTAGGTCCAACCATTCTGTAGTTATTGATCGGACATCGTTTCGATAGTTAATGTCAACACGACCTTGACCTTTGACCTAGTGACCCCAAAATCAATAAGGGCCATCGACTGGTCATGAGCAACCATCCCTCTAAGTTTGGGTACCCTTCTGCCAACCATTCTGTAGTTATTGATCGGACACCGTTTGGATAGTCAATGTTAGCCCGGATGTGAACTTTGACCTGGTGACACCAAAATCAATAGGGGTCAAAATGAAAATGGCGCTCGGACCACACTTTGTTGTGGGGAGCAATAATCTATTAATTGAAGGGCACTGGCTTAGTCGTTGCTGGGGTGTTTTACGGAAGAATAACCGTGTGACAACCTGCTGTAAGGATGAGTATTACTACCAAGATATAACGGTCATGATTGAATAATCGGTAGGGAACTGAAGAAGTGAAGGGACACTACAAAATCTGAAATGAAGATTGCTGTGCATCCCTTTAAGTGGGGTGCATGAGATGTTGTAGATTTGGCGGAAAGTGACAAATGAGAATAGGTATTTTGTTGAAAAATGTTTAATATACAAAAACAACATTACTGATGTGGAAAAAAACAATTGTATGTACAACTCAGTGTGTCAGGTCCCTGCCAAGACTTGAACTTGAATCTCTTTTCTCGAAAGAAAAGTGTGTTTCCTTACACTACAGAGATCGCCCAGACATCACAAAAAGAGTGTACAAAACTAAGCGAAATTAATAAGGATGTAGATCAAAAGAATGTCAAACTAAAACCAGAAATTGTTATTGGACAGAAACGTATGGCTCCCCCACTCGCCCGAACAGACATAACTGACGACTCTAGGTCCAACCGTTCTCATTGATCTGAGATCGTTTTGATATTCAATATCCCTGTGACTGTATCTACAACCTGTATCAGTAATATTTATTGGTCAACCATCCTTCCAAGTTTAAGGAACCCTAGGTCCAACCATTCTCTAGTTATTGATCGGACATCGTTTTGATAGTCAATGTCATCGCTAGCTTGACCTTTGACCTAGTGACACCAAAATCAAAAGGGGTCATCTGCTGGTCATGACCAACCATACTTACAAGTTTGAGAACCCTAGGTCTAACCATTCTCTAGTTATTGATCAGACATCATTTGATAGTCAATGTCACCGCGATCTTGACCTTTGACCTAGTGAACATCGATTTGATAGTCAATGTCACCATATGTTGACCTTTACCTAGTGACCCCAAAATCAATAGGGGTCATCTACTGGTCATGACCAACCATCCTTCCAAGTTTGAGGACCCTAGGTCTAACCATTGTGTAGTTATTGATCGGATATCGTTTTGATAGTCAATGTCACTGCGACCTTGACCTTAAACCTAGTGACCCCAAAATCAATAGGGGTCATCTACTGGTCATGACCAACCATCCTTCCAAGTATGTGGACCCTAAACCATTGTGTAGTTATTGATCGGATATAGTTTTGATAGTCAATGTCACCGCGACCTTGACCTTTGACCAAGTGACCCCTAAATCAATAGGGGTCATCTACTGGTCATGACCAACCATCCTTTCAAGTCTGAAGACCCTAGGTCAAACCATTCTCTAGTTATTAATCGGAATCTTTTTGATGGTCAATGTCACCGCGACCTTGACCTTTGACCTAGTGACCCCAAAATCAATAGGGGTCATCTAATAGTCATGATCAACCATCCTTCTAAATTTGAGGACAATAGGTCCAACCATTCTCTAGTTATTGATTGGACATCGTTTGTGACACAGACAGACAGACAGCACAAAATCAATATGGCTCGCCCTCCACACTTTGTGTGGGGGAGCCATAACTATCACAGAAAGTTATTAATACTCTTGCAAAGCATAACCCATGACTTCATGTATATGCGCAGTTCCACTTCATACTGATGCTTCTCACAATATTTGGGGTATGACAGAGGTCATAGTGACCTTATTTTGGTATGCGACCTATCGCTATCCCAAGATGTATCAACATACCAAGTTTGGTATTTCTAAGTGTTATTGTATTGAAAATATGGTCCGGACAAGCATTTTCTATGACATGACAGAGGTCACAGGTCAAGGTCACAATTACCTTATTCTGGTACGCGACACATCACCATCCCAAGATGTATCTAAATACCAAGTTTGCTATCTCTAAGATTAGTGTTATAGTATTGAAAATACGGTCTGGACAAACATTTTCTATGACAGAGGTCACAGGTCAAGGTCACAGCGGCCTTATTTTGGTATGCGACACACAGCTATCCCAAGATGTATCCACATACCAAGTTTGGTATCTCTAAGTGTTATAGTATTGAAAATACGGTGCAGACAAGAGGTGAAAGTGTCTGTGGATGTTCTACTGGCTAAATGTGCAGGGGACTGTAACACATTTTCAACATTCATTCAACCGGCACATGGCAATGATATTGGTCACTAGTTGTTGAATGCCAGCCAGGGTAGCAGGAGAACTAGTCTGTACAAAGTAAGTGTATTACAGGGTTCCCACAGTTTTTTGAGAACAAAATTCAAGGTCTTTTCCAGGTTTTCCCACTGTTTTCAAGGACAATTTATAAATACCAGTGTTTGTCCGACACCGTTGTTGCAAAAACGTTAAATTGTTCGCAGTACTAATATGTGACACCACACAAGATGTTAGTTTATTGTTTTTGACAAGTATTGACTTTAACCCGCTGTTTTTAGGCTGTTCTCCCTCCTATGAAGGAAATTTAGTGTTGACATTTAACTTGTTCTCAGACGACATGCTTTATCGATTCAAATGATTAGACGCTTGCATATACGACGGAACATTGTGAGTTTTATTTGAAAATACTCGGCTAAAATCGTCAACATATGTTATGAGTCAACCGGTGAGGTAACGAATTTGTACGACAGCGATCGAAAACAAAAGTACAATTTGGGGTTCATATTTCATTGATCAGAGCATTAACACATCTTTACGACTGTTCACGAATACCTATGGTTATTTTTAATGGGCTTACTAAGCCATTCGCCAAATCGCAATAGGCGAAAAGTAACCTGAACTGGCGAATGAAAACCGTAAGAAACACACACCAAATTCGCCAGACATCGGCGGTCTGGCGAATCCAAATTTCCGACCGATTTTGTCTAAATGATCTCGGAAAATCCCGAATTCCAATTCACAAAGTCTTTCACTGTTTATAAGCCACTATCCCGCTGAGAGTTTTAGCTAATTAGTGACAATCAATTTTGATCGATAAACTAATTATGTCAGCGTTTAGTGAAAACCAGCGTTTATTGAAAACCAAATTGTCGGTGCGATAAGACTCCGCCCACTGTTACGCCTCTTGCTGTCAATCAACTGGTTTGTGTCCCCGCGCTCAACATTATCTGTCATATAAAGTTGACATTATTCACAGATTTTAACTGCGTGATCGAGCCGGGTAAAACATCAAATAATGTGGCGCCATCTAGCGGCCAAAATGGCTGTTCAAAAAAGATTTTTTTTAAATGTTTGCTTACGAATTAGCCAGAGATACTCAGCCCGTCTGTGTTTTTGAACTTTACAATCACTGATAAGTGTTAAAGGAACACATGGCAATCTTGAGTTTTCAAAAACTAGCAGCGCCCCGTTAGTTTTTATCATTAATGTTAATTATAAGAAAGTTATTAAGCCATTTGTTTTTGCATATTATTATTTTTTGTCTTATTGCACCAGTAATATATTAAAAAACTTATAGTATAATAAGACGAAATAGTGAATACTTAAAATTTGATTTATTTAAATGTAACCAGGGTAAAAGTAAAAATGATACTGGATATATAAATTGTGACACCCATTTCAATTACTGCAAGATTGCCATGTGTCCCTTTAAGTGCCTACTAATTAGTTGTACACATGGTAATGTAAACTGGAACAATGGCAAGTGTGAACCGGTGTTTAATAGGCTGTTTCTGAATTGGGTTCATTTTATGGTTGATTGTTCAATCAACATGAAACAATACAAAAGGTGCGATTACTCAAAATAATGGTGTATGTATAATTTCTGCATTTGCAGCACGGTCTTTCTAGATTCTTTGGAACTCGTGTTAGTTGAACTTGTATATGCCTCAGTTTAGCCTTACATTTTCTAAATATATTGCTATTTATTTTATTTCTCTGCATGTTAGCATATTGAAATGCATTTAATGAAAATACCAAATGGTGAAAAGAGTCTGCATTTTTGTATTTTCTCATTATATATGCATGCATTCATTCTGTCCTTGTTTAAATATCAGTCTTTACAATTTTTAAAAATTAAAATTACACTAAATTAAATACAATTTTTACAAAGTTCTGAATTTTTTCCCGGTATGGGAAGCATGATATTGTGTCCTTTAATGGGGCATAACACCGCCAAAAGTCATTCAACTGAAACACAACAATGACATGCACAACTACACATGGCACTAATCATCCCTGCCATTGTATCAAGAGTACAGAAATGTGACAAAGTTTGTGTATTAAAACTTTAAAGAACTCATTAACCAGTACACAACAATGGCAATGCAACTAGGCTTGGTATAGTTCTATGACATAAAACGTCACAGAACAGCTACAGATAAGCAACGTATTTACATAAAGCAGTTAAAACTCCCTAAATTAGGCTAAATACACAATTAAATTACTTTATCGGTGCGTACCAATTATTTTCAACAAATTAATTACACAAAATAACCGTTTTTGTCAGCATATCATATTTTATCCATTACCGTGAAGACGGCCAATATCAAATGGAATCGCCGTTTCCAGTCAATTCTCAAATAAGCGAGCCATTGAGATTGGCTAAATGTGACTGGTTATCAAGTTTATTTTTTTTCACTCGAAAGTAAATCCTTCAGGAACAAAATTGTTGTATTCAGTGACAGTCTAGTCTATTTTTAATTATTCTGCATCACCGAAGCACTCAACTTTCTCTGTATGTCAACATGGCTAAAAGAGGCCCAGGTGTTTGAACTCATTGCAAGAATATTCATTATCGCTAAATATTAATAACTAACTCAGAACACAATAATAACTAACGTTGCGACGTTGAGTCGTGACGTCAATAAAGTGTTGCCGACGTCAACATCATCCGCCAATAACGTTCAATAAAGCGAATATTTGTTTGCAAAAACGTAATTTAAAATATAATAAATAGATTATTTAACTGCTGGGATCGACTATGGGTAATCCATTACTTCATGGTAGACGTGCTTTGTTTTTTTTACTCACACGCATGCGCCCGTTCATGAAAAAAACTACACGCCTACCTCTTGTGAAAGATTTCCCTATAATCGATCCCAGCAGTTTAATAATCTCTATATAATTCATACAGGGCCCTGGTTTTGTATCACTGCTTAACATAGAAGTTCAGAGAGATATTGCACAGGGTATAGTCCTCCCTGTACACTGGACAGACTACTTTACATCCCTCCGAAGGATGACCTATATTCACAGTACCATGCCCAAGTAAGATATTGCGGGAGTTTGTTTGAAAAATCCGGGATGTGACCCCACTGGAAATCATACTTGAATTCAATATGTGTTACCCTGTCATTCCTATTCGCGAATGCACAATCTCACTGTCAATGCCAGATAAATCTCAATACTTAGCCATAGGCACAGGAGTATTACCACAACCCTCCCGTCCAAAATGTTATGCACTAGCCAAGCAAGCTTAAATATTTCACAGCCATTTCTCAAATGCATATATATTTTCCTTACCAAATCCACATCTACTTACACTGGCAATCAAGTGAAATCTTCTTTAACACTTCCTCGAATACAACCATACGAAAACACTGCAGCTTCCAAGATGGCTTCCAAAACGAACGTGAGTGACAGATCTTCCACAACAAACATGAGTGACAGATCAAACCCTACTTACTCGACGCATGCGCACTCGCATACAACTAACAAAACAAACAATCTTCACAGGCGCCCCAACTTCTCTTCGCATTACTAAATTTACAACCTTCACAATAACAGAATATCACATCTACTTACCTTTCACATAAACTCAAACACCCGTGAATACTTCCTCAAACGCGCCAAAAACAACGCCGGCTTCCTAAATTGACAAAGTCGCCTAACGGGCATGCGTACTCGCACAAAAAACAACAACATCAGTTGGCCTAGATCACAAGTTTATACATCACATTGGTACAATAATCCTTCATACACACCCCAACCACATCAAACATTCCCTTAAACCGTCCAAATATAACCAGATTTTCGAAAATGTACACACACATCCTGCATTTTCAAGTTCATCGCGAATAACAGTCAGTCGATCACTGACCACAGGCAGTCGAGAGCTCTCGAGAGCGCTTGAGACAAAAATAAATTTAACAAATACATCATCTCAAAACTCACAACATATACACGTACCTTCCTTTCGTCGCGAACTTTTGGACAACCGTTACTCTCCAGCTCTAATGCAATTCGTTTAATATCCACAATCGAAATGCCAACGATATTCAACTGTGCTGCAATAAAAATGGCGTCCTCAAAATGTCTCTAAAATCGTCTGCGCATGCGGGGTAAATGTGACGTAGACGTTAACACAAGTTTTATATATACAAATTAGTATTCATCCAAGAGATAGCAACTTATGTAATACCAAATTCAACGTCCCGTTCATGAATCTTTATCCACTACTGTCTTTCCGTACTAGAAAAAGGCAACAGAACATCTCCATAACTCAATATGTCCATGGGACTTGAATGAACGCACTGAAAACAATCCGTGGAAAATTGTACTATGCAAGAATATATATTCATAAATAAATTTTATTTTGATGCAAAATCGATATGCTCCTCTAGACATCATAGATAAAGATCATGTAAAGTTTCGAAAAGATTGGTTAAAAACTGTGGAAGGATATAGACGCACAGATAACTAACTCCATATGCCGCCTCGCCATTCAATGGTAAACAATAAACATTTAAGGTACATATTAAGGCCTTAAATATTATCTTTCATGACTAAGTAAAAAATATGTAACAAGTCAGATATCAAAATGAATTATTTATTTGATTTAAAACCTTTAATTTCAAATATTTACATCAAAACATCCCAAATATAAAGGGTATTACATAACAAATTAAATTGCATCATACAATAATTGTTTTTATTTATTAAAGGGACACACAGCATTTATCAAGTATTTATCAAGCATTAAAATTTGCACCTCGATTGATTAATCAATAATTTATTTTCACTTTACACCCGCTTGCATATATTTAAATTATAAGTTATAACATTTTGGAGTTTAAAAAAAAAAAGATTGCTGCATGTGCCTTTAATATGCGCACCTCTCAGCCCGTATTGTTTATATGGTGCAAGTCATTTTGAACATATGTGGGGTTATATATATACATGTATCTGTTTGTTATTTTTTTGGTGAGGAAGACCACTCACTTTTCTTCTGGGTAGAACCAGTAATATACACCTCCTGCCATCTGTTATTCCACAAACTTTTTATAATCCAATACAATTCGGAAAACATTTTAATCCAATAAATAAATTGGGCACGGCCGGTCAGATTAACAGAAACACATTTATATTTTCATATTAGCCCTTATTTTGAGCCACTCCAATGAACTGTCCAGTTAATGTCGCCATCGATCCACCTTGTGTCAACAGTCGGATATGCATGTTGATATGATATTGTGCTGGCTGAACTGGTGATCCTCTTACTAGACATATTTTTCTTGAAGTTGATGCTAGTACTGTCCGTATGAGGTATTGCTGATTCATGATTCATAAAAAAAAATAAAAAAATAGTGTACACCATCTTGTTATTATATACTATTCTTGTTCGTTTAAGTATTTCTGATTCTGTTGTTAATGTTGTAAAAAGTTATATGTGACTACTTGTTTCAATAAAATCCTCCCATATATATTTTGACTTCACTAACTATTTTCAGCTAACTCCCAGCATCTCAGGACTCCATGCTCTGAAAATAAAAATGACATACATGATATTTTGTTTCAACTTAAATAGGTAACAAGTTGTAGAATTGAAATATGTAAATGAATAGTGATTATAGAACATTTTTTACATGTACGATAAATTAAAAATAATCGTTTTCTGCTAAATCAACACATTTATTATCGGTATACCTTATTTAGAGCCGCCCCAAATGACACATAGGAATTCGAGAACCTGTCTTACTCTTACTAATGTATATATTAATAATTACTATGGTTGTTTATCGTGCATGGAGGATAGACTCCCCAGTTTCAATCCCAATCCAACAAAAGAGGCTGAGGAACAAACAAGGCTGAGGGAAGGTGTATTGCGCGAAAACACAGAAACTCAGTAGTGCATGTGACCTTTTTATTTTGTTTGTTTAATTTTACATATGTACTAAGCACAATATGACCTATTTATGTGTCGATGTGCTGTAAAACACCATTTTTATTTTTAGTATAAAAAGTCTGAGACTAAGTGCAGGACTGGTGCACAATGCCACATATTTTGCAAAGAACATACATTGATAAATTCATAGATTTTTTTAAGCTGCGCTTACCTACATACTGGCTTATACAAGGCTCTTGATGTAGTTATACGGTGAGACTGGGAAACTTGACTTGAATCTGGCTATGGTAATACTGCACACTGCCTCTAGCTAACTTAGCAGACCTGACAAAAACAAGTCATATATGATATTGTTTCATTTGTTTTTAATATTAATAACTCTGTCCAACTTTCTCAATGCTAACAATGTCAGCATTCCATAACATTTTACTTAAAACACAACTGGAATTGAAAGTGGTGCTTTCCAGAAGATGACACTGTTCGAAATGTAAGTCACAGGTGGCATTCATGAACAAATAGTAGATTTTCAAGGCTTACATTTTCATCAATTATTCATCACTCATGTGTTCTAAAAAAATATCAGAATTAAGTTAATATATATGAACCACCACCGTTTTACATGTTTCAACGTTAAACACTTGTCATACAGAAATTAAAAGTGTTTTTACTTACATAGGCTACAGTGCAGACAATGCCATGACCCATTTCAGGCATTTGCTGGTGTGTTCCACTTTTCAATTTTAATTCTCTCCATTGTCTACTGTAATAGATCTATTTGTTCGTAGTTTGTAAATTACGCACTCATGCAAAACTTGGAATTATATACGATTGTGATTGTAACACTGTTTTAATTCTACTCCTATTGAAATAATCCATCGGTCTATCGGGCCGTATACGATCTATCTGTGTATACACGGATCAGCATTATTTGACCTTTGAATGTGTGTGAGCTATTTTTAGCACATTCCTTAGATATTTATAACCATTCAGTTCAATTTACAATATTTAGTTTCTGTGACTGTGTGACATTATGATGCTAATTTGTCCAGGGAGAAGTGGGTTTGTGGCGTGCGACTGACTGGCCCTGGGCTGGGTGTTTTTCTGTGTCGCCGCCATTTTGAATAGCCTCTGAAAGAGTGAAATGCAGGTACCCACTTTCAAAACGGGCACGCAAAATGTATATCACGAAAAAATAAGAAATTTTCAAAAAAGGTAGATCAGGTAATGATCTTCGACTCCTGTCAATTTCAACAATACTTAAGAATATACAATTTTTGTACCCGTTTTGAAACATTGGCAATTTCGAAGAAAACAAAAACTAGTTTTTTTCGATCTTCGCATTTGTACCGCGATTTCCGACTAATAGTATGATATCTCAATAAAACCTGTCAACACGATTGTTTTATGAATCTCCGGCATAATAACTGACTTCTGATATGATTCGTTTTCTTTGCCATCTAGTATAAGCTTTAAACTAGTGTTTCTAAAAAGAGTACTATAAAATCCGCGCATCTGCACGTGCTTGCAAAATGGGAACTACGTTGCCTCCAACACCAATTATTTATGTTTGAGTTATGCGGTTCAAGCACGTGAAATGACTTCTCTGCTCCCGTACTCGAATGTCAATATTTTGAACATACCGAAGCGCCGTGATACACACGAGGCGGCAATCTCTACCCAGAGTACACTCGTTCTTCATTTGACTCTGTCAACGTCAAAGGAAAAAGGGCGTTTTGGTCACGTGATTATTCAAAAAAGTTATGACGATGTTTATAATAAATCCTTTTGCGTGATCTGCAAAGATAAAATATAGACCTATATTGAATAATTTATATTTTATTTCTGAGTTAACTTTTTTTTTTAGTAATTTTCTGCTATCGAGCTTCGGTTTGAAATGTTAACATATGTGTTTCGATTGAGGAGACCTAAGTACGTAATATTTTTGTAGTAATATAGTCCCGATTAAAACTAAATTGTTTTCATGCATTATTTCAAATCTTGCAACATCTAATTTGCAGATATTCTGAAAAATATATTTACACAAGAAATAAATAAGTTTCAGGCAAACATATTCCAATTTAAAGAGGCACTACCTATATCTACGCGATTTTTAATGTAAAATATTAAATACTCAATATTACTGCATTTATATGTATACAAAGCTATTTTATGAGTATTCTAAGAAGAAACATGGTTCATATTCCAGTTCTGTAAATTATTAATTATGATCAAAACAATATCTTGAATAAAATGCTGCCCAGCCGTTTATTCTTGCCGGAGAACTACGAGTTTTTACGATTTTCTCGGACATGTGCAATGCGATTACAAACTATTCGGCGCAGTTCCGATAGCAAACGAATCGATCAGAACTCTTCGCTAATCAGACGAGGTAGTTCCGATTGTAAACGAATAAGATCGGAAAATCTCCGCAATCGGCTTGTCTAAAACAATTACGAATACAATTTCAAAAATCCGATCTTTTCAATCCTGTTTTTCCCCAGCAAAACGCATATTACATTGGGTGAAATTATTGCCATTTACCTTTTTCATAGTCCTCTTTATAATTAAGTAAAGTTTATATCAATTGGTGGACAAAAATATATAGGTAGAGCCTCTTTAACAGGTTCTACCAAAATCTTGTAATTTAGTAGTTAGCAGAGATATATGTGAGTGCAAGGAACGATAACTCTGCGTGGAGATTGACGAGGCGGGATCCAATCGGAACACTCGTTTTTTAAGATGTTGCGATTTTATCGGAAATCTAACATTTTAACGGCACCGTCTAGTCAAACTTGCCACGCATCGTCTGTAATGTCGTCTGCAAAACTAAAATATGAACGGGAAAAATTGGTTAACACGATTTAATTAGGAAATGGACGATCCCCAAATCCTGATTTCAGGATTAATCCTGAATTTTATCAACCTTGCAACAAATTCTTTGTATACGGGTTCAATACCTGGTATTTTAAATGTAATGTGTCACCCTTCCTCTCTGTAATGTTTCACCCTTTCTCTCTGAAATGTGTGACCCTTCCCCCTCTGTAATGTGTCACCCTTCCTCTGTAATGTGTCACCATTCCTCTGTAATGTGTCACCCTTCCCCTTTATAATGTGTCACCCTTCTCACTCTGTAATGTATCACTCTTTCTATCTGTAATGATTTACCTCTCCCCTCTGTAATGTGTCATCCTTTCTCTCTTTAATGTGTCACCCTTCCACTCTGTAATGAGTCACCCTTCAACTATGTAATGTGTCATCCTTCCAAACTGTCATGTGATACCCTTTCTCTCTTTAATGTGTCACCCTTCCCCTCTGTAATTTGTCATCCTTCCATTATGTAATGTGTCACCCTTCCTCTGTAATGTGCCACTCCTCCCCTCTGTAATGTGTCAATCTTCCTCTGTAATGTATCACCCTTCCTCTGTAATGTGTCACACTTTCTCTGTGAGTGTCACCCTTCCCATCTGTAATGTGTCGCCCTTTTTTATCTGTAATGTGTCACCCTTAACCTGTTAAAGTTTGGTAAAGATCGGATGAAAAATGAAGGCCCTATCGTCTTAACGAGACAAAAGTAAACGACGGACGGACGACGGACGGACGGACGGACGACAGACGGACGGACGGACGGACAACTCGGCATCCCATAAGCTCTGCTGGCCTTCGGCCAGAAGAGCTAAAAAAATAAAAAATAAAATAAAAAACATATATATAAAATAAAAATAAAAAAATACAAAAAAAAATAAAAAATAATAAAAGAAAAAAAAAAGTCAAAAAATCTGGTAAAGTTTGGTAAAGATCAGATGAAAAATGAAGGCCCTATCGCCTTAACAAGGCAACATATATCATATTTAACGAAATCAAGGGCCATAACTCCGCTGTTACTGGTCCGATTTGGCTGCTTTTCGAACTTTTCCGAGCTTTTATTGACATTAACAATCTGGTATAATTTGGTAAAGATCGGATGAAAATAAAGGCCCTATCGTCTTATCGAGGCAAAATATAGCATTTTTAACTAAATCAAGGGCCATAACTCCGTTGTTACTGGTCCGATCTGGCTGGTTTTCGAACTTGTTCGAGCTTCCATTGACATTAACAATCTGTTAAAGTTTGGTAAAGATCAGATGTAAAATGAAGGCCCTATCGTCTTAACGAGGCAAAATATAGCATTTTTAACTAAATCAAGGGCCATTACTCCATTGTTACTTCTCCGATCTGGTTGGTTTTCGAACTTATTCGAGCGTTTATTAACACTAACAATCTGGTAAAGATTGGTAAAGATCGGATGAAAAATGGAGGCCCTATCGTCTTAACGAGGCAAAATATAGCATTTTTAACTAAATCAAGGGCCACAACTCCGCTGTTACTAGTCCGATTTGGCTGGTTTTCGAACTTGTCCGAGCTTTCATTAACATTACCAATCTAGCAAAGTTTGGTAAAGATCAGATGAAAAATGAAGGCCCTATCGTCTTAACGAGACAAAAGACAGGCGGACGACGGACGGACGGACGGACGAACGACGGATAACTCGGCATCCCTTCGGCCAGTAGAGCTAAAAACGAGTGTTCCAATTGATCTCATCATCATAATGAAAAACCCACAGCATATAATAGAAAAACACTGCATATCATAAGAAATGCACCACGTATAAAGCCGTTTGTGCCGAATATAATGCAACTGAAACCACCGAATATAAAGACGTATCCAACAGGTATTTTAAAATATGTACCACATATAAAGTCAACAGAAGCACTGCATATAAATACAAACTACTTCATATAATGTTCAAAGGACCTCATATATTAGATAAACTACTGCATATAATAATAAATGCACTACATACAATGATAACTGGACTGTATATAATGATTTTTCTACTGCATACAATGACTTATCTATCGCATATAATGATTAATCTACTGCATATAAATACTTTTCTACCACATATAAAGATTTATTTACCGCATATAATTAAAAATGCACTGCATATCATGAAAGATCTACAACATATAAAGTGAAATGCACTGCATATATTAATCGGCAACATCATAAGAAGTTGCATGATTCTAGTTTGAAGGGTACTCGCATTATAGCGCGGAAGCTGTTTTCTCTGCCGAGACACCTCGAAGTCCGGGTCACCGCGAAGTTGACCTTTAACCAAGTGGTGTACAACTAGTTACTTCAAAAACAAAAGGGATCATCTTAACAATACGGGCTGTCTGTCTATGAATTTGCGAGAACCTAGACTGAAAGGTATCAGAGTTATAGACAATAGTAGCAATATTCCACTAGCTCTCACATTGTCAGAGGGTGTGGTTTACTCAGTAAAATCTTTAGAGTGAAAAACTGGGCCACTTAAACTGAATGTATTTCCAGAACGGTCAGGTTTTGGTGAGATTTTTGTGTCGACAAATATCATTTACAGTGCAATAGCTAAAGTATATATGTGCAATAATATCACCTATTTTCTTTTTAAATTTGTATCTTATGAAATCATTATCTTAATTTCATTAACAATATTATTAATAGGGTATATTCTTAAACTCAATATACGGATTTGTTTAAATATGTACCATAATTGTTAAAGCAGTTGTTTGTTTTAATGCTTTTATCCAACTGGTATTAATCATATTAAGCATAAAATCGGTTAAATAAACTTAATCGATTTATCTCAATTACTAACATTTTAAAAAAATCATGAAGTTTCTAGACATATTTTATTCTTTTTTTTTTGTACCATTGTTTTAATAACGTTTGTATATACTGTAAATATATACTGTTTTGTTTGAGGCCCATATTATGTTAGACTTGCTAGTTGCCAAATATGTAATCCTCTTGAAATAAAGATATAATTATTATTATTATAGCGCAGAAGCCTTTTGTATATGTCGAGTCACCGTGACCTTAACCTTTGACACACTGACCTCAAAAACAAGAGTGGTCATTCTTGTTCCATGGTCAATCTGTGGATCCTAGGTAGAACAGTTCTGGAGTTACAGCGCGAAAACTATTGTTCAGTGTCTTTCGAGTCCCCTTGACCGTTTGCTCTGGTGACCTCAAAACAATAGGGATCATCGGGTCATCCTTCTCCCATGTGCTGCCTATGTACACATTTTCATTATTTTGTGTGCAGTGCTTCATGAGTTTTCATGTTGAATTCAAATTGTTAACGGGCGGACGCGCGGAAGGACGGACGGACGGACGGACGGACGAAGGCAATACCATACCATATACGTCTCGTTTTTCAAACGAGCATATAACAATTAACAATATTTATTTTATATGAAGACGAATATTGCAGCAATACATATATTGTTTTAACGATGGGACAGGGTTTGGAAAACACTCTACCTGTTGTTTTTTTAACTAATTAAAGGGGCACACAAGAATATTGTGTTTTAACACTGATGGCGTCTCGTTAGTTTTTCTGTATAACTTGCATTTGTTCAATTTTTTAAATATTCAGTATATGAATAGTATAAAGCAAATTGTTTTTGCATATTACTAACTGTTAAAATGTGTTGCTTAATATTTATTAACCTATGTTAAGATAAGAAGAAAACATTAACACTAAAAATTATATTTAATTAAACCAAATATAGTTAGTGAAATTATGTGTTGTTTGGAGGGGAGGTCGCGCGTTGCTGTTGTGAAAAGGCATTTCAGTTTGATAATTTAGTGAGGATTTGCACATACAGCCACGTTCAACAGCACCATCAATGTGTTTCCATGTATTATTCATAATGTATAATTCCTGTTAAATATGACATTGATGCACACTGTGTTTGACATTTTAATTAAAAAATATTTCTTTTGTTTTTAATATTTTCAAATTGAATAATTGCCATTAAAAGGCAGACCAACAATAAAAACTATACCATCTATGTAAACTAGACTTTTCCTTTAGAAGAATCCGGAGCCGGAACCAACGACACTTGACTCACCATGGAGGAACATCAAGGAATTTACACAACAGGTAGAACATTTGTCAAATTTTTATACTTTTTAAATACAATAGATATAAAAATCGAACAAGGACGACAGTCAACCACAAACACACACAGAAATAAAGAACAACTTTAACGATGAATAAAAAGCCAAATAATACATCACAAACACACAAGGGTTGACAATAGGGCTACCGCCTTGAAACGGTCAGTGGCAAAAAAGGCCGCTTGAGGTTTAAAAAAAGGTTCTAGGGTGCACCAAACCTCACACTTCCCAATAAAACGGGACAGTGTAAATCAAAGATGCTCGTGTATATATATAAATAGAAAAAAACATAGCCTAGAAAGACACAAAGAAGGTACTCAATGACTTTGCAGAATACCGATGTAGATGGTATTCTCAATGTTTAAATATCTTCCTAAATATTTAACTGTTGTCATTGGTATCTACTTGCAAAGGTAATGTATATATGCTTCGATTATACGCTTGTGGCATGTATATTTGCATCAGTTGCCATACATTCAATCTTGTTTTCCGTTTAAAAACACTTGCAGTGATGATGCTATGTGTAACAGTTTTGCAAAATACTATAATTGCAGATTTTTTATTCAAATAGCGTGCTTCAGTAATAGTGCATATAATATTACGTATAAGTGTGCTCTCCGATTCTTACGGATGGTGGGAGGTGTACAGTTCTGGTTCTTCCCAACACAAGTGGGTGGTCTGCCTTCACCACAAAACAATCGACCTTTATATATAACCTTACATGGTTGAAAATGACTTAAAACACCTTGCTGGGTAAGTAACTTATATGGAACGGAAGTTTGGGATTGCATTAGGGTAAAGGTTATTGTTGCTAAAAAGGAAAATGACTTCAACTCAGTAATTGTTGTTAGGAGTGATGTCTTGCGACGAAACTTTCTGGGTAAGTAGCTTATGTAAAAAGGCAGGTTGGGATTCTATTTGGGAAGACTGGGGTTAAGGTCACTGTTACTAAAAATAGAAAAATAGTTTCAGCTCAGTAACTTTTGCTAGGAGTGAGGTACTGCAACGAAACTTGCTGGGAATTTAAACACAAAACTTGAATGTAAAACCATATTAAGTTATCTGCCCTTTGCATAGAGGGCGAAGGTCACAACCACAAATGTTATGTCACGTTGCGATGTACTACCCAAGCCACAACTATAACCAAAGTGTAAAAGGTCTGGTATGAATTTTTCCTGAGAAAATGACCTAAACCAAAACCTTGCATGTTGACGCCGCCGGCCTTCACTGTCTCTTTTTTCTTCTTCGAAACTTGTATATTTGGTGACTTGATTTAAACATTTGAGAACCTTAGTAATGAACGTTTGAACTCTTTTTACCCCTTTGCTATTAAGTTTTTCTCTGTGATTTTATGATGATCACACATATTGGGGACTTCAGATCATGCGTATATAAATGTAGATGCACCAGCCGAAAGAAAAGGTTAGTAATCACAGGACGCAGCAAACCAAAACCACAAACTTTAAAATTGAGCGTTGGGCCTGAACGTGATGACGCGAGGTAGCATCCTCTTAGTCAACGCTGCTCTATATGATGTGATGTACGGACGCGTTTTTCTACATCTTCGCCATTCTCATTTGCTTCTGAAGCTGAGCGTAAACTGAGGCATGAGCGTGAAAATCGGTACGTCACGCGCAAGTGGATGGGGTCCTACGATGTTTCTACTTTATCGATTTCCACGTCTCACGCGTATGACACGCGTAAGGCCTTGCGCGTTTCGCGTCGCAGGCACGTCAATTGCGCCAAGTGGATGGTCGCCTTTATTAGTAGTACTGTGCAACAGACCGACCGACCGTACCTCTCCCCCCCAACACACCCACAAAAAAATCGTTTTCTGGGGGTATAATATTTTCACACAAATGTCCGAAACGCGCAACACCAAGGTCTCTTGGTCAAAGGTCAAGGTCATACTAAAGGGCTCAATGCCCTTATATACACTGTGATAGTAGTACTTTGTGTCCAGTCCACAACTTAGGCTAGAGAAAACAATTAGTGTCTCACCTCTCAAAATTGTATTGCCATCTCGGAAATAAAATCATGAACGGTCTTGTAAAAGGTCGTAAAATGAGGCCTGTATATTTGAGCCTTCGTCCGATCGAAAAATAAAAAGTGCCCACCCGCCACATTTTTCTCA
This sequence comes from Cyrtodaria siliqua, assembly GCA_037043455.1. Taxonomy (NCBI): domain Eukaryota; kingdom Metazoa; phylum Mollusca; class Bivalvia; order Adapedonta; family Hiatellidae; genus Cyrtodaria; species Cyrtodaria siliqua. The sequence goes on from JAWPHD010002976.1 coordinate 71,136, forward strand.
AAATCCGGATGAGACTCTTAAAATTATTTTCTCTTGCCCTTAGTCATCCATTGAGGGTTTTTAAATAATTTCGCACACATTGTACCTCATAACCAGACCATGTGTAGCACGTAAATTCAGGCCTCTTATGCAATTGTGGTTAAGGTCACAGTAAGGGCACAAAACCCCTATAAATTATACAGTATCATTGCATTACTTCGTGTTCAGTCCATATCATTGTTATCTAATGAGGAATTCTGGAATTATTTCAATCAAATATTTCGCCGGCTAGCTCAGTTGGTAGAGCACTGGATTCTCAATCCGGGGTCGCAGATTCGATCCCCATGCGAGTACTGGTTAGAAATCCAGGAAAGCGGATAGCGCCGTATATAACTAAATCAAAGTGCTGAAAGCACTTATGGACTCGGGGCATTGGAAATTGATCAGTTCTAAACTGCAAAGTGTGTACTTTACACCTAATTTCTATAATTACACCGTAGTTTGTTATTAGCTTAATTTCCGGTGATAAATTGTCGGTCCACATTGTGTGTTTCCGTTGGTGCTTACAAATGAGCGTTACATTTCATGCAAGATCCTGAAAAATAGAAAATGAATTGAAAAAAAGGAACAACAAAACTAGAAGGTTGTTTTTGAACGAAAACAGATGGCTCCCCATATGGTATTGTCACAATTTTTACTGAGCTAGCTAGATTATAAAGTCGTATGAACTTTGAATCCTATTTGTGACCTTGACATTGAGCATATCATGTCTGAAACTAAACTACATTGTATTTACATCATCTCTATATCTTGAACATTTCTTCTATGCTATTTGTCAACAGTCGTATATGGTGAAATGACCTTTGACCTCTGAGTGTGACCTTGACCTTGAATCGGGCGGCAGAAATACGCGCTCTGCACATTGTCTCGATAAGGTCAACATTCTTGCCAAACTATTTCAAATTCTCTCAAGCGGTTTAATAGATACAGAGCGGACACATACTTTAGTCATACTATAGTCAATGACATTTGACCTCTAAATGTGACCTTGATCTGCACCTTGGTAAGCCGAAATACGCGCTCTGTACATCGTATCAATAAGATCAACATCCATGAAAAGTTATTTCAAAATCCCTCAAGCGGTTCAAGAGATACGGAGTGGACACGAAATATAGTCAGTCATAATTCATATAACCTTTGACCTCTAAGTGTGACATTGACAATGAAGCTGGCGACTGTTTGACTAGGATCGGTGGTATGAACATTAGTAGCACACACTGTCACATGATGAATTTCTTGCATGAAATTGTTGTAACAAAATGATTCGCGTTTTCTTAAACGACATACAAAGAAGAACATTCAGGTGATATTTAATACGGTAAAACATTGTTGTATTTTTTGTTGTAACATTTAGCGAAAGTGGTTGTAACTTTTAGCGAAACCTAATCTTGTGTTAATTATGGCATACGCTTGTAACTTTCAGCGAAAACTGATTTTGTAACATTTAGCGGAAAATTGTTACATTTGCCGAAATTTTGTTACAAATGGCGTTCGTAATTTCGTTGTTGTTACATTTGCCGGTTTGTTACATTTAGGGTTGCTACAAAAACCGCCGCTTAAGGTAACAACCGCCGATAAAGGTAACAATTCCGCTAAAGGTAACAACCGCCGCTAAAGGTAACACTTCCGCTAAAGGTAACACTCGCCGCTAAAGGTAACACTTCCGCTAAAGGTAACAACCGCCGCTAAAGGTAACAATTTCAATGCTAAAGGTAACAATTCCGCTAAAGGTAACAATCCCCGCTAAAGGTAACACTTCCGCTAAAGGTAACAACCTCCGCTAAAGGAAACAATCACTTCTACCGCTAAAGATAACAGCGCTTACGCCACAGGTTCCACAGTAACTAAAAAGAACCCGTTTACTCAATTTTCATTGAAACTGTAGATATTGAAAAAAGTTGTTACCTTTAGCATTAGCCTTGTTACCTTTAGCGGATTAGGTGATTATTACCTTTAGCGGAGGTTGTTACCTTTAACGGAATTGTTACCTTTAGCGCTGTTACACAGACTACAAATAGCCATGCAAGTTAAATATTAAGTAGCTTTAAGCTATATCAATTATAAAATGATATCAACAAGATTCATTTTAATAAAGCAATAGTATTCTAACGGCCGCGGATGGGAAAAAACAAGTCAAGACCCAAAACAAAAGGCAAATCTTCACTTCTATCATGAAATAATATGATATTTCAGGTGATAAAACAGAACGGCTGTAGGGTAGTATCGCATGTCATTAGGGTGTTATCAGTGGTTATGCGAAATCAGGTATAGTGCACAATATAACCCAATTACAATTGCCTACATGAAAAGTAATTTCCTCATTTCTATTTCATAAAATTGTTGACAACATCTGGTATAAAACTTCGTTCAAATTTAGTTATTTCTGAGGTGTGTCTCATTTGGTGGATGTCCTTGGGGTATTTGTATTACCATTTTAGGGTGATAACTCATATATTTTATATAGCAGAATAAGACCACTCAGCATTTGCAATAACTGCAGTCTTGGGGTGGGAAAGTTATATGTCGAACAAAAATAAAAAATACCCACTGTTAATGCTGGTATTTCCATAGGTCGGTTTTTGAGGGAGTATAAAAGCTTGAACATAGTTTTAATACAACAGTGCGTGATGTTTGTAAGCTCACTTTATTCACAACAAAACATTCAAATAAAGAGTTTCAAAGTTAGTAAGTAATAATCTGTTATACATGTTATAGATGATATCAAAACTTCAAAGGGAGGTAATTTGATAATTGTAGATAATCAAATACTGCTATCTACAAAAGTTGGGTTGTGTTTTGGGTGAATTTTGCGGTAAGATATTGTCTTTGACGTATTTAGGATATTTTCATAGAGATAATGATTTAGGCCGAACAATATTGTTTTTCAAGACAAAGGGAGATAACTTCCTTGTTTACTACTTGTTTTATCTAAATGCTTGTTTCGACTATAGATTATGCTTTATATAACTATTCCATATATGTCATTAATGTATATATATATATATATCTTACGAGATCCCATTTTCGAAAGTTGCCGTAGTGAGTTCAAATTATAGCCCTTTATTATATTTACCTGGATTCACAGTATCCCCAAGATCCGGCACCTTTCATTGTCTCTGTCTCAATATAGCTGTGTATGGTTGGACGCTTAAATGTGGCCCACTCATATGAGCTATAATAGTATGTATGTATGCGTCTATGTTAATTGTGCGGCCTCCAGACGAGTGTGTTATGATGTAGAAATACAGTTCATCAACGTGTGTTGCAGCTATCCTTTTTAGGTGAGTGAATGCATACGCTTGATGTCTGTATATCTCGTCATAGCTAGGCGCCCTGCCGTAGTTCGTCCGAAGGTTGTCTGTCCTTGATAACTCACAAATATTTCCCCCTATATATAATTCTGCTTTGTGAACGTGAATCTCTTACGAGATCCTAATTTCGAAAGTTGCCGTAGTGAGTTCAAATTATCTCCCTTTATTATATTTACCTGAATTCACAGTATCCCCAAGATCCGGCACCTTTCATTGGCACTGTCTCAATATAGCTGTGTGTGGTTGAACGCTTAAATGTGGCCCACTCCTATGAGCTATAATTGTATGTATGTATGCGTCTATATGTTAATTGTGCGGCCTCCAGACGAGTGTGTTATGATGTAGAGATACAGTTCATCAACGTGTGTTGCAGCTATCCATTTTAGGGAGTGAATGCATACGCTTGATTTCTGTGTATGTCATAGCTAGGCGCCCTGCCGTAGTTCGCCCGAAGGTTGTCTGTCCTTGGTAGTTCACAAATATTTCCCCCTATATATAATTCTGCTTTGTGAACGTGAATCTCTTACGAGATCCCAATTTCGAAAGTTGCCGTAGTGAGTTCAAATTATCTCCCTTTATTATATTTACCTGGATTCACAGTATCCCCAAGATCCGGCACCTTTCATTGGCACTGTCTCAATATAGCTGTGTGTGGTTGAACGCTTAAATGTGGCCCACTGATATGAGCTATAAGTGTATGTATGTATGCGTCTATATGATAATTGTGCCTCCAGACGAGTATGTTATGATGTAAAGATACAGTTCATCAACGTGTGTTGCAGCTAACCTTTTTAGGGAGTGAATGCATACGCTTGATTTCTGTGTATCTCGTCATAGCTAGGCGCCCTACCGTAGTTAGTCCGACGGTTGTCTGTCCTTGGTAGCTCACACATATTTACCCCTATATATATATATATATATATATGTTCGTGTATATATAATATATATTCGGAATAATTGTCATTTCAAAAATCGACGTATTTGTTTTGAGTGTTTTTTCTCGCCGAAAATAAAAAAATAAAAGCAATTCCGATCTTTGGAGTTCGCCGAGCCCATTATTGTATACAGATAGCAATGGGTAGTTCTCAATACGTCGTTTTCTTAGCTTTAATTATGAAATAGGTGCTTTCTCTACTAAAGCCTTGCAAGGCTCTGGGTATTGTTTAAATACCCGTAGGTTAGGTTGTCTTTTTTTTAATTTAGTTTTACAGGTATATGTTCTGTGATAAGCAGACTTCATAAACTCGGCTCCCAACTAACTTCCATTTTGTTTATTTCGACCATTGTTTACTCGTTTAGTGCAAACCATCTTTTTGGAAAATTAAACCATACGCCCCTGACCATAGAATGCTTTGAAAACACCACATTGAAGGTTCCATGTTCACCATCATATCTTTGGGATGGCTTAAGTTTTCGTACTATTGACATTTTAATAACAGAACTATGGAACGCCATGGCTGTCTTTGCATGAATAAGTTCCTTATACTGCGTGCATTCTGCAGTATATTCGGTCCTTAATTTACTATATTCCGTGCATATAGCATTATATGCTGAACAAACTTCTTTATATGCTGTGGAAACGTCTTTATATGCTGTCCAAATATCTTTATATGCTCAACAAACTTCTGTATATGTTGTGCAAACTTCTTTTTATGCTGTACAAACTTCTTTATATGCTGTACATACTTCTTTATATGCTGTACAAACTTCTTTATATGCTGTACAAACTTCTTTATATGCTGTACAGATATTTTTTTATATGCTGTGGAAACGTCTTTATATGCTGTCACATCTTTATATGCTGAACAAACTTTTTTATATGTTGTGCAAACTTCTTTATATGCTGTACAAACTTCTTTATATGCTGTCCAACCTTCTTTATATGCTGTACAAACTGCTTTATATGCTGTCCAAACTGCTTTATATGCTGTACAGATATCTTTATATGCTGAACAAACTTCTTTATATGTTGTGCAAACTTCTTTATATGCTGTACAAACTTCTTTATATGTTGTGCAAACTTTTTTATATGCTGTCCAAAATTCTTTATAAGCTGTACAACCGTCTGTATATGCTGTGCAAACGTCTTTATATGCTGTACACATGTCTTTATATGCTGTGTAAGTTGGACGAAATCTAGCTAATAATTTATAAATTTTTGGCGATGAGCATTGAGCCCTAACTAGCCTAAGATATCAAACAGGACGTCTGAGACCATCGTTTTGGCGATTGATTGTGATCGTTTTGCTGCTTTATTGTGCGACAGTCTTTTTCACCGCAAATAAATAGTCCTACTTCGAAAATAGACTACACAGCGTTTAAATATAAGGTCAGATACCACTATTGATTTGGGCCTTCTGATTGGTTGAAAAAAATATAGGGCATATAGTCAGATCTGATTGGATTACATTATCCAAATCATAACAAATTCCCATAAAACATCACAAAAATATATTTCCGACATAAAACATGTTCATTTAGGATATTTTGACAGAAATTTCCATTTCTATGGGTACAATTGTACTGAGAGTATATTTGCAACTTGAAAAAGGTAACATTTCGTTACTGCCAACCTGGACGTGCCCACCTTCAGTGCAATATTAGAGACTGAAGGCATTACATTACCCCCAATTTGCCGGTCATGTTTGAGTGTATCTAAGATAGTTCTTTAAAGAATGTTAGGTTGTATCATCCGTTCTGATACAGGAAAAGGGGTTGTAGGCCAAAATGCTATAATGGAGGCCTATGGGAAATGCAACAGTGGTATAAGACAGAACGCCGCCATTATCGATTATTTCGACCCACAGCGATTGGCCAGTGTATACACATGCTTACGTCATTAGAGGACATCCAGTTTTATACATTTGGCTCTCGTTCAGTAGGCCCGGAATGTTCATTATTATTGTGTTGATGGCCCCAATTCAACCAACAATGAAGTTTTAAAGAATCAAACACTGGCTCTGAGTGAAGACAGGGCTTCCATATATATGTTTTTGTCTGAAAAAATACAGTGTTGTATTGCATGGAGAATGCATATTTTTCCATGAGTAGCAAAGAGCCACGTAAAAATAAAATAATTAAATACTAGAAAATATCAACATCAGTTCGGTGAGATAACGATGTGTATGTTACATTTATATCTAACATGGCTTTAAAAATGACCGAACAGGCTGTAGACCCTATGATGACGCCTACCTAAAGCCCATTGTGACGGTGGCGTTTGATGTTTGTTTATGATCTTTCTTGTCTTCTTGTCGTGCCCTTAATGGTTTATTCTCTTGTTGCTCTGGCTTCTGCCAAGTCATTGAGTACCTTCATTGTGGATTTCTAGGCTATTGTTTTTTTGTATTATATTTACACGAGCATATTTGTGTTTTACTTATATTGCCTATTGATGCTGCCTTGTTGGTTAGAGATTATATCATGGCGGGGATTTCTTTATTTACACTGTCCTGCATTAATGGGATGACAGTAGGGTAAGTGTGAGGTTTGGTGCACCCTAAAACCGGTTTAAACCCCCAGTGGCCTTTGTTGCCACTGACCGTTCCAAGGCGGTAGCCCTATTGTCAACCATTTTGTGTTTGTGATGTCGTTGTTTGCATTTTTTATTACTTTTGCCTTCTCGTTTGTCTGTTTGCGTGTTTGTTTTTGTGTTTTGTGGTTGACTGTCGTCCTTGAATGCTGCTTTCCATGTCCGATAGTTGTATCTTTATTTAAGATGTTCCATATAATTATGCTTATACATCTACTGAGTAAAAATAAAAAACATCCACTTTTCTTTCCCTGTTTATCTTGAACAACAGGAAATCATTACATAGACTACAATCAATAGTCCAGACAAAGAATAGTTCAAACGTTTGTTAAACAGTGACGTTAACTTTATTTTTCTTAAAAAAAGCATTTTGCTTAAACACATCAACCCTTTAGAAAATATTTAAATTTGTCCGAGATAACATTTTCTGTGGGTTCCTTACCGAAAGAAATCACCTAAACACATAACACAGCTTTTGTAAGTTGCAGTATTTGATTATCCGCAAGTATCAAATTACCTCCCTTTGAAGTTTTGATAGCGTACATAACAGATTATTACTTGGCACATTTTGAAACTGTTTTTTGTTCTTAATTAAGTGTGCTTACACATATCATATGTTTTTATCAAAAATCTGTTTAAGCTTTTATATTCATTCAAAACTGGCCTCTGGGAAATATCAGCATTAACATTAGGTATTTTTTTATTTCAATTTCAACCGCTGTTTGATTTCACCTGAACGTTTGTATTAGTTAATGGTAGGCGAATATTTGCCGGATATTTTAGAAAAATAATACTAAACCAAAAACCAAAGGTGGGTGGGGTAAATTTACCCCTCCCCTACCCCCTCTTCCACACCCCAGTTTAATGCATAACAGTAACTTTTAAGCACTGTTCATGGTCAAACAAACCAAACTGATACGTAAACAGCACATTGAAACCATTTGTAATAAAAATATCAGCATTATTCCGGTATGATAATGATATGTGAGTTATGTTAGTATATGCATATAAAAATTCAATAAATGTGCTAGTACATACTTAAAGTAACCGCTGGTAATACCCTAATCACGTGTGATACGTCCATACAACCGCTGTTTTATGTCATCTGAAAGTTTGTATTAGTTGATGGTACAGGCGAATATTTGCCGGATATAACTAATATTAATGAAGTCGCCTAAACCATTACAAAACCCAACAGTGGGGGAAGTAAATTAACGCCGCAATTTCATGCATAACATTGCCATTTAAGTTAAATGAAGCATATTTGTACTTAAACTGCATAATGAAACGATTCTTAAATGAAAAATATGTAAAAAAAGTAAATAAATCTGGTTTGATAATGATATGTGAGTTATATTACTATTTGTTTAACATGTATATAAGATATTCCATAAGTGTACTAGTACATACTTAAAGTAACCAGTGGTGATAGCCTAACGACATATAACCGCTGCAACTTTACGCAATTTGATGGAATAGGCGAATATTTGCCGGAATTTACGAATATTAATGAAGTCGACTAAACCATAACAAAAACCAACAGTGGGTGAGGTAAACTGACCCCCCCCCCACCCTCCCCCCCCCCACACCCCACTCTCAATTTCAGGCATAACTTTGAATTTTAAGCAGTGTTCATTGACAATTGAAGCACATTGATACGTAAAAAGTATAAGGAAACGATTCTTTAATGGAAAATGTTTTGATAATGATATGTGAGATATATTTGTATTTAACATGCATATAAGCTCTTCCGTAAGTGTGCTAGTACATACTTAAAGTAACCGCTGGTAATACCCTAATGACATGTGATACAACCACGGCTGTTTTATGTTCCCTTAAACTTTATTTTATTTGATGGAATATGCGAATAATTGCCGGATTTTATGAACATTAATGTAAACGAATAAAGCACATAAACCCCAACAGTAGGTGGGGTAAATTGACCCCCAGTTGTATGCATAACCGTGGATTTGAAGCACAATTAATTGTCAAATGAATCATTTGATACTTAATTAGTATAATGTAATCATTCTTTGATAGAAAATATCAACATTAATCTGGTTTGATAATGATACGAGAGGTATATTAATAGTTTACATGTATATAATACCTTCCATAAGTATGCGAGTACATACCTAAAGTAAACGCTTGTAATATCCTAATGGCTCTACAGCCGGTGTTTTATGTCACCAGAAATGTCATATTATTTGATGAAATAGGCAAAAAAAATGCCTTTTTTATGGGTCACAAATCTATGCAGTCAATATGAATCTGGCCTTAGACCATAGGACTAGGTCGGAAGTTATATCACAATAAATAAAAACCATTTACTGTAATCTATACTGATTTATATCACCAGTATCGACAGGAACTATTCGAAGAAGTAAAATCCTTCAAGCCACCACAGGAGATTCTTCCGAAAATTCTTTTTGTTGGAGCAATTGGGACTGGAAAGTCGAGCCTTTATAACACGATCTCCTCTATATACCAATGCCGTATCAGTCAACGTGCAGGAGCTGGGACAGAATCAAAAAGTGTAACAGCAAAAGTACGTATTATGGTAGAAATACATCTGCCTTTAAAACGCACACAGTACATGTTATGATAGTCACACATTTGTCTTTAAAACATTTGTCTAAAACGCACACTAAAAAACATATATTATTATAAACACAACAGGACGTATATGGCAGTCAGGAATTAAATTACAAGAGAGTTAGTATATAAAACAAATGTATTTCTCGCATTCTGTTCGAAATTTGATCAGTAATGGTAGAATGAAATCCTCTGATATGTTCTTTTATCATATACGCTATTAATACGCTGTTTTTGAATATTCGTTACTACATAGACTTAACTAGTCCTAACAATAGACTTAGCTAGTCCTAACAATCAGGATGTAGTTGCAGGGCAATAAAGCTTTATCACACGCGTGAAATAAAGGGTTAAAAATGGTCATATCACGAAAATAAGCGAATGTTCTTTATGATTCTTTCAACGGAGTGATACGGAAATTATCGATTAGTTGCGATTGTATACGATGTGTCACTCGAATTGTTTGTTGTCTGTTTGTCATCCTGTTAATGGCGATACATCTACATGTGTACGTTGAGCTGTCATCTTTGACCATAACTCTATACGGAAATGACTTGACTAGTAATGTTAAGCAGATGAAATAAAAGAGACGATAGATAGATAGAAGTAAAATAAAATAAATAAATAACATGGATCATAAAGATAGTTTAACAAATGTATAATAAACTCGGTGATATAGAACCATCCTTGGATAAAATAACCACGTATGACCATTCATTTTCTGAATTAGACAATTTCAAAGTCAATGCCATTCATGTTAAACCAAATTTCGGGAAAAAATGTCATGTAGATCTACACAAGTTTACGCTAAAGACATGCATGAACACATCAAAATGGGATTACATCTATTAATAATATTATTGTTTTCTCCCTGGAAAACAGCGTAGTAAGTTAGCTGAAGTTAACAGTTCAACAAAGTCACTGCTGAAGTAATGCTAAAGCTCTCGGGCGGATATGGTGTCTCAGGCCTGATATAGGATGTGATATGAAAATACCCATTTTTTATTCTCTATATTCCCGTTTACAAGGTTTGATGGTCGCGTTATAGTTAAATTTTGTCTAGACCAACTGTTGCACTATTGTTCATTTTAACAATTGGTTTAATACCGTTATAGCGTTTGAATAATACAGTGTTCGAAGACTATACCGCAATTTTCTCCTGAAGACTTTTCAGGGAAAAGATCGTTTGGGAGTTTTGTTGTTGCTGAGTACATGTTTGCACACTCTTAGAGTATTATCTAAAGTCACATACTGTTTTATTTTCAATCTTAACGGAGATGATACAGACTGTGGGCTCAGTGTAAGTGTATAATATTGCCGTCAAATTTGCATTGAGCATTCGATGTCCATATTAATAATAGGAATCACTTTGTCCCGTCACGCTGCAAAGTCCCGTCGTGTCTCGCCCCGAAAAGGTTTTTCCATTTAACATATAACGATTGGTATGTTTATATGACCTAAATATATATGTCAATAACATACTTATCTATGGTGGCATATTTCTGCCACTAAATACCTAGATATTTATCACGATTATTGCGAGATAGTAGCATGAATTTTTCAAGATAATAATTAATTTTCACGAAAATCTTATAAAATTTGTTAGATAAAATTATATAAATGTCATTAACTTGTGATGTTAAATGCCACGATAATGCCCACTTGTGCCTTCTTATCTACCGTCTCTGGTTGGGGATAAAAGCCGTACCGTGCAGTCAGTACTATAACGAAAACTATCGGAAATGGCAGGTGCTCTGGCACGGAGGTTATAATGGCTAATAGTGTCTATGAAAGTGATCAATGACATGTATACTATTGTTTATATAATTTATGATAAAACAAATGTAATTATATTAAATCTAAATAAAGATATGATGTTATAATATATATAAACAATGTTTCTATGGTGTAACATTCCAGAACATTTCCCGTACTGTACCGTACCGCGCAGCAACGTACATAATGTTCACCATTTATCACTCAACTTACTTTAATCATATACGAGTCAGTACATAGATGTAAAAAAAAATAATACTATAAATTAAGTATACAAATAGACATAATTTATTACAACAAACTCATTAGCATAAGATTAAGCCAAAAGTAACAAGGCAATGTTCCCTACTGGTTTGGGCCTGAAGTTAATTATAGCAAAAACTTAAAAAATGTATGTGTGACCTTGAACTTGAGGGTAGGTATATTTTTGTTGGTTGCGACAAATTTTCTCATGGTGTAAACATATTTGTATAACATTGTTAGAATCCAATGATAGATTAAGCATCTATATCCCGGACACCGAATTATAGCAATAACCTTCGCCATGTAAATGTGACCTTGACCTTGATGGTAAGCACCTCACAACACATCTTCTCATTGAGGTGAACATATGTGTGTAATATTATTGCAATGATAGACAAAGAATATATGGCCTGGACACGAAGTTACAGCAATAACATTATAGTATATGCGACATTGACCTTGAATGTAGGGAACTGGCTCTTAGTCGCTACACATAATCTCATGGTGGTGAATATTTCTGTATAATATTATCAAAGTCCAATGATAAGTAAAGAAATAAGAGCCCGGACACGAAATTTTAAGCAATAGCCTATAAAGTCCATGTATGACCTTGACCTTGAATGTAATAACCTGGTTCTTAGTCGCGACACATCGATCGACTCATGGTTTTGTAATTTGTTTATAATGTTATTGAACTCCAATAATAAATAAAGAAGTTATAGCGTGGGCACGAAATGTTCAGCAACGTCTTTAAAAAAATGTGTGACCTTGACCTTAAAGGTACGGACATTTGTATGTAATAGTGTTAGAATCCAATGACAGATAAAGAAGTTATAGCACGGACACGAAACTTGGACACGAAATGATAAGCAATAACCTTCAACAACCTTCAAAGTATATGTGTGACTTTGACCTTGAAGGTAGCGACCTTGTTCTTAGTTGCGACACATCGCCTTATGATGGTGAACATTTGTTTATAATGTTATTGAAATCCAATGATAAATAAAGAAGTTATAGCCCGGACACGAAACCTTAACCTTAACCCTGAAGGTAGGGCGCTGGCTTTTAGTCACGACACATCGTCTCATGGTGGTGACCATTTGAGTATAATCTTATTAGAATCCAATGACACCGGTAGGGGACTAATAATAGTATTAAATTAAAATTACGTATATACAGAATTAAAGGAGCCCTTTAATGCCCTTATAACTTATATTTATTTGATAGATATATTTGTATAAAAACTATTGATATAGTTCTCACGGTTAAAATCACAGCCGAAACACGTTATTATTACGTTTCCATAGATCACTCGGCACACCTTTACGGAAATCAACGGGAACAAATCCGGAATATTACGACTTTATACGAAGTCCAACTTCGGCGATGACGTCACACAGATGCCCAGATACAATCAACAATTACGATGTTTCAGTTTCTGAGAGTGTACTTTTTTTTCAAGCTGATTAAAATTATTATATCTATTTTATTTTTTTTCAATAAATCATGATTTACATGATCAGATTATTGCTTGCTAATTTCACTAATGTCCTATAAATCTATTATTTTTTTTAATAATTATAGTACATGAACCTCTAGGCCAAATTGTTTGAAACAGCCAGAACAAAGTCATTTTATGACACTGTGTATTCCGTAACAAGTGAAAGAAGGGTTTTATGATCCTAGCCATATCCTGTTATCACCTTTCTGTAACACAGTCAGTTAGTTTTATGGCCCTGCATATTCAAGATTGAGTGGCAAGTAAGGGTTTTATGGCATTTATGGTATTTCGCAGTACTTAGCCACTTTTACCCAGCTTATATGGCATCAGTTGTATTACCATGTGTATTTCACCATCAGTGGTAGTGAATTCAGTGCTGTATGGAACAAAGCATAATTAGGCCAATATAACTTTATAAAGCTCTTATTTATAAATATCTACACCAAAAAAGAGGTTATAACATTAGAAAAATGAATGGCGGTGGGAATATAAACTTTATAATTAGACATAATATTATAATACCTAATACAATTATATATGTGGCTCATTACCTGCTCAAACAAATAGGGTAGATAAGTAAGGAGAATTATATTTTTCTTCACTCACAGGTTTTTTGGCTGTTTTTATAGCCGAAATTCGGTCATATTCCCAATGACAAAACATATCTTTTTTTCCCGATGAAGAGGAAATAATTCCCAATTTAAAAAAAAATAATATATATATATATTTTTTTTAAGAATGCCAATCCAATGATTGGGGTTCAAAAGCTTAAATAAATGCTTCTGTTTATATTGGTGTACAAAAAATAGTATTAAAGATATAATTATGAAAGGAATGCTTTACTTTATATTTTTCCGAATTTTATTAAAAATCGAGCTAAAATTCCCAATTTTATGAAAAATCGCGTTAAAATCGCGTTAAAATTCCCAATTCCAGGGGTACGGGTCATGTTCCCAAAATCATGAAAAAAAGCCCCGACTCATTATTTTGTAACCTGATAAACAAACTTCAAACATGTATTTGTTGATATCATCATATATTACAGGATACAGAAATTAGATTTGGCATACAATGTTTGAGGTCAACCCTTCCAAACGGGGTTTGTCAGAAACCGGAACATAATTTTACTGGGCCAGTTTTTTTATATAAATAATTAAAAAAAAATTATATTGGGGTAAATATGTGAGGTCTTATTAAAATGCCTGAAAAAAGGTAACACACATGCTTTGAATTAGCAATACCTGTAGCGCGATTGATAAAAATAGAGTATTCTGGAGAAGAACTTGGACAGAACATGGAATGGTGATATTTATATAACTCTTACCCTTAGACCTTCGAATGACAATTATGCGATCAATGTGTACATTTGTCTAATTCCCACTGTGTATGCCTGCCGCCACCTCAGTGGGATAAAACGTTGATAGGCGCATAATAAGTGATATGTTAATAAACACAAACAACAAAGACAAACTATGAAAGTATGCAATCAGTTAGTCTCATTTATTTGAAATCTGGGTTTGTTACAAAAGGACGTTTACATTATGCACCATGTGACTTGCGTTTGACCAAAAAACGTGTGGACAATTTCAGACCGTGTGTAAACGTTTCTTGTAAGACGTCACTACACTGACACCTGTATTTTGCCGTTCAAACAGTGCATAGTACCTAGATAATAGATTTAAACTAATGTATTTCATATCATTTATTTTTTATTATTAACATTTTAGTGTGAAATGGATAACAAATGATCATTTTAGGTAAGTTGTACATTTATAAAAATCAGTGTATCAGTTTATGTCTAGGGCAGAGAATCTCTACGGAAAATCCACACATTAAAAAGTCAAACGCGTATGCACGTCGGAGGACGGTTCAATAAAAAAATCCTCTTGCCGTTCGTAGACATGTTTTTAGGTCAGAGAAAACGTAAAGCCACGGCTTCATGTTATAGGAGAGCAAATCCCTGAACTTCTGTGATGCAACAAGCTTTTCTCAGAAATGAGTCTGCAGTCAATAAACAATTCCATCCGTATGTATTTCATACTTTCAGTGACAGTTGCCTTTAATACCTCAAGAAAGTATGATCTAAGTTATCTCAATAAAATATTGAGAACCTGTCTGTGTTGTCAATCTGCCAGATATGGCGCGGTACTTTGTGTGACGTCACACACCGGAAATCAGCGGAAATAAACCGGAGGCGAATACGGATATTGTATCGGTCAACAGGTGATTTTTTAACTGGCGATAAAAAGCACGGAAAGCGATATATCACCAAAAAATGAGTTGCAATGTTTTTATATAGTGTTCAGTAATAAATATAAACAAGAAACAAGAGGTATAAAAGGGCTCCTTTAAATATCCCTAAGCCTTTAATTGAATTCTTAAAAGTTGCAACTAAATCTGTCTTTCTGTCTGTCTGTCTGTCTGTCTGTCTGTCTGTCGATGTATTTGTAAAGCTATAACTGTTGTAGAACATACGGTATTCTGTACGATATGCCAGGTACAGCTTTTTATGGTTTTATTTAATATTTTGTATATATTATATACTATATTTTATAATAATTGATATAAATTTGATCACCTTGATATTTTTTCATCATATGAAAAGTAGGCCCATATATAACAGGTAATCATTTTGGTTTTGATAGCGATATACGGTACGGTACGGCTTTTACCCCGACCAGTTATTTATAAACAGTCTATTTATAGATATCTAAACCGCCGCAAGACCAATAGTGAAAGCTCGGCCAATCCCGTCATTCTTCGGGATCCCACCTCGTGTGTATTTTGACATTCTGTTATGTAAACAATACAGCCGCTAACCACACGTGTTGATGTATAATGTGCGTTTAGTGTTGTTGTTTTTACAATGCAGATGAAGGTTTTATCACCGCTTTCATGTAAATAACCTATTGATGGAGCAATCGGCTGAATAACATTGCAACATTTGGATGATAACTTTGATTTTGAATGCAAATTTATTTTGTAGGGAATCTAAGGCCAATATGGAAATTGCGTATTACATTCGAGTACTGCTGCGAAGCAGTGTACGAGATGTTGCGAATGCCGCGAGACGTGAATTTTCGCTATTATTAAGAAAACAAAAGATTAACTATCTAGTAACTTGAATTTTCATGATAATTAGTCAACATTGTTACCAAAACAACATTTACAATTTTTCAGATAATTCTTATCGCGTTAACTATTGTGCTAAAGTGATGACAGAAGTGGGCAGTATCGCGGCATGTTTTTTAGATAAAATAATAGAAAATTAAAGAGAAAAAGTAACAGTAACACGAAAAATACAAGATAAATTATCTAGCTATCTCGTGGTAGAAATATGCCACCATATTTAAGATAATTCTTATCGCGTTAACTATTGTGCTAACGTGATGACAGAAGTAGTCAGTAACGCAGCAAGTTTTGTTAAATAAAATTGTTGAAAATTAAAGAGAAATTTCACATTATCTCGAAAAATACACGATAAATTATCTAGCTATCTCGTGGCAGAAATATGCCACCATACTTATCATGATAAATAATTTCATATTATAATTACCTATTCATTAACATTTTCATTGACTATGGCAAATGAATGAATGAATGAATGAATGAATGAATAAATGAATGAATGAATGAATGAATGAATGAATGAATGAATGAATGAATGAATGAATGAATGAAGAATGGATGAATAAATGAATGAATGAATGAATGAAAGAATGAATGAATGAAAGAATGAATGAATGAATGAATGAATGAATGAATGAATGAATGAATGAATGAATGAATGAATGAATGAATGAATAAATGAATGAATGAATGAATGAATGAATGAATGAATGAATGAATGAATGAATGAATGAATGTTATATAATTTTGTCTATATTATATATGTGGCCTAAATTGAAAACACGGAATAAGATAGCATGTGAAGACACGTTTAATTTATTATATGATCATGCACTGTTTGTTACTGATATGCAAATATATATATATTCAATAAACGGGTCGTTGATTATGGTTCGAATTGTTTTTTTAATTGTTACCGAGTTTTAGATAAGATGTTGTGAAGCCTTATAACAATAAGAACTTGACAAATTGAACAATGAGCACAATCGACAATTGCCTTACTTAAGTAATTGCTATTAAATATTGAAAAAAGCAAATGTCAGCTTGAGTATACAGTAACCTTAGAAACCGGATTCCGGTTTTTACCCAGTTTAATGTGAGGCTTAACATCAATAAGATCTTCAATACTTTTAACAATGAGCAAAATTGGCAAATGCCGTACTGATTAATTGCCCATTATTATTGAAAACGGCAACTTTCAGTAACTTAAATTGGTTAACATGTTCAATAAATCTGGTGTGAAGCGTTATAAAAAGATCTTAATCAAGTTTGAATGCCTTATTGAGTTATTGCCCTTGGTTATCGAATAATACGAATTTCTTATTGTGATCATGATAAAAGGTACAAACCTGGTTTAATAAATGGGATATCATTTTTACCACATATTTGATTTAAATGCTAAAATCAAAAAAAATTCTGGAGAGTTTGACTTTGAGTACCTATGATGAATGGCTTAATAAGTTTTTGCATTTGATTTTTAAAAAAAAAACGAAATGTAAGACCCAGTTCGCAATATCTTCAGTTTGTGACTTAAAGTTTCACAAATGTTTAGTTTATCGTTCGTTTCTGACTGGAGACCAATTTGCAGGAGTATTAATGTAATCTCTAGAGATAATTCTAGTTTGAAACTTGCCCTGCGGTTTAAAGGTATGCGACCTTTTTAATCTGTGTTTGCATATTGTGTGTGTGTGTGTGTGTAGTTCTAAGGTTTTAAGTCCCTCCGCCAACTAAAACGCTCGGTAACCCGGGTCGCTATGGGCACAATAGAGTCTGGACTGCTGTGTTTGCATACTTAACAACTGTGTTATAAATAAGGTATTTGTCTGACCTTCACACTTCATAGGTTTTGATAAACGCAGCTTCGTAGGATACAACGCAATAGTACATCAGTTTAAATATGAGGTATTTACACTATTCATTTGGCATAGTTTTCAGGATGTATTCAATTCTATTCTACCGATTGGATTGCACAATTGCTTAATACAAACCATCCTTTTACAGTACACAGAATATAATGTGAGAAAAGACCTTAACAGTCCACCTTTGAATTTCCTGTTGTGTGACACACGAGGTGTCCAGGATTCGTTTGGGTTTACCGACATGGAATTCGAATATCTTGTGGAAGGAAGTCTTCCAAATAACTATCTGGTAATATTCATGGTGAATTACATACAGCTGTTATGCCTGTATGAGTGTATTCGGTAACAATGTAAAAATTATAATGTTAAAGATTGTTATAATAATATGGAATAACATATTCAGAAACTACATATTGATATAACAACTGTTACTACAACCAAAATATTTGTTTATGCTATGTGTTGAATTATGTATAACACTCTTCTTTCTTTGAATGACACTTGTTTTTAAATAATATTTGAATACTAGAAGAAAATCTATATTTCACTAGGGAAGCAAATTGATTCTCATGTAAATATATGTTTGTCTTTCAGTTTGGCGGAGACCCCCGAAACACGGCAGGATTTAGAGTCGATCCTACATTAGCTGAAAAGACCCACTGTGTTTGCTTCGTCTTCGATTTGACTACTGCCAACGTTTTAGCACCGGATACGAAATCCAGATTCACGAAGTTCGTAGCAATGTTGCATGCCAAAGGTACAGGCCTCGTACAAGTGTGTTATCATCACATATTTACGCATTTCTCTTTTTAATATTTGCATTAAGCAGATGTGTTTTTAATGTTTTATTCTGAGTGAGATGCTCGGGAATAATCTTACAATTTAATAAACAAAACATAATGAGTAATATTTATAAATAAATCTAACTTCGGAATAAGCGTAGAGCTGATATCAGTCCGTTTCCATAATTACAGGATGTCATGACACATTGATATTCAGAAACATATACAAGCACGATCCACTATAAATGTTATTATCATTTGCACTTACGTGCACGTGTAATTCATTTAAGCTGAGTTTTTCAAAACAAAATCGGCTTATAGATTAGCGTAAACCGTGCGGGCGGGCGGACGGACGGGCCGGCGTCAACATGTTATTACTTTTATATCTCAGCAGTACCATGTCCGATATTCATCAAACTTCAGCAGCACCTTCTTCTCATCAAGCACTTATCATACCCTGAAACTAGGTCACTGTGGCCTACTTTCTCCAAAATATACGTAACGTTAACATTTTTGTTTATCTTTTGGCGGGACGGGTGCAAAGTTATTTTTGCTACATCTCAGCATTACCATGTCCGATCTTCATCAAACTTTAACAGCACCTTATTCTCATCAAGCACTTACGATTTCCTGAAAACTAGGTCACTGTGACCTACTTTCTCCAACATATACGTTACGTGATCCTTTTTGTTTAAGCTTCGTGGGGACGGGTGAGAATTTACTTTTGTTATATCTCAGCATTACCATGTCTGATCTTCATTAAATTTAACAGCACCTTTCTCTCATCAATCACTTACCATTCCCTGAAAACTAGGTCACTGTGACCTACCTTCTCCAAAATATACGTTACGTTGACTTTTTTGTTTCCTTGTGGGGGGGGGGGGGGGGGACTTTAGTTTTTCTACGTAATTTGCATTTGTACAATCATTAATATTAATTATACGAATAGTATAAAGCAACTTGTGTTTGCATAGTATTAACTATTGATTATAATGCACCAAATATATCTTCAACCCTATGATAAAATAAGACGGAAAAACGAACACTCAAATGTTTTATTTAAATACAAGCAGGGTTAAAGTCAACATAATAAAGGATAAATAAATCGAGGCGCTGAGGCTAATTTTAAAGCTTGATAAAAACTACAAGATTGCTATCTGTCCCTTTTAGAGTAAAAAAACAAATCTTTGGCTGTAAAAAGGAATTGCTTTTTTTACGTTTGCTTGAACGTTTAACTTTTGCTCACACTGAATTGAAAAAAAGTATTATCATAAAGATCGGGAATGGAACTCTATGAGAATGAGGGATTTCGTACTCATAATATTAATGTTGTTTACTTATCAATTTCTTAAAATGCTTTGTTAATATTGGATATAAAAATAAGAATAAAAGTCGAACAGGAAATGCAGCTTTCACAGAACACAGCAAACTCAAAAACACGCAAAATGACAAACATGAATGGCAATTTTAATAAGGAATAAAGGCATATGACGTCACAAACACGAAAGGGTTGACAATAGGGCTTCCGCCTTGGAACGGTCAGTGGCAAAAAAGGCCGCTGGGGTTTAAACTTGTTTCTAGGATGCACCAAACCTCACACTTAACCTACTGTCATCCCAATAAAACGGGACAGTGTAAATAAAGAAATCCCCGCCATGAACTATTATCTAACAAACAAGGCGGCATTATTAAGCCATATTAGTAAAACACAAAGATACTCGTGTATATATAAATACATAAACAATAGTCTAGAGGCAACAAAGAAGGTACTCAATGACTTGGCAGAAGCCAGAGCAACAAGAGAATAAACCATTGAGGGCACGACAAGACACGACCGCAGATAAACTTCAAATGTCACCGTCCTTTTGTGCTTTAGATAGACGTCTTTAACACTACATCCTTGCAATTGTACTTAACCTAATAACAATTTATAAATGCAACAAAATTAGAGTTAAAATACACCCCTGTAATCCCTATCTTAAATGATCATGCAATGGGAGTTTCCAAAATATGTCAGCTAACTCCGTGAGTCTGGGAGTTAAGAGGTATTGCCATATTAGGGGAGACCATTCGCAGAAATGCATTGTAGGTAATGTATGCTTACAATGATGCAATCACCATCGCGTTAACCTGTAGCTACACTGGTCTATGTCCATATATGGGGCATTACTAACTGCCGAAAGGTAGTCTGGGAAATCTTCTAATATAATACTGAGCGCACGGAAAGTCTAGCAGAGTGGAGAGTCGGGGGTCAGTAGTGGAGAGTCAGTTTCAATAGTCAGTCGGTATTGCATCCACATGATGGATCCCCTTAGTCTAAGGCAGGGTGTGGGATAAGTGAAACTATACTATGGAAGCTAGTATAGAAGGGCAGTAGTTCAGCGTTACATAATAATTTAAGGTTTTGGACATTTGAAAGTTTCTAGATACTATTATACTTTATAAACCTAAGTCATTTAATAATAGGGTCTATTTAAGTAGTTAACAAATGGAAGTACTGAAAACCACTATACGAAACGGATATGTAAATATACAATGTTCATAGCGTCTTATGCCGAATGTGTAATTGTTCGGACTGTTTTATATGTACCAATAAATTATGGAAATCACAACGCGAAGTCCGTACCTTGTGAATACATGTACCAAGCATGTCATACGACCCCTTAGTGCTACACGTCGTCATGGGGTCCACAGCCTGTCCGGTCATCGCATAATTTTACGAGGAAAGCATAGTGGCGAACACGTTGTTTAATGGGACAAACGGCAATCTTGATTTTGTTGAAACTCATGGAGTCCAGTTTGTTTTCTGCATACTTTGCAATTTTGTTATCATTAAATTTAATTTTTAGAATACTTCAAAGCAAAGTGCTTTTGTATTTTACTAACTGTTGATTATATTGCACCAATAATATATCTAAACGTACATGTAAGTATGAAGAAAAATGAAAACTCAAAATGGTATTTAATTATTTACAAGAGGTTTAAAGTCAAAACGATACTGGATAAATAAATCGAGATGCTAATGTTAATGCTTGATAAAAATGTCAAGATTGCCATGTGTCCCTTTAAACTAAATTATTAAAACATATAACCACGTTTATCACAACGACCATATTATTACATGTGTGTAGTTATACGTTAATCAATTTTGCCATATATACCAAGTTCAACTGCGTTCTTACAAATGTACGAGTTATTATATCTAATAAGGTGATTCCTCCCCACTATTGCCGGGGGAATTGTATAGACCCTATTTTTCTAAAATCCCATTATGTGAGTAGTATTTTGCAACTTGACTGCCGAAGGGGCATTATCGTGTTTCAGGGTGTTGAATACGTTACCTCTAAAATAATAATTAATTTTACTGCATTGTAAAGACTAAAAACGTATGAAAGAAAGGGTTTGTATTTTTAATTTTCTTCATTATTCATGTTTTTTATAATACAAATTTTCGTTTCACTTACTTTTTATACATTGGATTTCCTACGTTACCTAATTTACGTTACCGTGCTAAATTAAGCCTTTTAACTTAAGACAATAAGAACATTATTGATGTTTCATCCCAAAAGTATTTCAAACCTTACAGATCTCACAGACATACTACTACTAATAATAATGTTTGATTCTTGTAATTACATTGTAATTACATTGTGTGTTTTTAAATCGTTTCCTATTTTCCGCATGTTAAAGATCATCCAATAAACTATTACAGTGTTATTGCAACATTCCATTTAGACATAATTGATTATAACGACTAATTTTAAACATTATTTACGCTTTTTAAAATACAAAAATTCACTTAATGTTGTATACCTTGGATACCTGCATTATTAAGCCTACGTTATCGTAATTTACGTTACCTTGTTGAATGAAGGTGTTTGGTTGAAAAAAAAATAACATTAAACAGTTTATATACGAACATTATTTCAAACGTTATAGTTTATTACAAACATACGTATCCATCATTTGAACACTGTTTGGTTATTGTATTGTCCGTTACACCGTTGTAGTTTTTCCAGAAATCTAGAAAAGCATATCCAACATTATTTATGCTTTTTAAGCTATAAACTTTCGTTCCACTTAATGGTTTTTACCTTTGATATCTGCGTTATTAAGCCTACGTTACTGTAAATTACGTTACCTTGTTCAATAAAGGTGTTTGGTTTAAGAACATATATAGTTTATATCCAAACATTATTTAAAACATCTTAGTTATTATTATTATAATAGAAAAACAATGTTTGGTTCTTGTATTGTCCGTTACATTGTGTGGGTTTTAAAATAATTAATAATAATCTTCCGTGTGTTACCAGAAATCTAGAAAACTCAGCCAATTAGCTTATAAAGATGTTATTACAATATTCCAATAGACATCATCGATAGAAACTACCAAGTTTGAATAGACATGCACTTATGACAATGTTAATATGTTTTACCTCATGTATTACACGTTACGTGCCTTACCAATTAAGTTTATATCTTTTTTATTTAAATACGACGTCTAAGTATCAAATACAAACATGTATGTGTATGCTCACTTTCTATTATATACTGTTTAGACTAAGGCAAACATTGAACGAAATTAAGTTTGCATATAATTTACACGACTCTTCCGTATCTTTTTTGTTAAAAAGTTCAAAGATAAATAGGAAATTAGATGCAAAATGTTAACTGCTTTTGTATTCATATACTAATCAAATGAAACGAATTAAGCAATGTCAACATATTCACAACATGTATTGAACGTTACCCATATAACTCTATGAAATAAATGCATTTCATGGACACATACATAAGTTGAGCTCATGATTCCACTATTCATCGTCATCACTTTCTTCAAACTCAATATCAATCAAGCTAGCTTGTTGGCTTCCATATTTTCCTTCTCATTTCTTTCTCATTATCGCTTCTTTCTTCAGTGTCAGGCTCTCTGAACATGGGGTCAACCAACTATTGTGACGCAATATCACCAAATAGTCCAGTCAAATTCAATAATTTGGTCATCTCTTTTTTATTCTGGTAGATCTGGTTAATTTTGGTCAGTATGGCGCAAAACCACAAACACTTGGAAGTGTGCATGTTCGAATGAATGATTATAGACCAATGACACGGCGGCAAAAAGCTTTAGTTGTGGCCTTTGAATTTTCGCGAAAACGTATGTGACATCAGTGTTAAGTGGTTTGCAATTAGGCAACACACTATCCTCTCCATGGTCTCCGTGCTCTCCGTACTTTTTTGAAGATCATCCAAACATTCATGCTGCTATTAGAGCAATCTAAAACTGGCACAAACTCTCTGTGCTTTTGAATGATCTTCAATGGGACAGTCTTGCCTCTCCGCACACAGCCATTCACTGAATGTATCAAATCCTGTAGAGTAATGTAGTGAGGGTCGTAAAGCGCTAATACCTCTTAACCTCTACAATTGGTTTTACATACAAACTTCTCCTTTTTAATCATCCCAGTGCCAAACAAGACATATGTTTTTATTCCTGAAACAAGTTAAGCAAGCAGGATCAGTATGAATGTGTCAGGAGAACGTACGATTATTGTTTCTGATGTTGGTAAGGATTAACAGTGATATAATCATTTTGATGTCTGCTTTCTCCTATGATGTATACATCTTTTTGGTCATCAGCGTTGACAGATATGTCATCTGCAATAGTAAGCATATGTGTTCTACTTTGATCTTAGTCATTCTGTTCTTTATACACTTCTTGGGCACTTTCAGTTAATGAGAAGATTTACAAGTTGGCTCTCTTGATTGGATCGTGTCGGGGTGTCAATTAAAATGTCATTGACAAACTATTTCATAGCCTTCTCAGTCTGATGCTGTAGTAAATCCTCAGCAACATCGCTCTGTGTTGTCGGCAGTGATATCATCTCGGAATGGGTTTGTAAAACCAATGATTCCGTGCCAGTTCTCAAGTCTTTTTTGTTGTTCTTTGTTTGGGATGGATCCAGTGGGAAGAAATAACTTCTGATGCCATATTTGCCATCTGGAGAGTGGGCTCTACCAGCTTTGATCTATAGTGACGTGTAATGCACTAAGGTATAAACGGTGTGCTGCATGATACCTTCTGCTGAATCCAATTACGCTACCATTGAAAATTGCATGTCGATTGATAGCTTGAAGAGCCAATTTGACTTGTGGACGACGGACATTGAATCTCCTGTTTTGGAGAGGTTCATTTGAACAGGGGACAGGTTGTGTCCAGATTCAGGGTGTCATTAAATATATTGTAATGTGTCTGGGGTAGTTTCAATGGTCATACTCAAAGTACATTGGACATAGGCGGTAGAGTGAAGATATATGCATGTCAAGGTCATTTTCTTTTGTGTCTGTCTTTGATAATGGTATTATTAGTATTGTATCCAAATAACTAGAATAAGGCAATACTAACTTACATTCGATGGGGTTCGTCCCAAAGCAGGATACATTGTAATAAAGGGAATATTCCATAACTAGTGAAACCAAATCTTTTTCAATAACCGATAAGTTCCCAGTCAAGTTTAATGTGCAATTACTATTTTTTCTGATTTATGTACAGTGCTCACCCTTTTGCTTCCACAGTCGAAATCATTGATTTTAAGACCAGTGTAGGCCCAAAGCAACATGCACTAAATGTGCAGGCTAATCAATGTGTACACTGTTACTCAGTAAGAATGTTATCCATAACACTCTTTATATAAATATTCCCGGAATGTTTTAGCAGACGAAATTTACAATTTGGTGACGAAAGTTATTTATTTATTCATTCATTCATTCATTCATTCATTATTTATTTTTGATTGATTGATTGATTGATTGATTGATTGATTGATTGATTGATTGATTGATTGATTGATTGATTGATTGATTGATTGATTGATTGATTGATTGATTGATTGATTGATTGATTCATTCATTGATTGATTGATTGATTGATTCATTCATTGATTCATTCTTTCATTCATTCATTCATTCATTCTTTTATTTATTTATTTATAAATTAAATTACATTTTTTTTAAAAAGTCAGTTAAAAAGTAAAATACTGGCACCTTTATTTCCGGAAACCATAAACTTTAAATGTAAAGTTCGTGTTTATTGTACGTATCGTAACATATACTATTATTTTTTAATTATTTATTTATTTATTCGTTCATTTATATATTCATTATTAAAATAATAATTTTTAAATAAAGAACTAGGGCTTTTATTTCTGGAAACATTTCAATATGACAAATAACTTCAAATGGTAACGTATCAGGTAACTATATCAAGTATCAGGTAACTTTAGTTAGACACAAATCCTCATAGTCAATCGGATATCAACAGATTCATGTTTTATCTGTGTTTTATAGAAGTAAGAGTATGAGCAGCTTTCGCACTGACCCATGACATCGCATCGATTTTTAATTTGACATTGTTTTATTTTTTCAGGCGTACCCCATGTCATAGTGTTGTCAAAGATTGACCTGATAGATGATTCAGTCGAGGCTGACTTGTCGACCGTTTATCTAAGCATCGCAATAAAAAAGGTTGTCGACGATGTTTCGGAATTCCTCGGCGTTCCTAAAAGTATCATCATACCGATGAAGAACTACCACAAGGAGCATGAACTGGACACGAACGTCGACATTCTGGCCCTATTGGCAATGAGACAGATGCTACGCGCGACTGAAGATTTTTTGTTGAATCATCTTCCATAAATGTATAGTTACAGGACATGCTACAAGAGCTCCATCGTTTGACAGTGATTGATGACGACAGCGTTAAGGGGTCACTGTTCACTATAATTATGTAGGGGTGATTCCAGCTAACTTATTTCAGTTGTAAAAGTATTAATAAAAACAACTGCCTGTTTTCCGAGCAATAGCAAATAAGTTTTAAGAAATAAAGTACTTTCAGATTAAGAAAAAACTTTAAAAAAACTTTAAGATAACTTGTTACAGACTGTTCAGCATATTTAAAAGGAACGTTAAGCTTGTTACGTATCTTTGAGGATATGTATCACCGTTTTTTGTGTCCTAGTACCTCAAAGAAACTAACCCTTCAAATAACGGCAACATTTTACTATAAACCCATATATATATACCTCATTGTCAGAGGTGTAGGAACGATGAACATCTGTTGTAAAATGAGCGTGTTGGTGGCGGGATAGCGACGTTAATCAATTTGATATTTGAATTTGTACACATGTAAAGTAAATTGCGATAACTAATGACAAAGTTGCGTGTAAGCATTGGTTATCGACATATCACACATTCAAAATGTTCGTAATATGTTCAATTTGTTTCATACTTTCAATATAATAAGTAATAATACCATGAAGGAATTAATGCTTATCAAAATATAAATGTAATAAGAGCGTACATTATTAAAATCAGTACATTGCAATATAAAACTATATTCATCAATGTATTGTTTTCAATTCATCTTGATATGTTTCGAACAAAATCATTGTAACAACTCTAAAGGTAACAATTTCACTAAAGGTAACAACCGGCGCTAAAGGAAACAATTTCAACGCTACAGGTAACAAACTCCGCTAAAGCTAACAATCACCTCTTCTGCTAAAGGTAACAAGGCTAACGCTAAAGGTAACTGTAGATGTTACTGGTTCAAAAATGAACCAGTAGATTTACATATTACTGTACTGGCTTTAATTTCTTTATTCTTACAGATATTACAATGTGTTTATGCGGAAAGTGTAGGTAATTCATTACTCTTGAATTATAAATAGTATTTAAATTGAATATATAAGTGAGGGGTGAGAGGCTAAGCGAAATCTCAGCCAACCCATCTGTTTTTTAGTGTTTTTGACGTTTTTCGGATTTTACCATTCCCTTGTACTGGCTTTAATTTATTTATTCTTACAGATATTACAATGTGTTTATGCGGAAAGTGTAGGTAATTCATTACTCTTGAATTATAAATAGTATTTAAATTGAAAATATATATGAGGGGTGAAGGCTAACCGAAACTCAAGCCCACCCATACGTATTTTAGTGTTTTTGATGATTTTCGGATTTTACCATTTCCTTGTATCAAAGGACTGGCTTTAATTTCTTTATTCTTACAGATATTAAAATGGGTTTATGCGGAAAGTATAGGCAATTCATTACTCTTGAATTATAAATAGTATTTAAATTGAATATATATGTAAGGGGTGAGAGGCTAAGCGAAATCCCAGCCCACCCATCTGTTTTTTAGTGTTTTTGACGTTTTTCGGATTTTACCATATCCGTGTACTTGCTTTAATTTCTTTATTCTTACAGATATTACAATGTGTTTCTGCGGAAAGTGTAGGTAATTCATTACTCTTGAATTATAAATAGTATTTAAATTGAATATATAAGTGAGGGGTGAGAGGCTAAGCGAAATCTCAGCCCACCCATCTGTTTTTTAGTGTTTTTGACGTTTTTCGGATTTTACCATTCCCTTGTACTGGCTTTAATTTCTTTATTCTTACAGATAACACAATGTGTTTATGCGGAAAGTGTAGGTAATTCATTACTCTTGAATTATAAATAGTATTTAAATTGAAAATATATATGAGGGGTGAAGGCTAACCGAAACTCAAGCCCACCCATACGTATTTTAGTGTTTTTGATGATTTTCGGATTTTACCATTTCCTTGTATCAAAGGACTGGCTTTAATTTCTTTATTCTTACAGATATTAAAATGGGTTTATGCGGAAAGTGTAGGCAATTCAATACTCTTGAATTATAAATAGTATTTAAATTGAATATATATGTAAGGGGTGAGAAGCTAAGCGAAATCCCAGCCCACCCATCTGTTTTTTAGTGTTTTTGACGTTTTTCGGATTTTACCATTTCCTTGTACTGGCTTTAATTTCTTTATTCTTACAGATATTACAATATGTTTATGCGGAAAGTGTAGGTAATTCATTACTCTTGAATTATAAATAGTATTTAAATTGAAAATATATATAAGGGGTGAAGGCTAACCGAAACCCAAGCCCACCAATACGTATTTAAGTGTTTTTGATGATTTTCGGATTTTACCATTTCCCTGTACTGGCTTTAATTTCTTTATTCTTACAGATATTACAATGTGTTTATGCGGAAAGTGTAGGCAATTCATTACTCTTGAATTATAAATAGTATTTGAATTGAATATATATGTGAGGGGTGAGAGGCTAAGCGAAATCCCAGCCCACCCATCTGTTTTTTAGTGTTTTTGACGATTTTCGGATTTTACCATTTCCTGGTACTGGCTTTAATTTCTTTATTCTTACATATATTACAATGTGTTTATGCGGAAAGTGTAGGTAATTCATTACTCTTGAATTATAAATAGTATTTAAATGAATATTTATATGAGATGTGAGGGGCTACCCGAAACCCAAGCCCACCCATACGTATTTTAGTGTTTTTGATGATTTCGGATATTACCATTTCCTTGTACTGGCTTTAATTTCTTTATTCTTACAGATATACAATGTGTTTATGCGGAGAGAGTAGGTAATTCATTACTCTTGAATTATAAATAGTATTTAAATTGAAAATATATATAAGGGGTGAGAGGCTAAGCGAAACCCAAGCCCACCCAATAAATAAAATTTACTGGTTCATTTTTGAACCAGTAACATCTACAGGTTCATTTTATCGTAATATGAGCCCCTCATATATATTTTCAATTTAAATACTATTTATAATTCAAGAGTAATGAATTATCTACACTTTCCGCATAAACACATTGTAATATCTGTAAGAATAAAGAAATTAAAGCCAGTACAAGGAAATGGTAAATCCGAAAATCGTCAAAAAGACAAAAAATAGATGGGTGGGCTTGGATTTCGCTTAGCCTCTCACCCCTCACATATATATTCAATTCAAATACTATTTATAATTCAAGAGTAATGAATTACCTACACTTTCCGCATAAACACATTGTAATATCTGTAAGAATAAAGAAATTAAAGCCAGTACCAGGAAATGGTAAAATCCGAAAATCGTCAAAAACACTAAAAACAGATGGGTGGGCTGGGATTTCGCTTAGCCTCTTTACCCCTCACATATATATTCAATTCAAATACTATTTATAATTCAAGAGTAATGAATTGCCCTACACTTCACATTGTAATATCTGTAAGAATAAAGAAATTAAAGCCAGTACAGGGAAATGGTAAAATCCGAAAATCATCAAAAACACTAAAATACGTATTGGTGGGCTTGGGTTTCGGTTAGCCTTCACCCCTTATATATATTTTCAATTTAAATACTATTTATAATTCAAGAGTAATGAATTACCTACACTTTCCGCATAAACATATTGTAATATCTGTAAGAATAAAGAAATTAAAGCCAGTACAAGGAAATGGTAAAATCCGAAAAACGTCAAAACACTAAAAAACAGATGGGTGGGCTGGGATTTCGCTTAGCCTCTCACCCCTTACATATATATTCAATTTAAATACTATTTATAATTCAAGAGTATTGAATTGCCTACACTTTCCGCATAAACCCATTTTAATATCTGTAAGAATAAAGAAATTAAAGCCAGTCCTTTGATACAAGGAAATGGTAAAATCCGAAAATCATCAAAAACACTAAAATACGTATGGGTGGGCTTGAGTTTCGGTTAGCCTTCACCCCTCATATATATTTTCAATTTAAATACTATTTATAATTCAAGAGTAATGAATTACCTACACTTTCCGCATAAACACATTGTAATGTCTGTAAGAATAAAGAAATTAAAGCCAGTACAAGGGAATGGTAAAATCCGAAAACGTCAAAAACACTAAAAAACAGATGGGTGGGCTGAGATTTCGCTTAGCCTCTCACACCTCACTTATAGATTCAATTTAAATACTATTTATAATTCAAGAGTAATGAATTACCTACACTTTCCGCATAAACACATTTGTAATATCTGTAAGAATAAAGAAATTAAAGCAAGTACACGGATATGGTAAAATCCGAAAAACGTCAAAAACACTAAAAAACAGATGGGTGGGCTGGGATTTCGCTTAGCTCTCTCACCCCTTACATATATATTCAATTTAAATACTATTTATAATTCAAGAGTAATGAATTGCCTACACTTTCCGCATAAACCCATTTTAATATCTGTAAGAATAAAGAAATTAAAGCCAGTCCTTTGATACAAGGAAATGGTAAAATCCGAAAATCATCAAAAACACTAAAATACGTATGGGTGGGCTTGAGTTTCGGTTAGCCTTCACCCCTCATATATATTTTCAATTTAAATACTATTTATAATTCAAGAGTAATGAATTACCTACACTTTCCGCATAAACACATTGTAATATCTGTAAGAATAAAGAAATTAAAGCAAGTACACGGATATGGTAAAATCCGAAAAACGTCAAAACTCACGAAAAAGTTGGAAGTGGTCATGTGTGTCGGTCCGCTCTATCCCATCTTGGTTGTTATTGATGATTGTATTGTTTATTATTGAAAAGGTATTAATTACCTACAAATACAGCCTAAAAACGTTATCATAACATGAACAGTAACAGTATTATAGCCCGTTATATAATATATGTAAAATTGAAAAAAGTTAAAAATCAATAAAACGAGGGGTGGGCATGGACGCCGGTTCCCGGAGACCCACTATGGTCGTAATTCATTCTAATTCTATTTTTTATTGAAGAAGTATAAATTACCTACAAATACAGCCTAAAAACCTGATCATAACTTGAATAATAATAATATTATAGCCCTTTAAATAATATATGTAAATCCGAAAAACGTTAAAAATCAATAAAAATAGGTTTGTGCTTGGGCGCCGGTTCCCGACGACCCCATCATGGTCGGAATTCATTTGAATTCTATTTTTTATTAAAGAAGTATATATTACCTACAAATACAGCCTTAAAACCTTATCATAACTTGAAGTATAAGAATATTATAACCCTTTAAAGAATATATGTAAAACCGGAAAACGTGAAAAATCACTAAAAATTGGGGGTGGGGATGGAAATGGTGTGAGGCGTATACCCAAACATGCTCGGAATCCAATTTATTATTATTTATTATTAAAGAGGAATAAATGTACCTACAAATACAGCCTTAAAACATTATCATAACATGAAGAATAACAATATTACAGTCTGTTAAATAATATAATTAAACCTGGAAAACGTCAACAATCACTAAAAATTGGGGGTGGGATGGGCATAGTGTGAGCGTATACCCAAACATGTTCGGAATCCAATTTATTATTATTTATTATTAAAGAGGAGGTATAAATTACCTACAAATACAGCCTTAAAACATTATCATAACATGAAGAATAACAATATTACAGTCTGTTAAATAATATAATTAAAACTGAAAAACGTGAAAAATCCAAAATAAATTGGGGTGGGTTGGGCGTGGTGTAAGCGTATGCCCAAACATGCTCGGAATCCAATTTATTACTATTTATTATTAAAGAGGAATAAATTGCCTACAATTAGACATGCAAATTATTATCATAAGTCCAAGTAAAAAAAAAATATTGCCTGTAATACCAAGTCGAAAAACCTAAAAAAACACGTTTTTTTCGACGAACGAGTTTTGGGTCGGGGGTAGGGGGGGATATTTTTTTTTTTTTAAATGTGTTTTAAAACATCTACAACATCATAAAACATCTTTTAAAACACTAAGATTTCGGAAAATAAAAAATAGATGCAGCTTTTTCAATAAGTATAAGCTGTTGAGCCTGACCCCGGACCTGACTGTAGATTGTTGGGCATGCAGTCTGGCAATAAATTACAGTCATGTTTAATTTTTTAAAAACAAAACCATGTCAGAATGTGTGTGGACCACTATTACCACTGTGGGTCTGTAAAACAATTATTTCTGAAATCGATTTTCATAAATAAGGTATTTTTATTTACCACCAAACATACCAGTTATAATGATATATAAATGATGTACGTTATGTATTATTTTAATTGCTCAAGCTACTGCAGAAAAAAAGTTGTCTGAAACAAACGCCCCGAACAAGACTCAAGAGTCCGAGAATTGCGCGAACGACTGAGCTGAAGTTGGCACTCACTTTCTATCACGCAAAACAGCTAGCGGCATTACGCATGAAATTCTTACACGCGTTAGAACAATATTTCTCTGCATGAATAATACTTATTTTTGCTTAACGTCTTGTTTATGTTATTTCGAGCCGCTCCCAAGAGAGGAAAATGATACATAGCAAATCGGGAACCGTGACCAACTCATAATTTAGAAAATAACATATTTCTATGATTCTTTAACAAGCTCGGAGGATAGATTCCGATACAGGGAATCACTATTCGACAGTCGAGGCTACGGGAAATAATAACAACAAAAATATCCGCTAGGTATTTGTATTCTGTATGACGCTAGTATAGCGTGTACCCCACAGGTTTCGTGGAAATACCCATCCCATATTGTATTACTCCAAGTAGGCTTATCAGCCAGTTATACATAGCATGCTATGATGAATTTGCTAGGTCACCATACTTTCAATCGGGATATGATCGGACCGATGTCAACGGATCTCGTTAGGTATTAGTATTCTGTATGACGCTAGTATAGTTTGTATCCCGCAGGTTGGTTAGAAATACTCCTTACACACACCCTAAGTAGGTCTATCAGCCAGTTATACTTAGCATTATATGATGAATTTGCTAGGCCACCATACTTTCAATCGGAATATGATCGAACCGGTGTCAACGGATCTCGTTAGCTATTAGGGTTGTGTATGACGCTAGTATAGTGTGTACCCCGCAGGTTGGTGAGAAATATTCATCACATACTTCCCAAATAGGCGTATCTTGGCATTATATTGCAGTGCCCTGATACCCCACCCACTCGTTTTGCATTACGATAAATATAAACATGCATTTTTATCGAATCATTGTCATGCCATTATAGGAGTGTTTCATTGCACATTATTTGTTATTGTATTAACTATTTAATTCTGATGGAAATACCTCTGTGTCTCATGTGCATTGGATATGATCAGTCATTTTCCGCTATTATCGGATCCAGGAAGAGATTCGACGTCGGCCATATTTGTTGCACGCGGAGCTGCAGTGTGACGTCACTAGAACGTGACGGTGTTGGAGAGGTTCATTAGAGGTTTTTAAACATTGTATAGTGGGCGCCAAATTCAAATAGATTAACTTGTTAAACCTCTTTAATATATTGTTTATTTAAGTAATAACTGCTCTTATGTTACTCTAAATATATTGTTATTGCCAGTATAACGTTTTAAATGATATTACTGAAGTAATACAACTGGATTTAGCTTGTATATTTGTAACTGTCGGATGTGTCGGACGTGTTTGATACCTTTTTTGTACCTCTTTGTTCGAACTGACGGACGGTGTCCAACAGTTTTAGGGTGTAGGATTCTGGGGTATAAAAGCTGGAGTTTCCTACAGTTTCGGGGCTCCGCAACTAAAATGCTAAAATTCCAAAAGGCATATTGCACTTCATCCTCATAAATCTGGGTAAAATATAAGTTTTTAGATCTATTCTCAAGTTAAATAAATATATTATAGATTGTTTGGCTATTTTGTATAGCTTTAAAGGTCTTTGTAGCGCTCTTTAGTATTTATTTATAAAACGTATTTTATTATTAAATTTGAGATCGACTATTGATAGTACACCACCGACAAATGCAAACCTCTTCAATATTGTAGTCTATCTGCGTGTTCAATTCACGGTATTTCGTTATTTCGTGACCGAAACTTTACTTGTAATAGCTCTTATGAATATTATTAAACATCGTCGTTTAATTATTATCACAGATTATTGTTAGGGGTTCACCTTAATAAAAGTAATCACAACGTTGGCTTTGTTCAGATATATATACCCCTTAGTTTAAGTTAGTTATGCAGTGATCAGTTTAACATACTTTACATGCGGAGTCAGTTTTTTTAATGTTTGTTTTCTTTCTGTGCGTGCTGTAACATAAGACTGCCTGGACTAAATAAATACGCAACTGATACGCACGTACGCTACCAACCCTAAAGTATCAGCTCGTAACAATGTGATGAATTTTCTGGGCCACCATACTTTCAATCGGGATATGATCGGACCGATGTCAACGGATCTCGTTAGGTATTTAGAGTATGTATGACGCTAGTATAGTGTCTACCCCGCAGTTTGGTTAGAAATAGTCACCCCACACACCCCAAGTAGACTTATCATCCAGTTATACTTAGCATTATATGATGACTTTGCTAGGCCAGCATACTTTCAATCGGGATATGATCGGACCGATGTCAACGGATATCAATAGGTATTTCAGTTTTGTATGACGCTAGTATAATGTGTACCCAAGAGGTTGGTTAAAAATACTCATCAAACACACCACCAATAGGCTTATCAGACAGTTATACTTAGTATTATAAAATGAATTTGCAGGGTCACCATACTTTCAATCGGGATATGATCGGAGAGATGTCAACGGATCTCGTTAGGTATTTGGGATCTGTATGACGCTAGTATAGTGTGTACCACGCCGGTTGGTTAAGAATACCCACCCCACACACCCCAATTAGGATTATCATCCAGTTATACTAAGCATTGTATGATGAGTTTGCTAGGCCACCATACTTTCAATCGGGATATGATCGGACCGATGTCAACGGATCTCGTTAGTTATTTGAGTTTTGTATAACGCTAGTTGAATGTGTACTGCACAGGTTGGTTAAAAATAATAATAACACACCCCAAATAGGTTTATTAGCCAATTTTCTTAGCACTATATGATGCATTTGCTGGGCCACCACACTTTCAATCGGGATATGATCGGACCTATGTCAACAGATTTCGTTAGGTATTAGGAATGTGTATGATGCTAGTATAGTGTGTACCCCGCATGTTGGTTAGAAATACTTACCAAACACACCCCAAGTAGGCTTATCAGCAAGTTATACTTAGCATTATATAATGAATTTGCTGGGCCAACATTCTTTCAATCGGGATATGATCGGACCGATGTCAACGTATCTCGACAGGTATTAGAGCTGTGTATGACGCTAGTATAGTTTATACCCCGCAGATTGGTTAAACATGCTCATCACAAACACCCCAAGAAGGCCTATCAGCCAGTTAGATTTAGCTTTATATGATGAATTTTCCTGGCCACCATACTTTCAATCGGGATATGATCGGACCGATATCAGCGGATCTCGTTAGGTATTTGGGGTCTGTATGATGCCAGAATAGTGTGTACCCCGCAGGTTGGTCGGAAATACCCACCTCACACACCCCAATAGACTTATCATCCAGTTATACTTAGCATTATATGATGAATTTGCTAGGCAACATACTTTCAATCGGGATATTATCGGATCGATGTCAACGGATCAATTTAGGTATTAGGGTTGTGTATGACGCTTGTATAATGTGTACCCCGCAGGTTGGTTAGAAATGCTCATCACACCTACCCTAAGTAGGCTTATCAGCCAGTTATACTTAGCATTATATGAAGAATTTGCTCGGCCACCATACTTCAATCGGGATATGATCTAACTGGTGTCAACGAATTTCGTCAGGTATTTGGGTTGTGTATGACGCTAATATAGTGTGTACCCCGCAGGTGGGTTAGAAATACCCACCCAACACACCCCAATTAGGCTTATCATCCAGTTATACTTAGCATTATATTATGTGTTTGCTAGGCTACCATACTTTCAGTTGGGATATGATCTGACCGATGTTAACGGATCTCGTTATGTATTTGTGTTTTGTATGATTCTAGTATAGTGTGTACTTCGTAGGTTGGTTAGAAATACCCATCACACTCAACCCAAATGGGCTTATCAGCCTGTTATACTTAGCATTATATGATGCATTTGCTGGGCCACCATACTTTCAATCGGGATATGATTGGACCGATGTCTACGGATCTCGTTAGGTATTTGGGGTCTGTATGACGCTAGTATAGTGCGTACCCTGCATGCTGGTTAGAAATACCCACCCCACAAACCTCAAGTAGGTTTATCATCCAGTTTTACTTAGCATTATATGACGAATTTGCTAGGCCACTATACTTTTAATCGGAATATGATCGGACCGATGTCAACGGATCTCGTTAGGTATTTGAGTTTTGTATGACGCTAGTATAGTGTGTGACCCGCAGGTTGGTTAGAAATAGTCAACCCACACACCCCAAATAGGCTTATCAACCAGTTATACTTGTCATAATATGATGACTTTCCTGGGCCTCCATACTTTCAATCGGGATATGATCGGACCGATGTCAACGGATCTCGATAGGTAGTAGGGTTTTGTATGACGCTAGTATAGTGTGAACCCCGTAGGTTGGTCATTAATACCCATCACACACACCCCAATTAGGCTTATCTGCCATTTATAATAAGCATGATATGATGAATTTGCTGGGCCGCCATGCTTTTAATCAGGATATGATCGCGCCGATGTTAACGGATCTCGTTAGGTATTAAGGTTGTGTATGACACTAGTATAGTGTGTATCCCGCAGGTTTGTTAAAATTACTCATCATACCCACCCGAATTAGGCTTATCAGCCAGTTATACTTAGCATTATATAATAAATTTGCTGGGCCACCATACTTTCAATCAGGTGGCAACGGATCTCGTTATGTATTTCAGTTGTGTATGGCGTTAGTATAGTGTGTACCAAACAGATTGGTTACAAATAGTCATTACATACACATCAAGTAGGCTTATCAGAAATTTATACTTAGCATTATATGATGACTAGGCTGTGCCACCATACTTTCAATCGGGACATGATCGGACCGATGTCAACGGATCTCGTTAGGTATAAGGGATGTGTATGATGATAGTATAGTGTGTAACTCGCAGGTTTGTTAGAAATACTCATCAAACACACCCCCAATAAGGTTTATCAGCCAGTTATACTTAGCATTATATGATGATTTTTCTGAGCCACCAGTCTTTCAATCGAGATATGATCGGACCGATGTCAACGGATCTCGATAGGTATTAAGGTTGTGTATGACACTAGTATAGTGTGTATCCCGCAGGTTTGTTAAAATTACTCATCACACACACCCAAAGTAGGCCTATCAGACAGTTAGACTTAGCTTTATATGATGAATTTTCCTGGCCACCATACTTTCAATCGGGATATGATCGGACCGATATATCAGCGGATCTCGTTAGGTATTTGGGGTCTGCATGATGCCAGAATAGTGTGTACCCCGCAGGTTGGTCAGAAATACCCACGTCACACACCCAATAGACTTATCATCCAGTTATACTTAGCATTATATGATGAATT
This sequence comes from Cyrtodaria siliqua, assembly GCA_037043455.1. Classification (NCBI taxonomy): domain Eukaryota; kingdom Metazoa; phylum Mollusca; class Bivalvia; order Adapedonta; family Hiatellidae; genus Cyrtodaria; species Cyrtodaria siliqua. The sequence continues at coordinate 109,149 of JAWPHD010002976.1, forward strand.
TGCTAGGCAACATACTTTCAATCGGGACATTATCGGATCGATGTCAACGGATCAATTTAGGTATTAGGGATGTGTATGACGCTTGTATAATGTGTACCCCGCAGGTTGGTTAGAAATGCTCATCACACCTACCCTAAGTAGGCTTATCAGCAAGTTATACTTAGCATTATATGAAGAATTTACTGGGCCACCATACTTCAATCGGGATATGATCTAACCGGTGTCAACGAATTTCGTCAGGTATTTGTGTTGTGTATGACGCTAATATAGTGTGTACCCCGCAGGTTGGTTAGAGATACCCACCCAACACACCCCAATTAGGCTTATCATCCAGTTATACTTAGCATTATATTATGTGTTTGCTAGGCTACCATACTTTTAGTCGGGATATGATCTGACCGATGTTAACGGATCTCGTTATGTATTTGTGTTTTGTATGATTCTAGTATAGTGTGTACTTCGTAGGTTGGTTAGAAATACCCATCACACTCAACTCAAATGGGCTTATCAGCCTGTTATACTTAGCATTATATGACGCATTTGCTGGGCCACCATACTTTCAATCGGGATATGATTGGACCAATTTCAACGGATCTCGTTAGGTATTTGGGGTCTGTATGACGCTAGTATAGTGCGTACCCTGCATGTTGGTTAGAAATACACACCTCACAAACCCCAAGTTGTTTTATCATCCAGTTTTACTTAGCATTATATGACGAATTTGCTAGGCCACTATACTTTCAATCGGAATATGATCGGACCGATGTCAACGGATCTCGTTAGGTATTTGAGTTTTGTATGACGCTAGTATAGTGTGTGACCCGCAAGTTGGTTAGAAATAGTCAACCCACACTACCCAAGTAGGCTTATCAACCAGTTATACTTGGCATAATATGATGACTTTGCTGGGCCACCATTCTTTCAATCGGGATATGATCGGACCGATGTCAACGGATCTCGATAGGTATTAGGGTTTTGTATGACGCTAGTATAGTGTGAACCCCGTAGGTTGGGCATTAATTCTCATCACACACACCCCAACTATGCTTATCTGCCATTTATACTTAGCATGATATGATGAATTTGATGGGCCGCCATGCTTTTAATCAGGCTATGATCGCGCCGATGTTAACGGATCTCGTTAGGTATTTGGGGTTTGCATGACGCTAGTATAGTGTGTACCCCGCAGGTTGGTCAGAAATGCCCACATCAAACACCCCAAGTAGGCTTATCATCAAGTTATACTTAGCATTATATGATGATTTTGCTAGGCCACCATACTTTCAATCGGGATATGATCGGACCGATGTCAACGGATCCCGTTAGGTATCAGGCTTTTGTGTGATGTAAGTATAGTATTTACCCCGCAGGTTGGTTAGAAATACTCATCATACCCACCCGAATTAGGCTTATCAGCCAGTTATACTTAGCATTATATGATAAATTTGCTGGGCCACCATACTCTCAATCAGGTGGCAACGGATCTCGTTAGGTATTTGAGTTGTGTATGACGTTAGTATATTGTGTACCAAACAGATTGGTTACAAATACTCATCACATACACATCAAGTAGGCTAATCATCCATTTATACTTAGCATTATATGATGACTAGGCTGTGCCACCATACTTTCAATCGGGACATGATCGGACCGATGTCAACGGATCTCGTTAGGTATTAGGGATGTGTATGATGCTAGTATAGTGTGTAACTCGCAGGTTGGTTAGAAATACTCATGCAACACACCCCAAATAAGGTTTATCAGCCAGTTATACTTAGCATTATAGGATGATTTTCTGGGCCACCAGTCTTTCAATCGAGATATGATCGGACCGATGTCAACGGATCTCGATAGGTATTAAGGTTGTGTATGACACTAGTATAGTGTGTATCCTGCAGGTTTGTTAAAATTACGCATCACACACACCCCAAGTAGTCTTATCAGCCAGTTATACTTAGCATTATACGATGAATTTGCTGGGCCACCATAATTATTTTCAATCGGGATATGATCGAACCGGTTTTAAAGGATCTCGTTAGGTATTTGGGTTGTGTATGACGCTAGTATAGTACGTTCCCCGCAGGTTGGTTAAAAATACTCATTACACACATCCCAAATAGGCTTATCAGCCAGTATACTTAGCATTATATGATGAATTTGCTGGGCCACCATACTTTCAATTGGGATATGATCGGACCGATGTCAACGGATCTCGTTAGGTATTTTAGTTTTGTATGACGATAGTATAGTGTGTACCCATAATATTGGTTAGAAATAGTCAACCCACACACCCTAAGTAGGCTTATCAGACAGTTATACTTGGCATTATATGATGAATTTGCTGGGCCATCATACTTTCAATCGGGATATGATCGGACCGATGTCAACGGATCTCGTTAGGTATCCGGGTTTTGTGTGACGCTGGTATAGTATTTACCCCGCAGGTTGGTTAGAAATACTCATTATACCCACCCGAAATAGGCTTATCAGCCAGTTATACTTAGCATTATATGATAAATTTGCTGGGCCACCATACTTTCTATCGGGATATTATCGAACAGGTGGCAACGGATCCCGTTAGGTATTTAAGTTGTGTATGACGCTAGTATAATGTTTACCCCACAGGTTTGTTAAAAATACTCATCACATACACCCCAATTAGGCTTATCAGCTATTTATACTTAACATTATATGATGAATTTGCTAGGCCACCATACTTTCAATCGGGATATGATCGGACCGATGTCAACGGATCTCGTTAGTTATTTGAGTTTTGTATAACGCTAGTTGAATGTGTACTGCACAGGTTGGTTAAAAATATTAATAACACACCCCAAATAGGTTTATCAGCCAATTATACTTAGCACTTTATGATGCATTTGCTGGGCCACCACACTTTCAATCGGAATATGATCGGACCGATATCAACGGATCTCGTTTGGTATTAGGTATGTGTTTGATGCTAGTATAGTGTGTACCACGCAGGTTGGTTAGAAATACTCATCAAGCCCACCCCAAATAGGCTTATCAGCCAGTTATATTTAGCATTATATGATGAATTTGCTGGGCCACCATACTTTCAATCGGGATATGATCGAACCGGTGTTAACGGATCTCGTTAGGTATTTGGTTGTGCATGATGCTAGTATAGTATGTTCCCCGCAGGTTGGTTCGAAATACTCATCAAACACATCCCAATTAGGCTTATCAGCCAGTTATACTTAGCATTATATCATGAATTTGCTGGGCTACCATACTTTCAATCGGGATATGATCGGACCGATGTCAACAGATCTCGATAGGTATTAGCGTTTTGTATGACGCTAATATAGTGTGTACTCCGTAGGTTGGTTAGAAATACTCATCACACACACCCAAATTAGGCTTATCAGCAAGTTATACTTAGCATTATATGATGAATTTGCTGGGCCACCATACTTTCAATCAGGATATGATCGGACCGATCTCAACGGATCTCGTTTGGAATTAGGGCTGTGTATGACGCTAGTATAGTGTGTACGCCGCAGGTTGGTTTAAAATACTCATCAAACACACCCCAACTAGGCTTATCAGCCATTTATACTTATCATTATATGATGAATTTGCTGGGCCACCATACTTTCAATCGGGATATGATCGGACCGATATCAACGGATCTCGTTAGGTATAAGGGTTGTGTATGACGCTAGTATAGTGTGTACCCCACAGGTTGGTAAGAAATACTCATCACACCCACCCAAATTAGGTTTATCAGCCAGTTATACTTAGCATTATATGATAAACTAGATGGGCCACCATACTTTCAATCGGGATATGATCGAACCGGTGTAAACGGATCTCGTTAGGTATGAGGGTTGTGTATGACGCTAGTATAGTATGTTTCCCGCAGGTGGGTTAAAAATACTCACTACACACATCCCAAATAGGCTTATCAGCCAGTTATACTTGGCATTATATGATGAATTTGCTGGGCCACCATACTTTCAATCGGGATATGATTGGACCGATGTCAACAGATCTCGTTAGGTATTAGGAATGAGTATGATGCTAGTATAGTGTGTACCCCGCAGGTTGGTCAGAAATACTCATCAAACACATCCCAATTAGGCTTATCAGCCAGTTATACTTAGCATTATATGATAAATTTGCTGGGCTACCATAATTTCAATCGGGATATGATCGGACCAATGTCAACGGATATCGATAGGTATTAGCGTTTTTTATGACGCTAATATAGTGTGTACCCCGCAGGTTGGTTAGAAATAATCATCAAACACATCCCAATTAGGCTTATCAGCCAGTTATACTTAGCATTATATGATGAATTCGCTGGGCCACCATACTTTCAATGGGGATATGATCGGACCGATGTCAACGGATCTCGTTAGGTATTAGGGCTGTGTATGACGCTAGTATAGTGTGTACCCAGCAGGTTGGTTTGAAATACTCATCAAACACACCCCAACTAGGCTTATCAGCCATTTATACTTATCATTATATGATGAATTTCATGGGCCACCATACTTTCAATCGGGATATGATCGAACCGTTGTTAACGGATCTCGTTAGGTATTTGGGTTGTGTATGACGCTAGTATAGTATGTTCCCCGCAGGTTGGTTAAAAATACTCATTACACACATCCAAAGTAGGCTTACCAGCCAGTTATACTTAGCATTATATGATGAATTTGCTGGGCCACCATACTTTCAATCGGGATATGATTGGACCGATGTCAACAGATCTCGTTAGGTATTAGGAATGAGTATGATGCTAGTATAGTGTGTACCCCGCAGGTTGGTCAGAAATACTCATCAAACACACCCCAATTAGGTTTATCAGCCAGTTATACTTAGCATTATATGATAAATTTGCTGGGCTACCATAATTTCAATCGGGATATGATCGGACCAATGTCAACGGATATCGATAGGTATTAGCGTTTTTTATGACGCTAATATAGTGTGTACCCCGCAGGTTGGTTAGAAATAATCATCAAACACATCCCAATTAGGCTTATCAGCCAGTTATACTTAGCATTATATGATGAATTCGCTGGGCCACCATACTTTCAATGGGGATATGATCGGACCGATGTCAACGGATCTCGTTAGGTATTAGGGCTGTGTATGACGCTAGTATAGTGTGTACCCAGCAGGTTGGTTTGAAATACTCATCAAACACACCCCAACTAGGCTTATCAGCCATTTATACTTATCATTATATGATGAATATCATGGGCCACCATACTTTCAATCGGGTTATGATCGAACCGTTGTTAACGGATCTCGTTAGGTATTTGGGTTGTGTATGACGCTAGTATAGTGTGTACCCCGCAGGTTTGTTAGAAATACTCATCAAACACATCCCAATTAGGCTTATCAGCCAGTTATACTTAGCATTATATGATGAACTAGATGGGCCACAATACTTTCAATCGGGATATGATCGGACCGATGTAAACGGATCTCGTTTAGTATTAGGGCTGTGTATGACGCTAGTATAGTGTGTACCCCGCAGGTTGGTATGAAATACTCATCAAACACACCCCAACTAGGTTTATGAGCCATTTGTACTTAGCATTATATTTTTAATTTGCTGGGCCACCATACTTTCAATCGGGACATGATCGGGCCGATGTCAACGGATCTCGTTAGGTATTAGGGATGTGTATGATGCTAGTATAGTGTGTAACCCGTAGGTTGGTTAGAAATAGTCAACCCACACACCCCAAGTAGGCTTATCAGCCAGTTATACTTGGCATTATATGATGAATTTGCTGGGCCACCATCCGCTCAATCGGGATATGATCGGACCGATGTCAACGGATCTCGATAGGTATAAGGGTTTTGTATGACGCTAGTATAGTGTGTACCCCATAGGTTGGTCATAAATTCTCATCACACACACCCCAATTAGGCTTATCTGCCAGTTATACTTAAAATTATATGATTAACTTGCTGGGCCGCCATCTTTTAATCAGGATATGATCGGGCCGATGTTAACGGATCTCGTTAGGTGTTTTGGGGTTGCATGACGTTAGTATAGTGTGTACCCCGCAGGTTGGTCCGAAATGCCCACATCAAACACCCCAAGTAGGCTTATCATCACGTTATACCTAGCATTAATGCTGATTTTGCTAGGCCACCATACTTTCAATCGGGATATGATCGGACCGATGTCAACGTATCTCGTTAGGTATCAGGCTTTTGTGTGATGCTAGTATAGTATTTACCCCGCAGGTTTGGTAAAAATACTCATTATACCCACCCGAAATAGGCTTATCAGCAAGTTATACTTAGCATTATATGATAAATTTGCTGGGCCACCATACTTTCAATCGGGATATTATCGAACGGGTGGCAACGGTTACCGTTAGGTATTTAAGTTGTGTATGACGCTAGTATAATGTGTATCCCACAGGTTGGTTAAAAATACTCATCACATACACCACAAGTAGGCTTATAAGCTATTTATACTTAACATTATATGATGAATTTGAATGGCCACCATACTTTCAATCGGGATATGATCGGACCGATGTCAACGGATCTCGTTTGGTATTAAGGATGTGTTTGATACTAGTTTAGTGTGTACCACGCAGGTTGGTTACAAATACTCATCATACCCACCCCTAATATGATTATCAGCCAGTTATCCTTAGCATTATATGATCAATTTGCTGGGCCACCATACTTTCAATCGGAATATGATCGAATCGGTTTTAACGGATCTCGTTAGGTATTTGGGTTGTGTATGATGCTAGTATAGTATGTTCCCCACAGGTCGGTTAAAAATACTCATTACACACATCCCAAATAGGCTTATCAGCCAGTTATACTTAGCATTATTTGATGAATTTGCAGGGCCGCAATACTTTCAATCGGGATATGATCGGACCGATGTCAACGGATCTCGTTTGGTATTAGGGCTGTGTATGACGCTAGTATAGTGTGTACCCCGCAGGTTGGTTTGAAATACTCATGAAACACACCCCAACTAGGATTATCAGCCATTTATACTTATCATTATATGATGAATTTGCTGGGCCACCATACTTTCAATCGGGATATGATCGGACCGATATCAACGGATCTCGTTAGGTATAAGGGTTGTGTATGACGCTAGTATAGTGTGTACCCCACAGGTTGGTAATAAATACTCATCACACCCACCCAAATTAGGTTTATAAGCCAGTTATACTTAGGATTATATGATGAATTTGATGGGCCACCCTACTTTCAATCGGGATATGATCGAACCGGTGTTAACGGATCTCGATAGGTATTAGCGTTTTGTATGACGCTAATATAGTGTGTACCCCGCAGGTTGGTTAGAAATACTCATCACACACCCAAAATAGGCTTATTAGTCAGTAATACTTAGCATTATATGATGAATTTGATGGGCCACCTTACTTTGAATCGGGATATAATCGAACCGGTGTTAACGGATCTCGTTAGGTATTTGGGTTGTGTATGACGCTAGTATAGTGTGTTCCCCACAGGTTTGTTTTAAATACTCATCAGACACACCCCAACTAGGCTTATCATCCAGTTATACTTAGCATTATATGATGAATTTGCTGGGCCACCATACTTTGAATCAGGATATGATCGGACCGATGTCAACGGATCTCGTTAGGTATTAGATTTGCTTATGACGCTAGTATAGTGTGTACCCCGCAGGTTGGTTAGAAATACTCATCACACACACCCCAAATAGGCTTATCAGCCAGGTATACTTAGCATTATATGATGAATTTGCAGGGCCGCAATACTTTCAATTGGGATATGATCGAACCGATGTCAACGGATCTCGATAGGTATTAGCGTTTTGTATGACGCTAATATAGTGTGTACCCCGCAGGTTGGTTAGAAATACTCATCACACACACCCAAAATAGGCTTATTAGTCAGTAATACTTAGCATTATATGATGAATTTGCTGGGCCACCATACTTTGAATCAGGATATGATCGGACCGATGTCAACGGATCTCGTTAGGTATTAGATTTGCTTATGACGCTAGTATAGTGTGTACCCCGCAGGTTGGTTAGAAATACCCATCACACAAACCCCAATTAGGCTTATCAGCCAGCTATACTTAGCATTATATGATGAATTTGCTGGGCCATCATACTTTTAATCGGGATATGATCGGACCGATGTCAACGGATCTCGTTAGGTATTAGAGTTGTTTATGAAGCTAGTATAGTGTGTACCTCGCAGGTTGGTTAGAAATACCCATCACACAAACCCCAATTAGGCTTATCAGCCAGTTATACTTAGCATTATATGATGAATTTGCTGGGCCACCATACTTTCAATCGGGATATGAACGGACCGATGTTTACGGATCTCGTTAGGTATTAGGGTTGTGTATGACGCTAGTATGTATTTGATTCATATCTTTCGAATAGAAAACATTTGATAAATGTAAACCCCTTAAAATCCGAGATGCTTAAAGTTACTTCAGGTGTTCCTCAGGGATGTATACTAGGTCCTTTGCTATTTCTATTGTACATTAATGACCTTGCATTCGCATCTACCTCTGGAAATACACATATTTATGCAGATGATACCACAGTATACGAATCTGATTATAATATTTTGAATGTACAAAATAGACTTCAAGATCGTTTGAACATTATGAATAAGTGGTGTATTTTGAATAATATGCCATTACATCCAGCGAAACCTAAATGCATGGTCATAGGAACAAATCACAAGCTCAAACATGTGGATATATTGAAATTAACTGTTGATAGCTTATGTATAAAAAATGTCGCAGTTCAAAAGGTCCTGGGAGTTTATGTTGACAGAACTTTGTCTTGGAATGTACAAATAGCCAATATGTTTCATAATGCCTACATCATGTCTACATTTGACTATTGCTGTACTGTATGGGGTAAAAAGCAAAATAGAAGATAAAATACATAAAATTCAAAAAAGAGCAGCTAGAATAGTATTAAACAAACCTTTTCGAACTAATTCTATGGATATGTTCATTAAACTTCAGTGGCTTTCATTTCATAAAAGATGTCATTATCATACTGGTGTGTTGATATATAAATCAATAAATAACCTAGCTCCTAATTACATATCAAAACTTTTGACATTCTCATGTAATAATAGGTATAATCTAAGATCAGCTACACGAAATGATCTTGTTAACCATCATTATGCATTTCAATTACATATTCAATGCACATACTTTTTCATAAACTAAACTAGGTCAGATAAAATAGTCGGTATAGTTATTATATCAGTATTTTGCGTGCTTGGGGAGGGGTGAAGGAATAATCGGATATATTGTTTTCGTAGCGGTTCCTCCTTTACTCCGTCCGTCCGTCCGTCCGTCACGCCCTTGTGGACGGAACTCTTTCTAGACCATACGAGATATTAAAAAATGTGTTGCTTAAATCGAAAGTTTTTCATTAGAGATTAAAAACGAAATATACGAGACCTTCGAGGTCAAGGTCAGGACTCAGTATTTTGTCTGAAAATTGCTTGTGGGAGGAACTCCTTCTAGGCTAGGTATTATAGCCGAAATCATGGGTCATGGTCAAACAAATTCCAACAGAAAGTATATTAGCATTATCAAAATCGCTGACATGTAATGAGCTTCAGAAAAAAGTCCGTCCGTTTTCCATCATGGAAAATGCTAAATTTTGAGGTAAAAGTTCCGATTTTTAGAGAAAATCGACGGAAACTGGAAAAAAATTATTAAACATAATTTAAGCAAATTAGAATCATATAACAGTGCGGAAATGCTCTCCAAAATACATATTTATGTAAATCATGGTGTTAGAAATCAATTCGAGGTTAATAGTATGAGATTTTGGGGTAAATTTTTTTTTAAAAATGAAAAAATCGTTGATTTCTGTAATATATTGGTTGTTACTTGGCTATAAATTAAAAAAATAAATAAATACCATATTTCAACTCAGTTTTTTACGATTTTGCACAGAGAACGGTCCAAAGGTGTGCCAGAATAAAGTCCTCAAGCATGCGATGATCTATAAGACTTTAATTTGTTTGTCTTAAAACGTGTTTTTCATAAAAAAAAATCGCTGAAATCAGGATTAATTTTGTAAGGCGTCATTTGAACATAACTTATCTGATTGAAGTGATAGAATGATGCAAAATCATAATTACACATGTTTTATTGCATCATAAATTGATGTAAAAGTTCACATTGAGCGATTTTGGGGCAAAATGTTGAAAAAATGAATAAAATCGTTGATTTCTATAATATAGTTGTACTACATGTCTATAAGCTAAATAAGTAGGACAATGAATAACGGGAACGGGAATAAATTTATAAAACATAATTGCGGGTAATTACATTCATTTTAAAGTCAGGAAACCCATCTGCATGTGAATCACGGTATCATAGATTGATAAGACACTAACACTTAATTTAAGATAAAACGTATTTTCGATTTGACAGCAATTCAGTTAAACATGTTAATGAGAATTTATAAATATAATTAAAGGGATAAAATGGTTAATTGCATACTTGCAAATTGTCGCATTTACGTTGCGTCGAGCTTATTGTTCAGTATTCTACGATAATGCATGCATAGATAATGCACGTTGATAGACCGATATAAACTATAAGTATCATGTCTGTTAAACCCCCAGCGGTCTTTTTTGCCACGGACCGTTCCAAGGCGGTATCCCTATTGTCAACCTTTGTTGTGTTTGTGACGTCATATGCCTTTATTCTTTGTTAACATTGCCATTCATGATTGTTCTTTTGAGTGTTTTGGGGTTTACTGTGTTCTGTGAAAGCTGCATTTCCTGTTCGACTTTTATACTATTTTTATACAACTGTAAATGAAATAGTTGTTATGCTCTTTTCTGAAGTGCGTATCTCTTACATAGGTTAATTTTGGGACATCCGTGGCCGAGTAGATTTCTTGCCTTGAAATCACTTGCCCTTATCCGCTGTGTGCTCGAGCCCTCATATTATGTGAGAGGAAGCTATCCATTTGGACTGCGAACAGTCGGTGGTTCGTCCCATTGTGCCCGCATGTGAACAAACATTCTAATATAGTTCATATCTCCAACATGCCTCAAATCAATCATGGGAAGGAAGACGATGGATGAGGTTCCAGGATACGGTCCAGCTTGAACCAAATGCATGATACCAGACGAACTTGGAATTTTCAACAATAATGATCTCGCAAGCGTTATCAGAAAAGAACATTCAATTGGTGGATCCTTGTAATTCATGCCTTCTGCCAGTTTTTTGAAAATCATCTTTTCCATGTAACTGTTTTGTTGCTCGTTATACCTAATATTTATTTTGCCAAAAGCTACAAGGTCATCATTTGTCGCGCGAGTTCTTGGTATATGTTCAACGGACTTAATTGATGGAGTAATAGCTTCAAAAAATACAGCAAAAATACCCATTCCATGGAACGTATTATGGCCATCTAATGTTCTTGTGTTGTGGTCAAAGTTGTCAGCAACATATTGTACCGATGATTTAATCCTGGAAAACCTCCACGGTGTAGATTCCGATACTCCCTCTGACAGTTCATATTGATCGGGAATCTGGTATCCAGTCCTAAAATTTGAAATTCATGACTGTTGGTATTATGCCTCAACAGCTGGGAGATCTTGAGCATATTCAAGTCGACCTACAGTTTTGTTCAGCTCATTCACCACTTCTGCATTTGCATATTTCTCTGATGGTATTTTAAAATTCCAGTGTCCTAACAGGATAAACGTCATTGCCTCTTTTCTTCTCACAGTATTTTGCTCCAGTTCCACAAAACAACCAGTTTGACACAAAGTTTAAACTGTCTGTACGAGAGCGTCTCGTCCTTGCAGCTTCTACTTCAATCTTTGGCAGTTCTGAAGCTTGGTTCTTTATATAATCGGGGTGACTATACATGCGTCTGCATTCTTGGTCACGTATTGACCCGGAGAAACCGTTAATTGATCACGTAAAACAAATAATGCATTTAGTTTTTTTTCCAAAGTATGAATGTTTTAAGACTGTGCGGGAGTTAAATTTAATAATAAATACAAGTTAGTAAATTGTGTAGATACATATAGGACAAAAAGGATATTTTCTCACATCATAGGTAGCGCAAAGACATATGATATAACTGCAGATGTTCTTTGCAATTTCCTTCATAACAAAACCAGAAAATGCGCACGGACCATTACTTTATAACCTTGGCATTTGTAAATAAATACTGATATAGGTGATCCTTTGAGAGTAACAAACACAATTAAGAGAATAAAGCAGCAGACTCGGTTTTATTGAGTCTGTTCATGAGAAGTAATGAAAGAAGCCCCTAGCACCGGCTTAAGCGGTATTCTACTTCAAAGCCACCTATATTGGGCTCGTTGGTCCCAAAGGACCAGTAAAAATAACACTACTGATTCGTAGCACGGGGAGACATTTTACAGCCGCCACACTGCACTAAACGAACGCTAGTGTACGATGAATTTAAAATAACTGATAACAACCAACATCAAATGCACTGTCATATTCATTAAATGTCTTGTTGATTGGAATGTTACCTCTTTCCTGACTGGCACGGAGTACACTTTGAAAGCCCTTTTCATATACTCGGGAAGTTGGCTGGTCATTCTTTATGCTACATAGGACGCATACATCCATATATTGACTGAAATAGAAATACTTAATTAACTCTATGATGAAAACAAAATGCAGTGCGTTTATGTCATACTCAATATCTGGGCTTTTGTATCAATTGACTATGCATGTTTTATTTACAGCAAAGATCAGTTTGAGTTTATTATATCAAATATTTATTAAATGTCATTATGTGCCTCCTTTTCTTGTTTTGAAAAGAGTGTTTATTCACATGCTTTGTTCAAATAAAACCATCATACATCCAAATTCATGATTATACCATTTTAGACCATTACATACATTATGTCTTTTTAAACCAGATAAGTACTGGTTCTACCTAGGAAGCCATCGAGAGTGATTAATCTAAGATGTAAGAACTTGTTTCGCAATCGATGTAAAATAAATATGTTTAAACTGAAACCAGATAAATGTGTTCTATATTTGCTCCATATTGTAAGATAGATAGATAGATCTAGACAAATTCACTTGTATGTGAAAAACATAAATTCGATTTGATTTATGTAACACTTTACCTCATTTCACGTTTTTCCTCTCCAAATGTAAGTACAAAATGGATTTAGTCAGAACAAGGCCATCATCCATCCAGCCTCTTCTACAATAAATGCATACAACATTTCAGACATCGAAAACCAGCTAAAGTAAACGTTAAGTTTTAAAGTCTAGTATATACTGTAGAAAGCTGAGACCAAATGGTTCTATCCTCATAGATCACAAACACACCAACATATTTATTCAATATGTATCGATGGAATGTCTTATAATTATTTTTAAATCATTTAAAATGTTGTTTTCTTAAAGTAAATGCACGATTTGTAAGGAGAAAAAACTAGCAAATTTATAATAATTTTCATTTTTTGATCCATATGGGATTCCGTAGATTTAAAAAATAGACATAATCCAAGGATTGTTTTTTTTTCCAATTGTTGTTCGTTTGCAAAACATCATCTTGTAATACATTCAAATTAAGTATATTGCATGTATACTATTAATTAAACATAACATATATGCATATAAACTATTGAAACTATGTATTTTAATCGAGTATGATTCCACGAAAACCGATGACACAATAACGCATCGGCTGCTATAAGAAAGCCTAATTCACAAGTTATACACGCAATTCATCAAAAAAATGCATGCATATATTATTTAAGTCTATCATAGGACCCATATTTTACCTACCTTGTAATTTATTGCTTGGTTTCGTCAGAATATCATAAACACAATCTTGAAAATCTTGTTCTTGACATTGTTGATGTCGTAACGTCATAGAGTGTCACGTGAAGAAAATCATCTACGGTGTGCTCATGGGGTAATTGCATTTTTATATTAAAATTGATGAATTTAAGATTAAATATCTTAAAATGCACCGATGCGATTTTTCCGGACTTTTTTTCTGTGAATGTGTAGCATAGGACCTTTCGGTTAATAAAATAATAATTTCTGTTGGAATTTGTTTGACCTAAAAATCTATAATAACTAGACTATTCTAGATCATTTAAGGTTAGAAGATTGTTGATGATGAATGTATTTAAATTCTGAAATTTGACCTTCATCATCAAGGTTAAGATCAGGTCTTAGTTGCGGATCAAAATATATCTTTAAGTGTCTGGAATTTGACCTTAACCCTCTATGTAAAGGTCAGGCCATATAAATCATAATATGAAGGTAAATTATTGTTTTGTGATTTATCTATAGATCTACCTTTATTTAATAATATTTACAAGTGCTAACAGTATGAACCCCATATGAATTAATATTGATGGATTTAACAACAAAAAAACACCGAGTCGTCGTGTTTTGCCGACCGAACATTTCCATCAATTATAATTTAACCACACTTAATAAGGGGCTTATTTAATACAGGTGAATATTTCATATGCAGCTGAAGCACATTATGAGGTTTTTCTCTTGTATTTGTATTGGCAGCAATTACTCTTCAGCATCGCCTCCAGCCTCCTTAAAAATTAGCATATCGATGTATTACTTTAGTATAATTTAACTTTCACCTGATTGCATATTATTAAAATATTTTATTTGTTTTAATTTTTCGGTTTTTCTTCGATTATCTACCATGTTTAAATATATTATTGATGCAATATAATCAACAGCTAGTAATTTACGCAAAATCATCTGGTTATAACTATTCTGATAATTAATAATAATGATTTGCAAATATCCAAATCTGGATTGCCGTGTGTCTCTTTAATGTATAATTGTAGGTTTCCACTGATTATAATATAAAATTCATAATCGATGTGTAAAAGTTTAGAGCCATATTTATTTTGGGGTTAATAAGTCAAGGTTACTGTGACATTTTACTTGACTTTTTTTTATCCAGATATATGACGGGTGTATGTTAAGTCAATTTTCAACTCTTGTTATTTGTAACTTCTGAACCACGGCAATCTTTTCATCAAAATCAAATCCCCCCTGGTCAGTAGTACTGTCAATATTATTTTTGCCTGAAAAGCGTTCAAAGAGAGCGCCAGCTTGTGGCAAATAAAACGTCGGTTGTCACAAAAAAAACGTATTATTTTATTTGAGTGGTAATTAAGGAGACCGATATCCTAAAACCAGAATTAGGGTGACCAAGTTGTATGTTTGCCATTTTTGCACGTTTAATATATTTTATCGTTGATTTCATGCCGCAAAGGCATTCTATATTACATATTAAAAGTAATTTAAGGTACATCAATTAATCAAAAATATAATGTAGCCAATATATGGTCTCCTTAATTCCTATAAGAGCGTCTCCGTGGCCGAATGGTTAACGACGATGCGTTGTAAACCTTCGCCACTCACCGCTGCGGGTTCGAATTCCACTGGGAGCTCGACTTGTAAGTGAGGAAGTGTCAATTCTTACGGATGGCGGGAGGTGTACATTACTGGTTCTACCCAGGAAAAGTGGGTGGTCTGCCTCCACCACAAAAAAATCTACCGTCATGTATAACCTTACTTGTGTTGAAAATGGCGTAAAACACCATACAAACAAACAAACTTAATTCCTATATATATAAATAAATACAGAAAAGGGGATCCCTTGGAAGCAACAAACACAATCAAGAGATAAAAGTAGCAGACTCGGTTTTATTGAAATATTTATTAATGATAATTGTCGAGTGCAACACCTCTCAAGCCTCCTATCGGCTTGATTATCCCAAAACCAGCATAAAGGAGACCACTATATATAGTATGTATGTATCCAGCATTGAGGAGACCAATATGTAACCGAATGAGTGCATATATACTTATATTGTTTAACTGTGTTTTGCCTCATTTTCCCTGATTTTGAATAGAAATGCTGATAGTTTTTTGACAAGCGCATCACTTGTAATCGATGCGTATATCTAATAAATGTTATTGTACTGGTTTCATTCTATTGATAAAGAGTAAGTCGTTTTGGCTAATCTATCAAGTATTAAGAAACTTATTATTTTACAAGTTGTGTATTGTGAATAAATTTGCCAATATTTACGGGTTCGGGCCTAAAAGTACATATAAGACATAGTTCAAAACCACGTCACAGCGAGCTTTGCGAAAAGTCCAGAGTCTGTATGGATGGCATGTTCAGTCAGATACTGTATGGGCTGTATAAATTGATGTGAAAATGAGAAAAACATGTCACAGGATCGCATGCATCCCTCTTGGGTGGTAGTGACTGCTAAATTACGGCAGTTGGGTGAGTCAATATTTGTTTTATTTGTTGTAAATTATTGTCGAATTTAAATTGTTGTTCTGAAGTAAATATCTGCCGGTGAAAACCTAGAAAGTTTAGCAGGATATTGCTTTATATCTTAGTGCTATTGCAGAAGGCATGTTTTGATAACATTGTAAGACTGAGTATATATTTTGTAGCCGTATAGTCAAAATTAATGTCCTAGCTAATGCAGAAGCCAAGATATTACAATTTTAATGTCACGGCAGCCATCTTGGCGGCCATCTTCGATATTTTTATTTTCTAAAGGATGCCAAGGTGGCATTATTGAGATTCAGAATCAGCATACCTTAAATTTATTAAAACCATCAAAAAAGTTTGTGTGGACGATAATTTTGGGTTGTGTCATCTACTGACGGACTACATAGCTTTGAGACTACAATATTAACTTCGATATAGCTTTATTACATGATGTTCAGTCAAATTAAAACCTAACAGTCTAATTCTTAATTAAGATAGAGAATAGTGATTCATATAACGTGTATTGAAATGCTTTGAAACGTTGATATTTCTATTTTGTCATTGATATTCATTTGTATAATAATAATAATAATATTAGCTACATGTAGTTGTAAATAAAATTGTAACTTTATTCATTCTTGATTTTCCCTTGGTGAGTTGTCTCGACTTGGTCAATCTTGTAACACAATTACTCACTATACTTGCGCCATACAGAATACTAATACCTAAGAAAATCCGTTGATATCGGTCCGATCACATCCCAATTGAAAGTATGGTGTCCCAGCAAATTCATCATAATTATAATGCTATGTATAACTGGCTGATTACCCTAGTTGAGTTGTGTGTGAAAGACATTTCCAACAATCTGCGGGGTACACACTATACTAGCGTCATACAGAATACTAATACCTTACGAAATCCGTTAACATCGGTCCGATCATATCCCAATTGAAAGTATGGTGGCCCAGGAAATTCATCATAATTATAATGCTATATATAACTGCCTGATAAGCCTAGTTGAGCTTAGTGTGACAGACATTTCCAACTATCGGGGTACACACTATACTAGCGTGATACAGAATACTAATACCTATCGAAATTCGCTGAAATCGGTCCGATCATATCCCGATTGAAAGTATGGTGACCCAGCAAATTCATAATAATTATAATGCTAAGTATAACTGGCTGATAAGCCTATTTGGGGTGTGTGGGATGGGTATTTCTGACAAACCTGCGGGGTACACACAATACTAGCGTCATACAGAACCCAAATACCTAACGAGATCCATTGACATCGGTCCGATCATATCCCGATTGAAAGTATGGTGGCCCAGCAAATCCATCACATACTGCTAAGTATAACTGGGGTGTGGCATGTGTATTTCTGAAAAACCTGCGGGGATAACACTATACTAGAATCATACAGAATACTAATACCTAACGAGATCCGTTGACATCGGTCCGATCGTATCCCGAGTGAATGTATGGTGGCTCAGCAAATTCATCATATAATGCTAAGTACAACTGGCTAATAAGATTAAGTGGGGTATGGTGGATGGGTATTTCTAACTAACCTGCGGGGTACACACTGTAATAACATCATACAGAATACTAATATCTAACGAAATCCGTTGACATCGGTCCGATCATATCCCGATTGGAAGAATGGTGGCTCAGCAAATTCATCATATAATGCCATGTATAACTGGCTGATAAGCCTATTTGTGGTATGTGGGATGAGTTTTTCCAAGAAACCTGAGGGGTGAACACTATACTAGCGTCATATAGAATACTGATACGGAACGAAATACGTTGAAATCGGTCCTATTGAAAGTATGGTGGCCCTGCAAAGTCATCATATAATGCTACGTATAACTAGCTGATAAACCTATTTAGGGTGTGTGGGATGGGTATTTCTAACCAACCGGTAGGGTACGCACTATACTAGCATCATACAAAACCCAAATACCTAACGAGATCCGTAAACATCGGTCCGATCATATCCCGATTGAAAGTATGGTGACCCCGCAAATTCATGATATAAAGCTAAGTATAACTTGCTGATAAGCCTATTTGGGCTGTTTGGGATGGGTATTTCGAACCAACCTGGGAGTACACAACTATACTAGCGTCATACAGAAACCAAAAACCTGACGAGATCCGTTAACATCGATCCGATCATATCCCGATTGAAAGTATGGTTGCCCAGCAAATTTATCATATAATACAACGTATAACTGGCTTATAAGCCTACTTGGGATATTTGGGATTGGTATTTCGAACAAACCTGCGGGGTACACACTATAATAATGTCATACAGAATACTGATACCTAACAAAATCCGTTGACATCGGTCCGATCATATCCCGATTGAAAGTATGGTGGCTCAGTAAATTCATCATATAATGCCATATATAACTTATTTCCAACAAACCTGCGGGGTGCACACTATACTAGCGTCATATAGAATACTGATACGGAACGAAATCCGTTGCAATCGGTCCGATCATATCTCGATTGAAAGTATGGTGACTCAGCAAATGCATCATAAAATGCAATGTATAACTGGCTGATAAGCCAATTTTTGGAATGTGGGATGGGTAGTTCCAACAAACTTGCGGGGTGCATAATAAAATACTGAAATTGAAAGTATTGTGGGCCATCAAATTCATCATAATTATGATACTATGTATAACTGGCTGATAAGCCTACTTAGGATATGTGGGATGGGTATTTCCAACAAACCTGCGGGGTACACACTATACTAGCGTCATACAGAGTACAAATACCTAACGAAATCCGTTGCCATCTGTCCGATCATATCCGGATTGAAAGTATGGTGGTCGAGCAAATTCATCATATAATATAGTATAGTAGTGACTGAAAAGCGTAATTGGGGTTTGTGTGATTGATATTTCCATCAAACCTGCGGGGTACATGATATACAGAATACTAATACCTAACGAAATTCGTTGAATTGGTCGTATTATATACCGATTGCTAGTATGGTTGCCAGTGAATTCATCATTTAATACAGTATATGTATATCAGAGGCTAAACAGCCTTCTTGTGGTGTGTGGGATAATTATTTCCAACAAACATGCGGTGTATACACTATACTCTTGACATAAAGAATAGCAATACCTAGCGAGATCTGTTGAAATTGGTGCGATCAAATCACGATTGAAAGTATGGTGTCCCAGCAAATTCATCATATGTACAGAGAGCCTGAAGGGCCTACTTTAAGTGTGTGGGATAGGTATTTCCGACTTTGCCTGATTTTCGGAAAGCATAAAAATAAACTTGCGAGGTGCTCACTATACTAGTAAACATACACATCTAAAACGTCTACCTATGTACATACCTGTACAAAACATATATACGTACGGCCGGACGAACGTATACATGTTCTCACAGTTTCACAATATACATGCCGTCGTATATAAACAAGAATATCGGTAGAACCATGGATGTTCCCCGAATTGAGTGTTTTGTATTACATTAGGTAACAGAATTTAAATGAAGCTAGAGCTATGGTTTTTATGCTCTGCACCATCTCGCATTGCCCTTTAACATTGCATGAAGTTTCTTTGAAATCCCATAAGTAGTTTTCAAATCATACTCCAGACAGGAATTATAAGTATATATTTACGAAAGGAAACGCTGTAATTTGAATTAAGACAGAGTTTGGGTCTTGTAATCTGCACTTCCTCTCATTGCCCTCTATTATTGTATGAAGTTTCGTTGCAGTCCCGTTAGTAGGTTTTGAGTTATGCTCCAGACAAGAATTATAAGTATAAAACTACCAAGGGCAATAAAAATATAATTGAGACAAGTTAATGTATGGTCTTGCGCTCAGTACTTCATCTCATTACCCTATGTCATTTATGTGAAGTTGCATTGCAGTACTGCAAGTTGGTTTGAAGTTATTTTTCGGACAATAATTATAAGCATAAAATTACAAAGGGCAATAACTCTAATTTGAATGAAGACAGACGTTCTTGCACTCTGCACTTCCTCTTATTGCCCTCTATCCTGGTGTGAAGTTCCAATGCAATCCCTGGAGTAGTTATAAAGTTAAGCTCCGGAAAATAATTATAAGTATAAAAGAACAAAGGGCAATAACTCTAGTTTGAATGAAGACATAGTTACGGTTCGTACACCCTGCGCTTCCTCTCATTGCTCACTATCAGTGTATGAAGTTTTAATGCAGTCCCATAATTAATTTCGAAGTTATGCTCCGGAAAAGCAAGTGTGACGGACAGACGGACAGACAGACGGATAGACGGACCGAAATTGTTCGTGGGATAAAAAAGGGCATGTCTAATAATAAATATAACGTAGTTGTGCTAATACAAAATTAAATCATATGCTACGAAACATCCAGGGTACGAAACGTTCACGGTACGAAACGTCCTGAACCCTTTTAAGCGTATACGTATGTACATATATATATAAAATATACAGATGTACGTACGAACGTACATGTGTGCTTGCAGGGTCACTCTATATATACCCTCATTATATATACCGATCGTGAACGTAGTTGTGCTTATATTATGTTTATTGAATCTCACGTCATACTAAAAGTGTGGGATGAACTTCCGGCGGCTATCTTCTTTGCGGGATGAACACCAGGGCGGCCAAATTCAGCTTAATAGCGCGCACGTGTGTTCATTCTAATTTATATCAGCTTGTTGACGTGTGTTGATCTCTCTGATTGAACTTCTATGGGCACTACTCACCTACTGTTAATGTAAACTCCTCGCAAAAAATCAAACTTAGTTTGTACTTACTACGTTTTCCATTGTTCTTCTTAATTAGATCTATACTGAGTAGTCTATAGAATTGAATGTTTGGGGAAGAGAATTAAAATTTCCGAGAATCCCGTTATGTCACAAAAGATCACAAAATGTGTTCGGACAATGGATGATTCGGACCAGATAAGCGGTGCATACATCGTTTCATTTATGTCAAAACCCACAGTGGCGTACCTGGAGAGTTGTTGGGTATACGCATGTGGGAGGGTATGCGAGTGGGTGTCCCCCTATCGCTGGTGGAGTTCGGGGAAATCTTTGAACAATTGAGCCCTAAATAAGTAGTTTTGAGCGACTTAGAAACGCATTTTGAAGCTATTCCCCCTCACCCTAACCACCTTAGGCTTCACTTTTTATTGCATTTTTAGCTTTTTCATTTTTCCGACTGCCAACTCTGAATTATACGCACGGGCGTATAGTAGTATACCCAGGTACGACCCTGACCCATCATAAATGCATTTCTCTTTCCAACATTTCAGTGGCGTAGCTACCTATAGACACAGTAGGCCTACATATTGGACAAATATTATCGTCAAAACGTATGACCTGTTTAAGTAAAAAAAACACAAAAACTTCTGGGGCATACCCTATAACAGCGGTTGATAAATACAGTGCTCAACCATCATTTGAGACACAACTACATCCTTGCATTTGATGGTATTTTCCTTCGTTTTGAACAAAAAAAGTAGTTTGACGGAAATTAAGTTTCCCATGTCATTTCCTTGAAAGCCGAAATGATATGCTAAACTTTAAACAATTTGTTATACAATGTCTTACTTTAAAAATAAAGATACATAATATTCACATTTTACGATTCTTCTGAATGTATCCTTATCAAAACAAATAAATAGTTGAATGAGGAGTCAAAAAGAAATGTTAAGATGCTTGTGGCTTCTAATCAAGTAATTGGTCAGATAAGAAGATGTCTATGTTTATAATTATGTCACAGAGAAGTTCTACACACATGAATACATTTAATGACCTGAATAAAATAATTAATTACACATTCAAATTTAATACCTACCGCTTATCATTATCATTGAGAGCTAGAGACCTCGGTAAGTTTATAAATCTCATTATCAAGACACAAAGCAAATTGATACTGTGTGTCTGGGACTGTTTTGCATGTTTGCGTTAATAACATGTCATAGAAACGTTGACACGGCACAGTATACCATGACCAAGACGGGCCAGCCCATACAATCACAGAACCACAGGCGTATGTAAACTAAAATGTCATATTTTTTAAGAAATAACGGTTGATTTTTTTATTAAAAATATGGGCTTTTAAACTAGTTATAAATTGCAATTACAATACAAAAAACCACTCGGAGTCTCCTCTGATTTAACTCTTTTAATCTGGCATTTAATCTTCACATTCCAATCTGATCCGAATCGACCACTGATCTTTTCCTAAACTTCCTCTGAACTCACAATTTAAAACTGTCCGAATGATCAGATCCGAATAGGCTATGGGCCGAATTGAGCACTTTACTCGTATTTACTCGTTACTTTCCGAAATTATCGCAACACTGTACGAGTTTTCTCCCCTTTTGAGCTATCCCTTATTACCTTATCCGACAAGATAATAACGTACCTCAGGGGATAAAGGGCGTCCCTTATTACTGCTGTAAGCAGCCTCATAACTTTCATAAATTCCTACTACCAGTAGATAATAGTAACCGGAACGGGTGATTAATTCAGTGTCTCTCTCCCATTCTGTTTATCTTCGATAGAAGGTGCGTCTGTATCAGCCTATCAGAAATTATAATAGAATCTCGGTAAAATGACTGCCGCGTTTGTTTTTTTCTCAGAAGAACACAGATGCTCTAGACTATCATGAAGGAGGGCGGTCGTTCTGTTCGAAATTTTGTCCACGCTATTTCTCCATAACCGCTTGATGGAAGTTCACAAACTTGATAAGAAGCATCAGTATGAAGTGGAGATGTTCATAACTTGATAAACGTGACACATTCCGGTTCAATGATTTTGAGGCAATTATGGCTCTTTGATTATATTCACACAAAGATCTTGTCAACGCTATTTCTCTATACCTCCATGATGGACTTCCACGAAACTATGAGTAGCATCAGACAGCATGAAGTGGAGATGTACATAACATCGTCTAGTTCCTGTTCAATTATTTTTGACACACTATTTCTGCATAACCCCTTGCTGGATTTTCAAGAAACATTCCGAGAAGCGTATGTAACAGTCTATTAAATCAGTTTAGAATTATTTTATTTTAGAATGTTGTGATTCTTTGTTTCAAGAAACTCATTACTCATTGATACAAACAGTCTTAATCTGTTTCTCACAGCAATTAAAAGGCTCAATCAGTTCTGAGAACACACTGAGTTGCATCATAATAGGATGACGTGATGTCATAATAGCATGATGTGATGTCATAATACCAGTGTGTGATGTCATAATACCAGAAAGTGATAGAAACCACCAAATGAAAATATGAATAAAGCATTCTGATTAGTTCAGTTATAACTATTGGACCAATGAAACCAGTTAATTTAAAGCTCATTACATTCTCAGCACACACTGAGGTTTTACTGGACATTGAGTAATGGGTTCTTGAAACACAGAAACACAAAATTCTAATAATGAAATAAGTCTAAAATGATTTAATAGACTGTTAAGTATGAAGTGGAGATGTGCATACATGTAAAATCATTTTGTTACGGCTCAATGATTTTGACGAGTTATGGCCCCTTGAATATTTTCACACAAAAATCATGTCCGCACTATGTCTCCTGTTTCCATAACTCCTTAATGGATTTCACCAAACTTTGTCAGAAGTGTCAGTATGAAGTGGAGATACGTATAACATTCGTCTCGCTCCGGCTCGATGATTTGTGGCAGAGTTATGTCCCTTTGAATAGTTTCACTTACATCTTTTTCGCGCTATTTGTCCATATACATCATGTGTCAAACAGTTATCACAAATAAAGATGTAATGTAATCAACGATATTAAATAAATATCCGAAATGGGGCCAATGACATGACCAAGAAATTAATGACATAGCAATTCAAATTGGTAAATTAAAGGTGTGACAAACACTCAGGCAGATTTTGTAATAAATGCACTTATAAGCAGAACATTCAGATACAGACTAGAGTTTAATCGGGCATTTTCTCCCTGAGGATCATAAAGGCATTTTTGATCAAATTTTGCAACAATCCAGAATTCACAATTTAGTTGTAGGTAAACAAAAATGCTCCAGGATCCGTATAACAGACTTGTATTTTCAGTGCTCAAATGATGACTTTGCCTCCACATTTGTTTTAACAAAGCTACTCACCTGCTTTCAATAACTCTCAATGCAAAAAGCGCTATTCTGTGTAAAGAACTTTTGTTTTCGTTCTGTTTATTCTTATTCTTATTCTTTTTCTTTATCTTTTTCTTTTTCTTTTTCTGCTTCTTCTCAGGAGCACTTTTCATAGTAAGACTATTCGCACGGCCTCTAAATTTTACACAGTGGTAGAGCTCAGTTTGGAATAGTGCCGCGAAGTTTTTGGGGTCATGACGTCATCAAAGATGGCCGTCACTGGCGTTTGTAGGCAAATCTTCTTATCACTGTATCTCATGCATTTACGATGGGATTTGAATGAAACTTTCACAGATTGTAGAGTTTAGGGTGCAGTTGTGCAACTGTCCATGTAACTATGTTACATTTTACACATTTTTATTAATTGCATTTTTTAAGGAGTTTTATCGTAAAATACATCAGTGTCATCATTTTAGTCGACGCTGACAGTTTTAACGTCATGACGTCATACAAAATGGTCGCCAATGACGTCATTTAAGAAATTTTGTAATCGCCATATCTCCTGCATTTATTACCGGATTTTGGAGCAATTCACAGCCTATAGGGAATTAGGTTATGTTATGCAAGGATGTCAAAAATGGTCATGACGTCATCAAAGATGGCCGCCAGTGACGTCATGATAAAATATTGTTAGACCTAGATCTCAAACATTTATGGTCAGATTTGAATGAAACTTTCACAGCTTATAGAGTTCAGGGTATTGTTGTGCAAGAACGTCAAAACGTGTCTCTATGTCATAACCTATTGACGTCAGTGTTGTCATAATGTTATGAAAATCCGGTTTTTTTCACTGATTACATTTTTGATGTTGTTTTACTGTATAATCCATCAATGTCATTGTCTCAGTCGACGCTGACAGTTTTAACGTCATGATGTCATCCAAAATGGCCGCCAATGACGTCATTTAAGAAATCTTGTAATCGCCATATCTCCTTCATTTATCATCGGAGTTTGATAAAACTTTCAAAGTTTGTAGATATCAAAGTCTAGATGTGCTATAATGTAAAATGTTGTTATGTCGTCATCAAAGATGGCAGCCAGTGACGTCATAAATGAACTCTTGTTTTGTCTATATCTTCTCTATTTATTATCGGATTTGAATAACACTTTCACTGATTGTAAAGTTCAGGGTCCGGTTGTTCGAGAACGTCATACGGTATCCTGACGTTATGATGTCATGACGTCAGTGACGTCAAAATATTCAGAAATTAGTTTTTTTCACTGATTACATGTTCGAAGTTATATTCGTTGTAAATTAATCAGTGTCTTTATCTTCGACAACTGTGGCAGTTGTGACGTCATGACGTCATTAAGACAGGAAAGCCCGTAGTTATTATTCTGCCACCATCGACTTTTCATAGTAATATTTGTCACTCTTAACCCTAATGTATATCTCATTCTGGAATAGTGCACTGCAAATTCCGTCAGCATGACGTTATCCAAGATGGCCGCCAGTGACGTCATTAGGCAAATCTTGTTATCACTGTATCTCATGACTCTATGATCTTATTTGGATGAGACGTTCACAGATTATGAAGTTCAGGGTCTAGTTGTGCAAGAACTTAAAATGACGTCATGACGTCATTAAATGTAACGTCGGCCTGTGACGTCCTAAGTCATAAAAAGTCATTTTTTTGCAGATTGTATGTTTCGACCAGTTTTGCCTGTAAATCAATCGCGGTCATTGTCTTTAACGTCACTGATCATTGTGACGTCATGACGTCATCCAGTATGATTTTACATTTTTTCCTATTTAACTATTTAAAAATGGAAATTCTTGTTATAACGCTTTCTCGTTATCACTTGTTGTGCAAGATCATACTGTGGATGGTTTACTTTTTTGGGTTTATCGCTTGTTGCGCAACATCATACTGCGGATGGTAAGAATGTTTAGGTTGATCACGTGTTGTGTTATGTGACACAGTTGTTTACCTGACGTCACCAACAAGTACAGTGTCTAATGATTTATTTTTTTTAAGTCCGTGCGCATCTGTTTATCCCGACCAAAGATGCGCAGTAAAACTTGCATGCTTTTTCATATTTAATAACGATTTCTCGTAAACACGGGAATTAAATTTTGAAGGTTTGCATATAAAACTAAAATACATATGTGAAATAAAATACGTTTTATTCAATTTCAATAACTTCTATTGCTTGCTTTACTTGTACCCATGGTCCGATGACATTATACACTGGCCATTGTGACGTCATGACGTCATTAAGTATGATTTTACATGTTAAGCATGACATGGAAAGCCCATGTTTGATCGGTTCTGATCAAAATCTAGTACGGGCTTACCACATTGCTGTAGAAACCATTATTGCGTTTCTCTGTTTATTAGGGCTTTCCATCTTTCAGTGGAAAGACCTTTTGTTTTCGTTCTGTTTATTAGGGCTTTCCACCTTCCAGTGGAAAGACCTTTTGTTTTCGTTCGGCAACATTTTGACTTTATTCTTCTCACCGCCACTTTTCATAGTAAGACTGGTCGCACGGCCTCTAAATTTTACACAGTGATAGAGCTCATTCTGGAATAATGCCGCGAAGCTTTTGGGGTTGATGGCGTCATCAAATATGGCGGCCATTCTAGTTTAATTTTAAACCGGCTAAAACAGAAACTTCTAAATATATTTCGAAAACCGAACCAGATAGCGCCATCAATGCTCTCATATATTTGCCACAATGTGACCTTGACCAAGTCTGGGAATATCCGGTCACCAGGTCAAAGGTCAAGGACATAGGTAAGCGATAGGTGTAAACACAAATAACCACCTATATCTCAGTAACGGTTGAAATTTTTATCAAGAACATATGTACCATTTGTAAGGCCTTTCAATTTACTTTTCAAAAATAAAGTCCACTCAAAACGCTACGTTGGTACGTTGCCATAGGAACCAAAATACGATGACGTCAATAACGTAAAATTTGAAAAATTGACGTAGACACGTAAACTTGTCAGTTTTGTAGAACTTATGATTGCAATTACGAACGTAAAGTTTATTTTTAGTTGACGTCATTAATGACGCCACATTAATGACGTCACAGTAACGTAGAAACGAAAGACGATAAAAATCGCTTCTGCTCAAGAACTACCAGTCCCTTCTTGGTGAATCTTTGTCAAACTAATGTACTTATCTTGTAGTTGTGAATTGCAAATTTTTTGGGTCGTGCCGTCATTCAATATGGTCGCCATTGAAGATCTAAGAAATACCTTGTTCACGCTTCTCTTCCTAAAGATTTCCAGTGTGGTGATGATGAACTTCGCCAAATAATGTGCGTATGGGTGGACTTGGGGCAGACGAATGTATACACGTGAAGATGATACATAGCTCAGACCTAAATATTTTGTGTCGGGCGTAACGCAGTTCCCATTTTGCACGCACATACACATACGCGAAACCATTATAAGGGCTTTCCACCTTTTCTGGCATTGGAAAGACCTATTGTTTCGTTTGGCAACATTTTGACTTCATTCTTCTCACCGCCACTTTGCGTAGTAAGACTGGTCGCACGGCCTCTAAAGTTTACACAGTGATAAAGCTCATTCTGGAATAACGCCGCGAAGTGTTTGGGGTCATGACGTCATCCAAGATGCCGCCAGTGACGTCATGATGACAATCTTGTTATCGCTAGATTACAGACATTTATGGTCGGATTTGAATGAAACATTCACAGACTGTAATGATCATAGTCTAGTTGTGCAAAAAAAGTCATGCGGGGTCATGACGTCATAACGTGATGGCGTCAGAGACGCCAGATGCTTAAAAACTGGAACAAATCGTCACAAATACAATTATTGCATGACCATTTCAAACTTTACCAAAATCATGTTTTCATCATCTTCTAATGAGCGTGTGAAAAAGGTTTGATGACGTCATCAAATATGGCGGCCATACTGGTTTAATTTTAAACAGGCTAAAATAGAAACTTCTAAGTATATTTCGAAAACCGAACCAGATAGCGCCATCAATACTCTCATATATAAGTCTGGGAAAATCAGTCATCAGGTCAAATGTCAAGGTCATAGGTAAGCGATAGGTGTAAACACCAATAACCACCTATATCTCAGTAACGGTTGAAATTGTTATCAAGAACATATGTACCATTTGTAAGGCATTTCAATTTACTTTTCCAAAATAAAGTCCACTCAAAACGCTACGTCGGTAAATGGTTGCCATAAGTAAAACAAAAATATGCTCGTGTATATATAAATACAAAAAAAACACAATAGTCTAGAAAGACACAAAGATGGTACTCAGTGACTTGGCAGAAGCCAGAGCAACAAGAGAATAAACCAATGAGGGTACGACAAGACAAGATTGAAGAACAACATCAAACGTCACCGTCCAACAGTGTAGATGACATCACAATCAACCTAAGAGACCTTTAATTCAGTCATTTATATGTATAATTATTCTAGTTGTACCTCATGTCATCTTTTATCCATTAAGAAATTCCAAAGTGGAGTAGTTGTCAATGTGCTTGTTTATGTACGCAGCCATTTTCAAACATACACATCGCACTGCGTTATGGGAAGGTCATTTGAGCCCACTGTGATTCTGCTGTGTTTATCTCTCCAGAAGGAGATGGCGGATTGGCGGAATTCGGGGGAACTGGCGGATGTTGGATTTAGGGTGTAGTATATAACCTTTCTCAAAATATTTGGAGTGGGACTCCAAAATTAGTGTTTCATATGTGTACATCTACGTTTAATTAAGGTTGACATTTAGTCTATTTACTTCGTTCAACGAAAATATTATAATATATATTTTAATATTGAAAGAACTTCACATTTTAAAATGTTAAATTATTAACTTTACCACTGACAATTTAATCAATAATAAACTAAGGGGCATGAGTAAATGAGAAGTGATTTATTATTATGTTGTTATGTAGTTTTGTTTACACTGTCTTGTCTATTTGGGCGCTGAAGACAGGATAATAGCCAGGATTGTGCGCATATAAAGTCGATTCAAGCTAACCAGTAGGCCTTATTGCCTGCTGGCCGTTCTAAGTCGGTAACCCTGTCTTCATCACCCTTTCTGTTGTTTTTTTGTCTCTTTCGTTGTATTATCTAGTCCTTGTTTGCAGTACAGTGCGGACCTACGATCCATTGCGTTCGGAAGCTGTGGTTTCTATAGGACCCTATATTTAATTTTTGTTTGTTAAAGAATTGTTACAGTATTTAAATCCACGAAGTTATAATTCCCGGGGATTCTTTAAGTGATATTGGCATTTTGCGCGTGGCAGGGTCTCCCCTCGTTCATGCGGATTTGTTTTTCATATTTTGAATTAAGTTTTGGCATACACCTGACACATTTAAAAACATGTTTCAAATATAAATATATACCAGTATGTCGTAGAGTATTACTTTTGTGTGATTTATTGAATTAACGACAATACATAAGCTAATTTTCTAAAGCTGTCTACTGTGTTTATTCGTCAGACCATCAATATATACATATAAGATTATATGTATGATACAGTACCAACATTTTGAGAATTATACCTGTAACAGTAAAATCCCTATATAGACAAGTATGAGATATATAATAAACACATGATTGCATTCTCATATGCAAATCTTATTATTCTCGTATGATTCTAATTTAAAAGGAGTACAGACACGCCTCTCAAAGCGGCATGCGGCTTAAGTATAGGGCAACATGAAATTACAAGTAAAGACACGCTTTCAAAGCGGCATGCGGTTTAAGTATAGCTTTAAATACCCGTGAGCTGGTGAACATGAAATTCGAATAAAGGCACTCCTTCAAAGCGCCACGCGGCTTAAGTATAGCGTAGATAGCTTTAAATACCCGATTTCGCCATGAACTGGTGAACATGAAATTACGGTGTAAAGACACGCCTTCAAATCGGTATGCGATTTAAGCACAGGTCAGTAGCTTTAAGGCATAGCACAATAGACTGTGAAGTATATCTGTATTAAGGTTAAATACTCTACTTTTACGATGTCACAAAATTAGGTGTAGATACTAGCTGTGAGACGTGGATTGTAGTCGTATATCAGTCAATATCAAATATTCTGAACCTTGTGATAACCTCTGTGGTGATATGACGGTTATCATGTAAATTTGAAATGCCCGAAAACTATGTCGAGTGCCTTTGCCTCCTCATGTCGTGGTACAGACATCCCCGTCACATGTGTTATCAATATACAAGTGATGGCGGGATGTCCATCTGACAGCTGTTATCAATTTCTCTTTGAAGCTTTGTTCAAGTTATCAATTTAGTATTTTTGCTGCATCACCTGAACAACTCGTAAAGTTGTGATATGGAATATTTAATTACACTTTACCACATTTATATGTGTTATTTCTGGTGCAGGTAATTTAGCTTGCAAAAATAGTAAATAGTATTACATGTTCAAACCTAGTCTGGACTATTAACTTGGCATTATAGGATGATATTATGGCAGTTGTGATAAGCTAGATATTTTTCGAGTTTATTTGTCATTTTAATCATATCTGTATATGTTTCAGTTCTATCAAGCAATGGGTAAATAGAAATCCTCGTAACAAATTTAAAAATATTCTCTATAAATTTCACATTTTCTTATTTTTTTCATTGCCAAGGATGTAATAGGAGAGTGTTTTACTCTCTGACTAGTATGAAGACATGTTTAATAGAAAAGTTTTTACTCTCTGATTAGTATGAAGACATATTGAGGGTGTACTAGGAGAGTATTTTACTCTATGACAAGTACGAAGACATATTGAGGGTGTAATAGGAGAGTATTTTACTCTATAACCAGTATAAAGACATGTTGTAACAGGAGAGTATTTACTCTCTGATTAGTATGAAGACATGTTGAGGGTGTAATAGGAGAGTATTGTACTCTCTGACAAGAATGAAGACATGTTGAGGGTGTAATAGTAGAGTATTTTACTCCCTGACAAGTACGAATACATGTTTATGGTGTAATATGAGAGTATTTTACCTCTCTGACTAGTATGAAAACAGGTTGCAACAAGAGAGTATTTACTCTCTGATTAGTATGAAGACATGTTGAGGGTGCAATAGGAGAGTATTTTACTCTCTGACAAGTATGAAGGCATCTTCAGGGTGTAATAGGAAAGTATTTTACTCTCTGACAAGTATGAAGACATCTAGATGGTGTAATAGGAGAGTATTTTACCTCTCTGACTAGCATTTAGACATGTTGAGGGTGTAATAGGAGAGTATTTTACTCTCTGAATAGCATGAAGACATGTTGTAACATGAGAGTATTTACTCTCTGATTAGTATGAACACATGTTGAGGGTGTATTAGGAGAGTATTTTACTCTCTGACAAGTATGAAGACATCTGGATGGTGTAATAGGAGAGTATTTTACCTCTCTGACAAGTATGAAG
Organism: Cyrtodaria siliqua; assembly: GCA_037043455.1. NCBI lineage: Eukaryota > Metazoa > Mollusca > Bivalvia > Adapedonta > Hiatellidae > Cyrtodaria > Cyrtodaria siliqua. Next base: position 141,001 of record JAWPHD010002976.1, read on the forward strand.
ACATGTTCAGGGTGTAATAGGAAAGTATTTTACTCTCTGACAAGTATAAAGACATCTGGATGGTGTAATAGGAGAGTATTTTACCTCTCTGACAAGCATGAAGACATGTTGAGGGTGTAATAGGAGAGTATTTTACTCTCTGAATAGCATGAAGACATGTTGTAACAGGAGAATATTTACTCTCTGATTAGTATGAACGCAAGTTGAGGGTGTAATAGGAGAGTATTTCACTCTCTGACAAGTATGAAGACATGTTGAGGGTGTAATAGGAGAGTATTTTACTCTCTGACAAGTATGAAGACATCTGGATGGTGTAATAGGAGAGTATTTTATCTCTCTGACCAGCATGAAGACATGTTGAGGGTGTAATAGGAGAGTATTTTACTCTCTGAATAGCATGAAGACATGTTGTAACAGGAGAATATTTAATCTTTGATTAGTATGAACGCAAGTTGAGGGTGTAATAGGAGAGTATTTTACTCTCTGACAAGTATGAAGACATGTTGAGGGTGTAATAGGAGAGTATTTTACTCTCTGACATGTATGAAGACATCTGGATGGTGTAATAGGAGAGTATTTTACCTCTCTGACTAGTATGAAGACAGGATGCAACAGGAGAGTATTTACACTCTGATTAGTATGAAGACATGTTAAGGGTGTAATAGGAGAGTATTTTACACTCTGACTAGTATGAAGACATGTTGAGGGTGTAATAGGAGAGTATTTTACACTCTAACTACTATGAAGACATGTTGAGGGTGTAATAGGAGAGTATTTTACCTCTCTGACTAGAATGAAGACATGTTGTAACAGGAGAGTATTTACTCTCTGATTAGTATGAAGACATATTGAGGGTGTAATAAGAGAGTATTTTACTCTTTGAATAGTATGAAGACATGTTGTAACAGGATACTATTTTTACACAGATTAGTATGAAGACATACTGAGGGTGTAATAAGAGAGTATTTTACCTCTCTGACAAGTATGAAGACATGTTCAGGGTGTAATAGGAAAGTATTTTACTCTCTGACAAGTATAAAGACATCTGGATGGTGTAATAGGAGAGTATTTTACCTCTCTGACAAGTATAAAGACATGTTCAGGGTGTAATAGGAGACTAGTTTACCTCTCTGACTAGCATTTAGACATGTTGAGGGTGTAATAGGAGAGTATTTTACTCTCTGAATAGCATGAAGACATGTTGTAACAGGAGAGTATTTACTCTCTGATTAGTATGAACACATGTTGAGGGTGTATTAGGAGAGTATTTTACTCTCTGACAAGTATGAAGACATGTTGAGGGTGTAATACGAGAGTATTTTACCTCTCTGACAAGTATGAAGACATGTTCAGGGTGTAATAGGAGAGTATTTTACTCTCTGACAAGTATGAAGACATCTGGATGGTGTAATAGAAGAGTATTTTACCTCTCTGACTAGTATGAAGACAGGATGCAACAGGAGAGTATTAACACTCTGATTAGTATGAAGACTTGTTAAGGGTGTAATAGGAGAGTATTTTACTCTCTGACAAGTATGAAGACATGTTGAGGGTGTAATAGGAGAGTATTTTACACTCTAACTACTATGAAGACATGTTGAGGGTGTAATAGGAGAGTATTTTACCTCTCTGACTAGAATGAAGACATGTTGAAACAGGAGAGTATTTACTCACTGATTAGTATGAAGACATATTGAGGGTGTAATAAGAGAGTATTTTACTCTTTGACTTGTATGAAGATATGTTGTAACAGGAGACTATTTACACACTGATTAGTATGAAGACATATTGAGGGTGTAATAGGAGAGTATTTTACTCTTTGACAAGTATGAAGACATGTTGATGCTGAAATCAGAGAGTATTTTACTCCCTGACTAGTATGAACACATGTTGAAGGTGTAATAGGAGAATATTTTACTCTCTGACTAGTATGAAGACATGTTGAGGGTGTAATAGGAAAATATTTTACCTCTCTGGCTAGTATGAAGACATGTTGTAACAGGAGAGTATTTACTCTCTGATTAGTACGAAGACATGTTAAGGGTGTAATAGGAAAATAGTTTACCTCTCTGACTAGTATGAAGACAAGTTGTAACAGGAGAGTATTTACTCTCTGATTAGTATGAAGACATGTTGAGGGTGTAATAGGAGAGTATTTTAATCTCTGACAAGTATGAAGACATGTTGAGGGTGTAATTGGAGAGTATTTTACTCTCTGACAAGCATGAAGACATGTTGAGGGTGTAATATGAGTGTTTTTTACCTCTCTGACTAGTATAAAGACATGTTGTAACAGGAGAGTATTTACTCTCTGATTAGTATGAAGACATGTTGAGGGTGTAATTGGAGAGTTTTTTATTCTCTGACAAGTATGAAGACATGTTGAGGGTGTAATAGGAGAGTATTTTACTCTCTGACAAATATGAAGGCATGTTGAGTGTGTAAAAGGATAGTTTTTACCTCTCTGACTAGTATTGAGACATGTTGTAACAGGAGACTATTTACTCTCTCATTAGTATGAAGACATGTTGAGGGTGTAATAGGAAAATAGTTTACCTCTCTGACTAGTATGAAGACATGTTGTAACAGGAGAGTATTTACTCTCTGATTAGTATGAAGACATGTTGAGGGTGTAATAGGAGAGTATTTTACTCTCTGACAAGTATGAAGATATGTTGAGGGTGTAATTTGAGAGTATTTTACTCTCTGACAAGCATGAAGACATGTTGAGGGTGTAATAGGAGTGTTTGACCACTCTGACTAGTATGAAGACATGTTGTAACAGGAGAGTATTTACTCTCTGATTAGTATGAAGACATATCGAGGGTGTAAAAGGAGACTATTTTACTCTCTGACTAGAATGAAGTCATGTTGAAGGTGAAATAGGAGAATAGTTTACTCTCTGACTAATATGATGACAAATTAAGGATATAATAGGAATGTATTTTACTATCAGACAAGTATGAAGACATGTTGAGGGTGTTATAGGAGAGCATTTTACTCTCTGACTAGTATGAAGACATGTTGTAAAAGGAGAGTATTTACTCTCTGATTAGTATGAACGCATGCTGAGGGAGTAATAGGAGAGTATTTTACTCTCAGACTACTATGAAGACTTGTTGAGTGTGTAATAAAAGAGTATCTTATTCTTTGAATAGTATGAAGACATGTTGTAAAAGGAGAGTATTTACTCTCTGATTAGTATGAAGAAATGTAGAGGGTGTAATAGGAAAATATTTTACCTGTCTGACTAGTATGAAGAAATGTTGTAACAGGAGAGTATTTTACTCTTAGACTACTATGAAGACATGTTGAGGATGTATTTGGAGAGTATTTTACTCTTTGACTAGTATGAAGACATGTTGTAACAGGAGAGTATTTACTCTCTGGTTAGTATAAAGACATATTGAGGTGTAATAGAGAGTATTTTACTATCTGACAAGAATAAAGACATATTGAGGGTGTAATAAGAGAGTATTTTACTCTTTGACTAGTATGAAGATATGTTGTAACAGGAGACTATTTACACACTGATTAGTATGAAGACATATTGAGGGTGTAATAGGAGAGTATTTTACTCTTTGACAAGTATGAAGACATGTTGATGCTGAAATCAGAGAGTATTTTACTCACTGACTAGTATGAACACATGTTGAAGGTGTAATAGGAGAATATTTTACTCTCTGACTAGTATGAAGACATGTTGAGGGTGTAATAGGAAAATATTTTACCTCTCTGGCTAGTATGAAGACATGTTGTAACAGGAGAGTATTTACTCTCTGATTAGTACGAAGACATGTTAAGGGTGTAATAGGAAAATAGTTTACCTCTCTGACTAGTATGAAGACAAGTTGTAACAGGAGAGTATTTACTCTCTGATTAGTATGAAGACATGTTGAGGGTGTAATAGGAGAGTATTTTAATCTCTGACAAGTATGAAGACATGTTGAGGGTGTAATTGGAGAGTATTTTACTCTCTGACAAGCATGAAGACATGTTGAGGGTGTAATATGAGTGTTTTTTACCTCTCTGACTAGTATAAAGACATGTTGTAACAGGAGAGTATTTACTCTCTGATTAGTATGAAGACATGTTGAGGGTGTAATTGGAGAGTTTTTTATTCTCTGACAAGTATGAAGACATGTTGAGGGTGTAATAGGAGAGTATCTTACTCTCTGACAAATATGAAGGCATGTTGAGTGTGTAAAAGGATAGTTTTTACCTCTCTGACTAGTATTGAGACATGTTGTAACAGGAGACTATTTACTCTCTCATTAGTATGAAGACATATTGAGGGTGTAATAGGAAAATAGTTTACCTCTCTGACTAGTATGAAGACATGTTGTAACAGGAGAGTATTTACTCTCTGATTAGTATGAAGACATGTTGAGGGTGTAATAGGAGAGTATTTTACTCTCTGACAAGTATGAAGATATGTTGAGGGTGTAATTGGAGAGTATTTTACTCTCTGACAAGCATGAAGACATGTTGAGGGTGTAATAGGAGTGTTTAACCACTCTGACTAGTATGAAGACATGTTGTAACAGGAGAGTATTTACTCTCTGATTAGTATGAAGACATGTTGAGAGTGTAATTGGAGAGTATTTTAGTCTCTGACAAGTATGAAGACATGTTGAGTGTGTAATAGGAGAGTGTTTACCTCTCTGACTAGTATGGAGACATGTTGTAACAGGAGAGTATTTACTCTCTGATTAGTATGAAGACATATCGAGGGTGTAAAAGGAGACTATTTTACTCTCTGACTAGAATGAAGTCATGTTGAAGGTGAAATAGGAGAATAGTTTACTCTCTGACTAATATGATGACAAATTAAGGATATAATAGGAATGTATTTTACTATCAGACAAGTATGAAGACATGTTGAGGGTGTTATAGGAGAGCATTTTACTCTCTGACTAGTATGAAGACATGTTGTAAAAGGAGAGTATTTACTCTCTGATTAGTATGAACGCATGCTGAGGGAGTAATAGGAGAGTATTTTACTCTCAGACTACTATGAAGACTTGTTGAGTGTGTAATAAAAGAGTATCTTATTCTTTGAATAGTATGAAGACATGTTGTAAAAGGAGAGTATTTACTCTCTGATTAGTATGAAGAAATGTAGAGGGTGTAATAGGAAAATATTTTACCTGTCTGACTAGTATGAAGAAATGTTGTAACAGGAGAGTATTTTACTCTTAGACTACTATGAAGACATGTTGAGGATGTATTTGGAGAGTATTTTACTCTTTGACTAGTATGAAGACATGTTGTAACAGGAGAGTATTTACTCTCTGGTTAGTATAAAGACATATTGAGGTGTAATAGAGAGTATTTTACTATCTGACAAGAATAAAGACATGTTGAGGGTGTAATAGGAGAGTATTTTACTCTCTGACTAGTAAGAAGTCATATTGAGGGTGTAATAGGAGAGTGTTTTACTCCCTGACAAGTACGAAGACATGTTGAGTGTGTAATAGGAGAATATTTTACCTCTATGTCTAGTATGAAGACATGATTTAACGGGAGAGTATTTACTCTCTGATTAGTATGAAGACATTTTGATGGTGTAATTGGAGTGTATTTTACTCTCTGACAAGTATAAAGACATGACGAAGGTGTAACAGGAGAGTATTTCAATCTCTGATAAAAATGAAGACATGTTGAGGGTGTAATATGAGATTATGTTACCTCTCTGACTAGTAGGAAGACATGTAATAGGATAATATTTTACATTCTGGCTGGTATGGAAATATGTTGTAACAGGGGAGTATTTACTCTCTGATTAGTATTGAGACATGATGAGGGTTAATAGGAGAGCATTTTACTCTATGACAAGTATGAAGACATGTTGAGAGTGTAATAGGAGAGTATTTTACTCTCAGACTACTATGAAGACATGTTGAGTGTGTTATAGGAGAGAGTTTTACTCTTTGACTAGTATGAAGACATGTTGTAACAGGAGAGTATTTACTCTCTGATTAGTATAAAGACACGTTGAGGGAGTAATAGGAGAGTATTTTACTCTCTGACTAGTATGAAAACATGATGTAACAGGAAAGCATTTCACTCTCAGACTACTATGAAGACATGTTGAGGGTGTAATAGGACAGTATTTACTCTCTGATTAGTATGAAGACATGTTGAGCGTGTAATAGGAGAGTATCTTACACTATGACAACTATAAAGACATGTTGAGAGTGTAATATGAGAGTATTTTACTCTCAAACTACTATGAAGACATGTTGAGGGTGTAATAGTAGTGTATTTTACTCTTTGACTAGTATGAAGTCATGTTGTAACAGGAGAGTATTTACTCTCTGATTAGTATGAAGGCATGTTGAGGGTGTAATAGGAAAGTATGTTACTCTCTGACTAATATGAAGACATGTTGTAACAAGAGAGTATTTACTCTCTGATTAGTATGAAGACATGTTGAGGGTGTAATAGGAAAATATATTTCCTTTCTGACTAGTATGAAGACAAGTTGTAACAGGAGAGTATTGAGGGTGTAATAGGAGAGTATTTTACTCTTTGACTATTATGAAGATATGTTGTAACAGGAGAGTATTTACTTTCTGATTAGTATGAAGACATATTGAGGGTGTAAAAGAGAGTATTTTACTCTCTGACAAGCATGAAGGTATGTTAAGGTGTAACAGGAGAGTATTTTACTCATTGACTAGTATGAAGACATGTTGAGGGTGTAATAGAAAAGTAATTTACTCTCTGACTAGTAAGAAGACATGTTGAGGGTGTAATATGAGAGTATTTTACTCCCTGGCAAGTATGAATAAATACTGATAAAGGTGATCCTTTGAGAGCAGCAAACACAATTAAGAGAATAAAGCAGCAGACTCGGTTTTATTGAGTTTGTTCATGAGAAGTTATGAAAGAAGCAACACTTCTCACGCCCCCTAGCACCGGCTTAAGCGGTATTCTACTTCAAAGCCACCTATAATGGGCTCGTTGGTCCAAAAGGAGCAGTAAAATATACCACTACTGATACGTATGAAGACATGTTGAGGGTGTAATAGGAGAATATTTTACCTCTCGGACTAGTATGAAGACATGTTGTAACGGTAGAGTATTTACTCTCTGGTTAGTATGAAGACATGTTGAGGGTGTAATAGGAGAGTATTTAACTCACTGACAAGTATGAATACATGTTGAGGGTGTAACAGGAGTGTATTTTACTCTCTGACAAAAACGAAAACATGCTGAGGGTATAATATGAGAGTATTTTACCTCTCTGACTAGTAGGAAGACAATCATGTTGTAATAGGAGAATATTTTACATTCTGGCTGGTATTAATATGTGTTGTAACAGGGGATTATTTACTCTCTGATTAGTATGAAGGCATGTTGATGGTATTAGAGGAAAGTATTTTAATCTCTGTCAAGTATGAACACATGTTGAGGGGGTAATAGGAGAGTACTTTACCTCTCTGACAAGTCTGACAAGTATGTAGACAGGTTGCAACAGGAGGTGCTTTACTCTCTGATTAGTATGAAGACATGCTGAGGGTGTAATAGGAGAGCATTTTACTCTCTGAATAGTTTGAAGACATGTTGTAAAAGGAAATTATTTTTCTCTCAGACTACTATGAAGACATGTTGAGGGTTTAATAGGAGAGTATTTTACTCTTTGACTAGTATGAAGACATGTTGTAACAGGAGAGTATTTACTCTCTGATTAGTATGAAGACATGTTGAGGGTGTAATAGGAGATTATTGTACACTCTGACAAGTATGAAGACATGTTGAGGGTGTAATAGGAGAGTATTTTGCTCTCTGACAAGTATTAAGTCATGTTGAGTGTGTAATAGGAGAGTATTTTGCCTCTCTGACTAGTATGAAGACATATTGTAACAGGAGAGTATCTACTCTCTGATTAGTACGAAGACATGTTGAGGGTGTAATAGGAGAGTATTTTACTCTCTGGCAAGTATGAAGACATATTGAGGGTGTAATATGAGAGTATTTTACTCTCTGACAAGTATGAAGATATGTTGAGGGTATAATAGGAGAGTATTTCATTCTCTGACTAGTATGAAGACATGTTGTAACAGGAGAGTATTTTACTCTCAGACTGCTATGAAGACATGCTGAAGGTGTAATAGGAGAGTATTTTACTATTTGATTTGTATGAATACATGTTGTAACAGGGGAAGTATTTATTCTCTGATTAGTATGAAAACATATTGAGGGTGTAATAGGAAAATATATTTCCTTTCTGACTAGTATGAAGACAAGTTGTAACAGGAGAGTATTTTACTTTCAAACTACTATGAAGACATGTTGAGGGTGTAATAGGAGAGTATTTTACTCTTTGACTAGTATGAAGATATGTTGTAACAGGAGAGTATTTACTTTCTGATTAGTATGAAGACATATTGAGGGTGTAAAAGAGAGTATTTTACTCTCTGACAAGCATGAAGGTATGTTAAGGTGTAACAGGAGAGTATTTTACTCATTGACTAGTATGAAGACATGTTGAGGGTGTTATAGAAAAGTAATTTACTCTCTGACTAGTAAGAAGACATGTTGAGGGTGTAATATGAGAGTATTTTACTCCCTGGCAAGTATGAATAAATACTGATAAAGGTGATCCTTTGAGAGCAGCAAACACAATTAAGAGAATAAAGCAGCAGACTCGGTTTTATTGAGTTTGTTCATGAGAAGTTATGAAAGAAGCAACACTTCTCACGCCCCCTAGCACCGGCTTAAGCGGTATTCTACTTCAAAGCCACCTATAATGGGCTCGTTGGTCCCAAAGGACCAGTAAAATATACCACTACTGATACGTATGAAGACATGTTGAGGGTGTAATAGGAGAATATTTTATCTCTCAGACTAGTATGAAGACATGTTGTAACGGTAGAGTATTTACTCTCTGGTTAGTATGAAGACATGTTGAGGGTGTAATAGGAGAGTATTTAACTCACTGACAAGTATGAATACATGTTGAGGGTGTAACAGGAGTGCATTTTTTTCTCTGACAAAAACGAAAACATGCTGAGGGTATAATATGAGAGTATTTTACCTCTCTGACTAGTAGGAAGACAATCATGTTGTAATAGGAGAATATTTTACATTCTGGCTGGTATTAATATATGTTGTAACAGGGGATTATTTACTCTCTGATTAGTATGAAGGCATGTTGATGGTGTTAGAGGAAAGTATTTTAATCTCTGACAAGTATGAACACATGTTGAGGGGGTAATAGGAGAGTATTTTACCTCTCTGACAAGTATGTAGACAGGTTGCAACAGGAGGTGCTTTACTCTCTGATTAGTATGAAGACATGCTGAGGGTGTAATAGGAGAGCATTTTACTCTCTGAATAGTTTGAAGACATGTTGTAAAAGGAAATTATTTTTCCTTCAGAATACTATGAAGACATGTTGAGGGTTTAATAGGAGAGTATTTTACTCTTTGACTAGTATGAAGACATGTTGTAACAGGAGAGTATTTACTCTCTGATTAGTATGAAGACATGTTGAGGGTGTAATAGGAGATTATTGTACACTCTGACAAGTATGAAGACATGTTGGGGGTGTAATAGGAGAGTATTTTGCTCTCTGACAAGTATTAAGTCATGTTGAGTGTGTAATAGGAGAGTATTTTGCCTCTCTGACTAGTATGAAGACATATTGTAACAGGAGAGTATCTACTCTCTGATTAGTACGAAGACATGTTGAGGGTGTAATAGGAGAGTATTTTACTCTCTGGCAAGTATGAAGACATATTGAGGGTGTAATATGAGAGTATTTTACTCTCTGACAAGTATGAAGATATGTTGAGGGTATAATAGGAGAGTATTTCACTCTCTGACTAGTATGAAAACATGTTGTAACAGGAGAGTATTTTACTCTCAGACTGCTATGAAGACATGCTGAGGGTGTAATAGGAGAGTATTTTACTATTTGATTTGTATGAATACATGTTGTAACAGGGAAAGTATTTATTATCTTATTAGTATGAAAACATATTGAGGGTGTAATAGGAAAGCAGTTTACTCTATGACAAATATGAAGACATGTTGAGGGTGTAATAGGACAGTGTTTTACACTATGACTAGTATGAAGACAGGTTAAAGATGTAATAGGAGAGTATTTTACTCTCTGACTAGTTTGAAGACATTTTGAGGATTGAATAGGAGAGTATTTTACTCTCTGACTGGTATGAAGTCATGTTGACAGTGAAATAGGAGAATAGTTTACTCTCTGACTAATATGAAGTCAAATTAAGGATATAATATGAAAGTATTTAATCCCAGTCAAGTATGAAGACATGTTGAGGGGGTAATATGAGAGTATTTTACTCTTTGACTAGTATGAAGACATGTTGTAACAGGAGAGTATTTACTCTCTGATTAGTATGAAAGCATATTGAGGGTGTAATAGAAGAGTATTTTACTCTCTGACAAGTATTGAGACATGCTGAGGGTGTAATAGGAGAGTATTTTACTCTATGACATGTATAAAGACATACTGATGGTGAAAGAGAAGAGTATTTTACCTCTCTGAAGACATGTTGTAACGGGATAGTATTTAATCTCTGATTAGTATGAAGACATGTTTAGGGTGTAATAGGAGAGTCTTTTACTCTCTGATTAGTATGAAAACATGTTTAGGGTTTAATAGGAGAGTATTTTACTCTCTGACAAGTATGAAGACATGTTGAGGGTGTAATAGGAGAATAATCTACTCTCTGACTAGTATGAAGACATGTTTAGGGTTTAATAGGAGAGTATTTTACTCTCTGACAAGTATGAAGACATGTTGAGGGTGTAATAGGAGAGTATTTTACTCCCTGACTAGTATGAAGACATATTGAGGGTGTAATATCAGAGTATTTTGCTCTCTGACAAGTATGAAGACATGTTGAGGGAGTAATAGGAGAGTATTTTCTCCCTGACGAGTATGAAGACATGTTGAGGGTGTAATAGGAGAGTATTTTTCTCCCTGACAAGTATGAAGACATGTTTAGGGTGTAATAGAAAAATGTATTACCTCTGTGACTTGTATGAAGACATGTTGTAACGGGAGAGTATTTAATCTCTGATTAGTATGAAGACATGTTGAGGTTGTAATAGGAGAGTATTTAACTCTCTGACTAGTATGAAAACATATTGAGGGTTTTATATGAGAGTATTTTGCTCTCTGACAAGTATGAAGACATGTTGAGGGTGTAATAGGAGAGTATTTTTCTCCCTGACAAGTATGAAGACATGTTGAGGGTGTTATAGGAGAGTATTTTACTTTTTGACTAGTATGAAGACATGTTGTAAGAGGAGAGTATTTACTCTCTGATTAGTATGAAGACACGTTGATGGTGTAATAGGAGAGTATTTTGCTCTCTGACTTGTATGAAAACATGTTGTAACAGGAAAGCATTATACTCTCAGACTACTATGAAGACATGTTGAGGGTGTAATAGGAGAGTATTTTACACTTTGACTAGTATGAAGACATGCTGTAACCGGAGAGTATTTACTCTCTGATTAGTATGAAGACATGTTGAGGGTGTAATAGGACATTATCTTACTCTGTGACAAGTATAAAGACATTTCGAGAGTGTAATATGAGAGTATTTTACTCTTAGACTACTATGAAGACATGTTGAGGGTGTAATAGGAGAGTATTTTACTCTTTGACTAGTATGAAGACATATTGTAACAGGAGAGTATTTACTCTCTGATTAGTATGAAGGAATGTTGAGGGTGTAATACGAAAGTATGTTACTCTCTGACTAATATGAAGACATATTGTAACAGGAGAGTATTTACTCTTTGATTAGTATGAAGACATGTTGAGGGTGTAATAGGAAAATATTTTTCCTTTCTGACTAGTATGAAGACATGTTGTAACAGGAGAGTATTTTACTTTCAAACTACTATGAAGACATGTTGAGGGTGTAATAGGAGAGTATTTTACTCTTTGACTAGTATGAAGACATGTTGTAACAGGAGAGTATTTACTTTCTGGTTAGTAAGAAGACATGTTGAGGGTGTAAAAGAGAGTATTTTACTCTCTGACAAGCATGAAGATATGTTAAAGGTGTAATATGAGAGTATTTTACTCCCTGACAAGTATGATTAAATACTGATAAAGGTGATCCTTTGAGAGCAACAGACACAATTAAGAGAATAAAGCAGCAGACTCGGTTTTATTGAGAAGTAATGAAAGAAGCAACACTTCTCACGCCCCCTAGCACCGGCTTAAGCGGTATACTACTTCAAAGCCACCTATAATGGGCTCGTTGGTCACAAAGGACCAGTAAAATATAACACTACTGATTCGTATGAAGACAAGTTGAGGATGTAATAGGAGAATATATTACCTCTCTGACTAGTATGAAGACATGTTGTAACGGGAGAGTATTTACTCTCTGGTTAGTATGAAGACATGTTGAGGATGTAATAGAAGAGTATTTAACTCTCTGACAGGTATGAATACATGTTGAGGGTGTAACATGATGTAATAGGAGAATATTTTACATTCTGGCTGGTATGAATACATGTTGTAACAGGGGAGTATTTACTCTCTGATTAGTATTAAGACATATTGATGGTGTTATAGGAAAACATTTTACTCTCTGACAAGTATGAAGACATGTTGAGGGTGTAATAGGAGAGTATTTTACTCTCTGACTGGTATGAAGACATGTTGTAACAGGAGAGTATTTTCCTCTTAGTCTGCTATGAAGACATGTTGAGGTTGTAATAGAAGAGTATTTTACTCTTTGATTTGTATGAATACATGTTGTAACAGGGGAAGTATTTATTCTCTGATTAGTATGAAGACATGTTGTAACAGGAGAGTATTTACTCTCTGATTAGTATGAAGACATGCTGAGGGTGTAATAGGAGAGTATTTTACTCTCTGGCAAGTATGAAGACATATTGAGGGTGTAATATGAGAGTATATTACTCTCTGACAAGTATGAAGACATGTTGAGGGTGAAATAGGAGAGTACTTTATTACTCTCTGACAAGTATGAAGACATGTTGAGGGTGAAATAGGAGAGTACTTTACTCTCTGACTAGTATGAAGACATGTTGTAACAGGAGAGTATTTTCCTCTCAGTCTGCTATGAAGACATGTTGAGGTTGTAATAGGAGAGTATTTTACTCTTTGATTTGTATGAATACATGTTGTAACAGGGGAAGTATTTATTCTCTGATTAGTATGAAGACATTTTGAGGGTGTAATAGGAAAGTATTTTACTCCCTGTCAAATATGAAGACATGTTGAGGGTGTAATAGGAGAGTATTTTACTCTCTGACTAGTATGAAGACAGGTTAAAGATGTAATAGGGGAGTATTTTACTCTCTGACTAGTATGAAGGCATTTTGATGACTGAACAGGAGAGTATTTTACTCTCTGACTATTATGAAGTCATGTTGACGGTGAAATAGGAGAATAGTTTACTCTCTGACTAATATAAAGTCAAATTAAGGATATAATAGTGAAGTATTTAATCCCAGAGAAGTATGAAGACATGTTGAGGGTGTAATATGAGAGTATTTTACTTTTTGACTAGTATGAAGACATGTTGTAACAAGAGAGTATTTTACTTTCAAACTACTATGAAGACATGTTGAGGGTGTAATAGGAGAGTATTTTACTCTTTGACTAGTTTGAAGACATGTTGTAACAGGAGAGTGTTTACTTTCTGGTTAGTATGAAGACATGTTGAGGGTGTAAAAGAGAGTATTTTACTCTCTGGCAAGCATGAAGATATGTTAAAGGTGTAATATGAGAGTATTTTACTCCCTGACAAGTATGAATAAATACTGATAAAGGTGATCTTTTGGGAGCAACAAACACAACTAAGAGAATATAGCAGCAGACTCGGTTTTATTGAGAAGTAATGAAAGAAGCAACACTTCTCACGCCCCCTAGCACCGGCTTAAGCGGTATGTTACTTCAAAGCCACCTATAATGGGCTCGTTGGTCCCAAAGGACCAGTAAAATATAACACTACTGATTCGTATGAAGACATGTTAAGGGTGTAATAGGAGAATATTTTACCTCTCTGACAAGTATGAAGACATGTTGTAACGGGAGAGTATTTACTCTCTGGTTAGTATGAAGACATGTTGAGGGTGTAATAGAAGAGTAATTAGCTCTGTGACAAGTATGAATACATGTTGAGGGTGTAACATGTTGTAATAGGAGAATATTTTACATTCTGGCTGGTATGAATACATGTTGTAACAGGGGAGTATTTACTCTCTGATTAGTATGAAGGCATATTGATGGTGTTAGAGGAAAATATTTTACTCTCTGACAAGTATGAAGACATGTTGAGGGTGTAATAGGAGAGTAGTTTACTCTCTGACTTGTATGAAGACATGATGATGGAATAGGAGAGTCATTTGTCTCTCTGACTAGTATGAAGACATGTTGTAACAGGAAAGTATTTACTCTCTGATTAGTATGAAGACATGCTGAGGGTGTAATAGGAGAGTATTTTACTCTCTGGCAAGTATGAAGACATATTGAGGTTGTAATATGAAAGTATATTACTCTCTGACAAGTATGAAGACATGTTGAGGGTGAAATAGGAGAGTACTTTACTCTCTGACTAGTATGAAGACATGTTGTAACAGGAGAGTATTTTCCTCTCAGTCTGCTATGAAGACATGTTGAGGGTGTAATAGGAGAGTATTTTACTCTTTGATTTGTATGAATACATGTTGTAACAGGGGAAGTATTTATTCTCTGATTAGTATGAAGACATTTTGAGGGTGTAATAGGAAAGTATTTTACTCCCTGTCAAATATGAAGACATGTTGAGGGTGTAATGGGAGAGTATTTTACTCTCTGACTAGTATGAAGACAAGTTAAAGATGTAATAGGGGAGTATTTTACTCTCTGACTAGTATGAAGGCATTTTGAGGATTGAATAGGAGAGTATTTTACTCTCTGACAATTATGAAGTCATGTTGACGGTGAAATAGGAAAATAGTTTACTCTCTGACTAATATGAAGTCAAATTAAGGATATAATAGTAAAGTATTTAATCCCAGAGAGGTATGAAGACATGTTGAGGGTATAATATGAGAGTATTTTACTCTTTGACTAGTATGAATACAAGTTGTAACACGAGAGTATTTACTCTCTGTTTAGTATGAAAGCATGTTGAGGGTGTAACAGAAGAGTATTTTACTCTCTGACAAGTATTGAGACATGTTGAGGGTGGAAAAGGAGAGTATTTTACTCTCTGACATGTATAAAGACATGTTGATGGTGAAATAGGGGAGTATTTTACTCTCTAACTAGTATGAAGACATGTTGTAACAGGAGAGTATTTTACCTCTCAGTCTGCTATGAAGACATGTTGAGGTTGTAATAGTAGAGTATTTTACTCTTTGATTTGTATGAATATATGTTGTAACAGGGGAAGTATTTATTCTCTGATTAGTATGAAGACATTCTGAGGGTGTAATAGGAAATTATTTTACTCTCTGTCAAATATGAAGACATGTTGAGGGTGTAATAGGAGAGTATTTTACTCTCTGACTAGTATGAAGACAGGTTAAAGATGTAATAGGGGAGTATTTTACTCTCTGACTAGTATGAACGCATTTTGAGGATTGAACAGGAGAGTATTTTACTCTCTGAAAATTATGAAGTCATGTTGACGGTGAAATTGGAGAATAGTTTACTCTCTGACTAATATGAAGTCAAATTAAGGATATAATAGTAAAGTATTTAATCCCAGAGAGGTATGAAGACATGTTGAGGGTATAATATGAGAGTATTTTACTCTTTGACTAGTATGAATACAAGTTGTAACACGAGAGTATTTACTCTCTGTTTAGTATGAAAGCATGTTGATGGTGTAACAGAAGAGTATTTTACTCTCTGACAAGTATTGAGACATGTTGAGGGTGGAAAAGGAGAGTATTTTACTCTCTGACATGTATAAAGACATGTTGATGGTGAAATAGGGGAGTATTTTACTCTCTAACTAGTATGAAGACATGTTGTAACAGGAGAGTATTTTACCTCTCAGTCTGCTATGAAGACATGTTGAGGTTGTAATAGTAGAGTATTTTACTCTTTGATTTGTATGAATATATGTTGTAACAGGGGAAGTATTTATTCTCTGATTAGTATGAAGACATTCTGAGGGTGTAATAGGAAATTATTTTACTCTCTGTCAAATATGAAGACATGTTGAGGGTGTAATAGGAGAGTATTTTACTCTCTGACTAGTATGAAGACAGGTTAAAGATGTAATAGGGGAGTATTTTACTCTCTGACTAGTATGAACGCATTTTGAGGATTGAACAGGAGAGTATTTTACTCTCTGAAAATTATGAAGTCATGTTGACGGTGAAATTGGAGAATAGTTTACTCTCTGACTAATATGAAGTCAAATTAAGGATATAATAGGAAAGTATTTAATCCCAGAGAAATATGAAGACATGTTGAGGTTGTAATATGAGAGCATTTTACTCTTTGACTAGTATGAAGATATGTAGTAACAGGAGAGTATTTACTCTCTGATTAGTATGAAATCATGTTGTAACAGGAGAGTTTTTTACCTCTCAGTCTGCTATGAAGACAAGTTGAGGTTGTAATATTAGAGTATTTTACTCTTTGATTTGTATGAATATATGTTGTAACAGGGGAAGTATTTATTCTCTGATTAGTATGAAGACATTCTGAGGGTGTAATAGGAAATTATTTTACTCTCTGTCAAATATGAAGACATTTTGAGGGTGTAATAGGAGAGTATTTTACTCTCTGACTAGTATGAAGACAGGTTAAAGATGTAATAGGGGAGTATTTTACTCTCTGGCTAGTATGAACGCATTTTGAGGATTGAACAGGAGAGTATTTTACTCTCTGACTATTATGAAGTCATGTTGACGGTGAAATTGGAGAATAGTTTACTCTCTGACTAATATGAAGTCAAATTAAGGATATAATAGGAAAGTATTTAATCCCAGGGAAGTATGAAGACATGTTAAGGGTGTAATATGAGAGCATTTTACTCTTTGGCTAGTATGAAGATATGTAGTAACAGGAGAGTATTTACTCTCTGATTAGTATGAATACATTTTGAGGGTGTAATAGGAGAATATATTACCTCTGTGACTTGTATGAAGACATGTTTGTAACGAGAGAGACATGTTGAGAGTGTAACAGGAGAGTATTTTACTCTCAAACTACTATGAAGACATGTTAAAGGTATAATAGGAGAGTATTGTATTCTCTGACTAGTATGAAGACATGTTGAGGGTTTAATGAGAGAGTATTTGAACTCTCTGACAAGTATGTTGTAATATGAGAATATTTTACACTCTGGCTCGTATGAAGACATGTTGTAACAGTGGAGTATTTACTCTCTGATTAGTATGAATGCATGTTTAGTGCGTAATATGAGAGTCTTTTACTCTCTGATTAGTAAGAAGACATGTTTAGGGTTTAATAGTAGAGTATTTTACTCTCGGACAAATATGAAGACATGTTAAGGTTGTAATAGGAGAGTATTTTACTCTCTGACTAGTAAGAAGACATATTGAGGGTGTAATATGAGAGTATTTTGCTCTCTAACAAGTATGAAGACATGTTGAGGGTGTAATAGGAGAATATATTACCTCTGTGACTTGTATGAAGACATGTTGTAACGGGAGAGTATTTAATCTCTGATTAGTATGAGGACATGTTGAGAGTGTAATAGGAGAGTATTTTACTCTCAGACTACTATGAAGACATGTTGAGTGTAATAGGAGAGTATTTTACTCTTTGACTAGTATGAAGTCATATTGTAACAGGAGAGTATTTACTCTCTGATTAGTATGAAGACTTGTTGAGGGTGTAATAGGGGAGTATTTTACTCTCTGACTAGTATGAAGACATGTTGTAACAGGAGAGTATTTTACTCTCAGACTACTATGAAGACATGTTGAGAGTGTAATAGGAGAGTATTTTACTCTTTGACTAGTATGAATACATGTTGTAACAGGAGAGTATTTACTCTCTGATTAGTATGAAATAATATTGATGGTGTAATAGGAGAGTATTTTACTCTCTGGCAAGTATGAAGACATGTTGAGGGTGTAATAGGTGATTATTTTACTCTCTGACAAGTATGTAGTCATGTTGAGGGTGTAATAGGAGAATATGTGACCTCTCTGACTAGTATGAAGACATGTTGAGGGTGTAGTAGGACAGTATTTTACTTCTCTGACTAGTAGGAAGACATTTTGTAACAGGAGAGTATTTACTCTCTGATTAGTATGAAGACATATTGTGGGTGTAATATGAGAGTATTTTACTCTCTGGCAAATATGAAGACATGTTGAGGGTGTAATAGGTGAGTATTTTACTCTCTGACAAGTATGTAGTCATGTTGAGGGTGTAATAGGAGAATATCTGACCTCTCTGACTAGTATGAAGACATGTTGAGGGTGTAATAGGAGAGTATTTTACTTCTCTGACTAGTAGGAAGACATGTTGTAACAGGAGAGTATTTACTCTCTGATTAGTATGAAGACATTTTGTTGGTGTAATATGAGAATATTTTACTATCTGATTAGTATGAAGACATGTTAAGGATGTAATAGGAGAGTATTTTACTCTCTGACTAGTATGAAGACATATTGATGGTGTAATATGAGAGTATTTTGCTCTCTGACAAGTATGAAGACATGTTGAGGGTGTAATAGGAGAGTATTTTTCTCCCTGACAAGTATGAAGACATGTTGAGGGTGTAATAGGAGAGTCGGTTACTCTCTGATTAGTATGAAGACATACTGAGGGTGTAATATGAGAGTATTTTGCTCTCTGACAAGTGTGAAGACATGTTGAGGGTGTAATAGGAGAGTATTTTTCTCCCTGACAAGTATGAAGACATGTTGAGGGTGTAATAGGAGAATATATTACCTCTGTGGCTAGTATGAATACATATTGTAACGGGAGAGTATTTACTCTCTGATTAGTATGAAGACATGTTGAGGGTGTAATAGAAGAGTATTTTACTCTCGGTCTAGTATGAAGACATGTTGTAACAGGAGAGTATTTTACTCTCAGACTACTATGAAGTCATGTTGAGAGTGTAATAGGAGAGTATTTTACACTTTGACTAGTATGAATACATGTTGTAACAGGAGAGTATTTACTCTCTGATTAGTATGAAGTCATATTGAAGGTGTAATAGGAGAGTATTTTACTCTCTGGCAAGTATGAAGACATGTTGAGGGTGTAATAGGAGAGTATTTTACTCTCTGACAAGTATATAGTCATGTTGAGGGTGTAATAGGAGAATATCTGACCTCTCTGACTAGTATGAAGACATGTTGAGGGTGTAATAGGAGAGTATTTTACCTCTCTGACTAGTAGGAAGACATGTTGTAACAGGAGAGTATTTACTCGTTGGTCCCAAAGGACCAGTAAAATATAACACTACTGATTAGTATGAAGACATGTTGTGGGTGTAATATGAGAGTATTTTACTCTCTGACAAGTATGAAGACATGTTAAGTGTGTAATAGGGGAGTATTTTACTCTCTGATTAGTATGAAGACATGTTAAGGATGTAATAGGAGAGTATTTTACTCTCTGACTAGTATGAAGACATGTTGCGCTAGTAATAGGAAAATATTTTACTCTCCGACTTGTATGAACACATGTTGAGAATGTAATAGGAGAGTATGTTACTCTCTGGCTAGTATGAAGACATGTTCTAAAAGGAGAATATTTCACTCTCTGACTAGTATGAAGAACTGTTGAGGGTGTAATATGGGAGTATTTACTCTCTAACTGGTATGATGACATGTTGAGGGTGTAATAGGAGAGTATTTTCCTTTCTGACAGTATGAAGACATGTTGACGGTGAAATTGGAGAACAGTTTACTTTCTGACTAATATGAAGACAAATTAAGTACATAATAGGAAAGTATTTTACTCTCAGACTAGTATGAAGACATGTTGTAATAGGACTGTATTTTACTCTCTGTCAAGTATGAAGACATGTTAAGGGTGTAATAGGAGAGTATTTTATTCTCTGACAAGTATAAAGATCTGTTGATGGTGTAATAGGTGAGTCTTTTACCTCTCTGACTAGTATGAAGGCAGGTTGCAACAGGAGTGTATTTACTCTCTGATTAGTATGAAGACATGTTTAGGGTGTAATAAGAGAGTATTTCACTCTCTGACAAGTATGAAGACATGTTGAGGGTGTAATAGGAGAGTATTTTACTCTCAGACTACTATGAAGGCATGTTGAGTGTGTAATAGGAGAGTATTTTACTCTTTTACTAGTTACATGAGAATATTTACTCTCTGATTAGTATGAAGACATGTTGGGGTGTAATAAGAGAGTATTTTACTCTCTGACTAGTATGAAGACATGTTGTAACAGGGGAGTATTTTACTAACAGACGACTATGAAGACATGTTGAGGGTGTAATAGGAGAGTATTTTACTTTTTGACTAGTATGAGGACATGTCTTAATAGGAGAGTATTTACTCTCTGATTAATATGAAGACATATTGACGGTGTAATAGGAGAGTATTTTACTCTTTGACAAGTATGAAGACATGTTGAGTTTGTAATAGGAGAATATTTTACTCTCTGACTAGTATGAAGACATGTTGAGGGTGTAATAGGAGAGTATTTTACTGTTTTAATAGTATAAGACATGTTGTGACAGGATAGTTTTTACTCTCTGATTAGTGAGAAGACATGTTGAGGGTGTAATAGGAGAGTATTTTACTCTCTGACAAGTATGAAGACATGTTGAGGGTATAATAGGACAATATCTTTCCTCTCTTACTAATATGAAGACATGTTGTAACGGGAAAGTATTTACTCTCTGATTAGTATGAAGACATGTTGAGGGTGTTATATGAGAGTATTGTACTCTCTGACAAGTATGAAGACATGTTGAGTGTGTAATAGGAGAATATGTTACCTCTCTTACAAGTATGAAGACATGTTGTCACTGGAGAGTATTAACTCGCTGATTAGTATGAAGACATGTTGAGGGTGTTATAGGAGAGTATTTTACTCTCTGACAAGTATGAAGACATGTTTATGGTGTAAAAGGAGAATATTTTACCTCTCTGACAAGTATGAAGACCTGTTGTAACGGGAGTTTAGTTACTCTCTGATTAGTATGTTGAAGGTGTAACAGGAGAGTATTTTACTCTCTGGCTAGTATGAAGACATGTTGCGTTGGTTATAGGAGAGTATTTTACTCTCTGACTTGTATGAAAACATGTTGAAAATGTAATATGGAGTATTTTACACTCTGACTAGCATCAAGACATGTTGTAATAGGAGAATATTTTACTCTCTGGCTAGTATGAAGACATGTTCTAATAGGAGAGTTTTTCACTCTCTGACTAGTATGAAGACATGTTGAGTTTGTAATAGGAGAGTATTTACTCTCTGACTAGTATGAAGACATGTCGAGGGTTTAAAAGGAGAGCATTTTACTTTTTGACTAGTATGAAGACATTTTGATGGTGAAATAGGAGAAAAGTTTACTCTCTGACTAATATGAAGACAAATTAAGGATATAATAGGAAAGTATTTTACTCTCAGACTAGTATGAAGACATGTTGTAATAGCAGAGTATTTTACTCTCTGACTAGTAAGAAGATATTTTATAATAAAAGAGTATTTTACTCCCTAACTAGTATAAAGATAAAATAGGAGAGTATTTTACTCTCTTATTAGTATGAAGAATCGATGCTGCCTAAAGTAGGACATTGCCTAGTTACCAGGAGAAACTATGCTACCTACAGTAGGACGCTGTCTAGTTACCAGCAGATTCGATGCTGCCTACTTGTTTAATTACCAGCATAATGGATGCTGCCTACAAGAAGAAGCTGTCTAGATACCAGGACTATATCTAGTTACAAACAGCTGCCAACAGTAGAACACTGTCTAGTTAAAAGCAGAATCGATGCTGTTAACAGTAGGAAGCTGTCTAGATACCACGAAGCTGTCAAAAGTTACCAGCAGAATCGATGCTGCCTGCAGTAGGACGCGGTATATTTACCAGAATAATCGGTGCAACCTGCAACAGGACGTTGTCTAGTTACCAGCAGTGTTGATGTTGCCTACAGTAGGACTCTATCTAGCTACTAGCAGAATCGATGCTGACTAGAGTAGGACGCTGTCTAGTTACCAGGACGCTATCAAGTTACCAGCAGAATAGATGCTGCCTACAGTAAGACGCTATCTAGTTGCCGCATAATTGATGTTGCCAGTCGTAGGATGCTGTATATTAACCAGTAGAATCGATGTTGCGAACTGTAGGGTGTATCTAGTTACCAATTGAATCGATACTGCCTACAGTAGGACGCTGTCTAGTTCACAGCATGGACGATGCTTCTTGCAGTAGGATGCTGTCTAGTTACCAGCAGAATCGATGCTGCCTATAGTAGGGCGTTGTCTAGTTACCATGAGAATCTATGATACCTACAGTAGGACGTTTTCTAGTTACCAGCAGAAGCGATGCTTCCTACAGTAGGACGTTGTCTAGTTACAAGCAGAATCGATGCTTCCTACAGTAGGACGTGCTGTCTAGTTACCAGCACAATATATGCTACATACAGTAGAACGTTGTCTAGTTACCAGCAAAATCGATCCTACATACAGTAGGACGCTGTCTAGTTACCAGCAGAATCGATGCTACATACAGTAGGACGTTTTCTAGCGACCAGCAAAATCGATGCTGCCTACAGTAGGATGCTGTCTACTTAGCAGCAAAAATCGTTGCTGCATACGGTAGGACGCCGTCTATTTCTTATTATTCCGTCTTCTTCTTTTTTTTCTTCTTCCACCATCTACTATTCATACAAATATTTGTCACAGAGTGTTTAAATTTTACCCTTCTGGAATAGTGCACTGCACATTTTGTCATCATGACGTCATCAAGATGGCCGCCAGTGGTGTTAACAGAAAAATGTTGTTATCACTCTATCTCATCCATCTATTATCGAGTTTGAACAAAACTTTCACAATGATTGATTGCATTGTTAAAGTTATTTTACTGAAAAAAGTCTAGTTGTACAAAAATGTCAAAGATTGTCATGACCCATCCAAAATGGCCGCCAGAGACGTCATGGGGAAATTCTTTTTATCGTTATTTCTCCCGTTTTTATGATCAGATTTGATCAAATCTTTCACATAGTGTAGAGTTTAAGGTCTAGTTGTGCAAAATTGTCAAAAGTTGTTTCTACGTCATGACGTCCTGACGTCAATGACGTCACAATGTTATTGAAAATTCGGTTTCCTTCAATGATTGCATATTTAAAGTTGTTTTACTGTACAATCAATCAGTGTCAATCAAAATGGCCGCCAGCGACGTCATTTAAGAAATGTTGTAATCGCTATTTCTCCTTCATTTATGAATGGATTTTGATAAATCTTTCACAAAATGTATAATCAAAGTCTATTTGTGCAAAAACGTCATGACGTCATCAAAGATGGCCTCCAGTGACTTCATAATGGAAATCTCTTTATGACTATATCTTCTATATTGATGATCGGATTTGTACAAAACTTGCACAGATCGTAGAGTTCAGGAACTGGTTGTACATAAACGTCATATGGTATCCCGACGTCATGACGTCATGGCGTCAGTGACGTCACATTATAACGAAATTCGTGTTTTTTACTGATTATATGCAAGTTGTTTTATTGAACAACAAGTCAGTGTCATCATCTTCGACTTCGCTGACAGTTGTGACGTCATGAAATCCCGTATTTGATCAGGTTCTGTTCAAAGTCTAGTTATTATTATTATCATTATTGTATAATTATCATTATGATTATTTCTATTATTATTATTATGATTATTAATTATTATTATTATTATTAAAATTATTATGCCCCTTTTTGAAGAAGGAGAGGCTTATTGCTTATCAAATGTCAGTCGGTAGGTCGATCTGTCAGTTGGTCGGTCAGTCAGTCCGTCCCGAATTGTTTTCTTCACGATAACTCAAGAACAGCAACCACTACAAACTCGGAACTTGGCAGGAACGTTTGTGTCATGGTATATTTGTGCACCTCCTCTTTTATATAGATTCGCATAAGAAATGTGGTTGCTATGGTAACAAAGCTTGTAACAAATTACAAAATATTGTTTGTCTTCTCGATAACTCAAGAACAGCTGGCACTACAAACTCGAAACTTGGCAGAAATGTTTGTGTCATGGCCTAGTTGTGCTCCTTCCCTTTTGGGTAGATTCGCATCAGAAATGTGTTTGCCATGGTAAAAAACTTGTAAAAAGAATTGCCTTCGCGATATATCAAAAACAGCTGGCACTGCAAACTTAAAACTTGGCAGGATTGTTTATATCATGGTCATGTTGAAGGTTGGCATATATGTTTTACAAACATCTCTTGTTATTATCGTTATTATTATTATTATTATTGTTTGTTATTATTATTATATAATAATTATTATTTTTATTTATTACTGATATTATTATAATAAATAATTATTATTGTTCTTGTTGTTGTCATTATTATTATTATTATTATTATTATTACATGACAGTTTCTGTAAGATACAAGTGTTTCGATGACGTCTTTATTTTTTGTGAATATATATTGTGACTAGTATTACGACTGTTTTGTCGAATACATGCTTTTTTAATGAATGATGATAACTTAAGTATATACGTTTAATATCTTATGATATGATATGAAAGCGAGCACGTTAAAGAACCATAGGAATATATTCGATAATAAGAGTAGGGCAGGTTCCCGGATTCCTATGTATCCTTCCCCTCTCTCTGGGGCGGCTCTAAATAACCTATACTGTGTTGAAGAGCCGTTAATCAACATTCAATTCAATTATAACGTATATTGTCTCGTGGGTGGTCTAGCTTGCATGTTGAATCACCATGGGATAAATAAGAGCTATTAACATTATATATTTACTTTAAACTTATAAATCGGCTACTGTGCAGCTTCTTCTATTTTTTAATGTTCTAACGTACTTAAAGTTTTATGATGGTCGCCAAAATGAGAAAAGCATGAAAAACAGCATCATCTATTATAACGCAGAGTCTGCCATGTGATGTTGTCAGCATGGATATTTGTCATTCCTGATTTATGAAGCAGACCCATTTTAAATGGATTGGAGGCGGTCTGGAAGACTATAGGCGTCTATTCAAATACGTAATGCGTTTCATTTTCATATTCAATGTACATAATATTATGCTCTAACCACAACTTTGCCAAAATAAAATTCATAGTTATTGGACATGTCAGTAGCATTGAATCATTGCTAAGGAAGAACTTTATACATATTTTCATACAGTAAGACGAAGATGTGTGTTTATTTTCATGAACATAGGTAATAGAGGATCTTACATGAGAGCTGACAGAGCTTAAAGTGATCCCTAAGTGTCTGCCATGTCCACTGGCACAGCTATATATATTATAGGGAGGTCAAGTTAGTATAAATGTTGGATATACTCAGGTTTAATGAATTCATAAGTCATTCAACTGAAAAAGTGATCATTTGTTTAATAGGCATGTCAAACATATAATACATACATGTACTGGTAATGGCAGTGAGTGAAATGTATAAATTGTTGGTGCAATATTATCAACAGTTTAGTAATATAATAATAACTATTAGCTTTGCAATATTCTAGTAATTAATATTAATGATTGCAAAAATGCGACTTCTGTAGAAAAACTAATGGGACGCTGCGAGTTGTTAGCTTTTAAACAAATCAAGATTTCTGTGTGTCCGTTTAAGGTCCATAATTAATATGTTAATAAAACAATTTACAACCCTATGCTGTTTTTTTTAAAGTTGTGTCACATGTTTTGAACATAGTTCAGCATCAACATGTATTCTCCGTTATATGTACACGTAACAGTCAGTTCAATAAGACTATGTACTTCAACGTATCAAATGGAATGATGAGTGTTTTTTTTTATTGAGTATGAAATAAGCAAAACTACTTTTTCACATTACTCTCATTGACATGGATGACAGCGCTAAATGCATGTGGGAGGAAAACCAGCATGCACAGGTCCTTGTGAAAAGCTCGAGTGTCAATTAGTGTTGAGAACAAGAACTGTAGATGTAGTTCAAGATAATCCATTCAATTTATTGTTCAATACTTGGATCCATTACAGTTGTATACCATAACCTTGTGATTTGTGAAAATGGCAGCAACTTGTCTGAAAAATAAAGAAAATGCAAACACTGAGTATTACAACTTCAATATCTGCTGTACATGAAATACTAAAACTTGATCACTTTTAATAATATACAAAATATGTATTATATACAGAACCTATACAGGCCAAACAAAATTAAAATTAAACCTGTGTTTACATATCATTGGCCAGTATATTTATTTGGTATCGAATATATACTTGTTATCATTTGTTTACTCCATGAATTATATTTAGACCACAAGAACATTAACTAAAGAAAGATCTGACTGGCTGCAGGCTTAAACTTATTAAAACAGATTATATTATTTGTTTACCTCAGAATAACTGATTATTATTTTATTCCCAATAAAAAGAGGAG
Organism: Cyrtodaria siliqua; assembly: GCA_037043455.1. Classification (NCBI taxonomy): domain Eukaryota; kingdom Metazoa; phylum Mollusca; class Bivalvia; order Adapedonta; family Hiatellidae; genus Cyrtodaria; species Cyrtodaria siliqua. Next base: position 167,550 of record JAWPHD010002976.1, read on the forward strand.
TCAGCAGTGTATTAAGGGAGTTGGTCTGGTTTAATACAGTAAACACAGACCTGTATATTTAATTCGGTCTTAGTCAATATAAAATTTACTGAAAAAGATTACCAAATGTTTGTTTCTTTAATATTGAGAACGTATGTATTGTTTAAGATCCTTTTCATGTTTTAATATTGTCTCTCAGTTCCACCTTTCACGGCAAGGTTTCCAGGTGTTTTAACTAGATTTATCTAATTATTATTATTATTTTATTTTTTTGGCATTGATGTGAAATGCTTCCCCACCATACAAATAAGTTCTGTTACAAACCTCTATGAAATCCATCTTGTTTTTGTGAGCTCCTCCAACCTCACCTCATCCAACTAAGAGTCGCATTTCAGATCAGAATATGTAAGATGCAGGCATCATGTCTGATGTCTCCCTATGAAAAAAAATAATGAAACAATGTATAAACGCAATTGCAAAATTTTCATTTGGATCTTAACATTTTGATGAAATTAAATAATAATTAGATAGATCTATGTATTCAATTCTTATTTATATGTACTGTTACTTAGAAAATGTGTTCATCAGGGCTTTTTTCCCACAAAATTGGGAAGAGGCCCAGGGCTGTCCATTTTGGGAAAAAAAGACGAGCTTATTTCTCATTTTGGGAAAGATGTAAGATTTTACCAATTAAGTAAATATGACAATACTATGCTTTATTTATATTTTCAGCCAACAGTTATTATAATTACTGTTTCTCAGTCAGAACTGACTCCACAGACAAAAACACATTGCAGAATTAATGCTTTTTCTCAAATTCTGAGACACTGCTGCTTTCTGATTGGCAAAAATGTCTGCCATAATTGGGGAAAAAACAGTCAAGTTCTCAATTGGGAAAGAGGCATTTTAGAGGTCTCTGTTACATAAGGTAAAAAAGCCCTGTTCATGGTACACAGATCACTTTAGCGGAGTCAATCACATAAAATAGAACTGGGATGTAGTGTATATTTTGTTTTTAATTGAAAACCACGTGTTACAGTATTTAGCATTTCATTGAACACAGGGTTGTAGAGAAAATATGCGGGAGGGACGTAGAAGAGAGGGGAAGGGGGTTGGGGATAGTGGTGGGGGCAGCAGGGCCTTTTTACCAGTTTTGGGGAAGTGGAAGGGGTCTTTTGCTCTTAACTGGGAGTGGAATCCTTAAGTGGGGAATGAAATGTCCAAGGTAAGTTTAAAAAGTGAGGAAGTCTGCAGGATTTTAAAAGAAATTAGCTTTTACATGCCGCTGCAAAGAATCGGGAGGGTATGCGTCAGCTGCCTGTGGGTAAATGTAGAGAAGGGGGTGGCAGGGATGTGGTTTAGGAATTGCTGTGTCCCATGGCCATGTGGGGTTTGACACTGGCCATTACAGGCATACCAGAAGGTGTACCTCTTCCCAGGGTTCAGGGCTGAGGGTCTCCCAGCGGTTTGGGGGAATTGACAGGGTTCAGGGCTGAGGCTCTCCCAGCGGCTTTGGGGAACAAGGGAACATGACCATTTATTTTTGGGAAACATTGGAACATTGTATGTTATTGGTAATATGTTTGAGGAACATTGGAAACATATTTTTGGGACAAAGCAAAATGTTTTGGGGATCACCGGGTCGTATCGTCAGGGAACAAGGGAACATGGACCACTCCTGGGAGGGCCTCAGATCTATGGCTACAGGTCTTGTTATACAAACAAGAATGATTCTGAGAGAGGAATCATATGAGTAATATGAATAATTCAATGAAATCAACAACTGTCACGGCTGATCCAGTTCTGTTTACACAGTTTACACAGTTTGTCAACATTAACACCATCGATGTGCTTGGCAAATTTCAAGAAAACACTGCATAAACAAACGAAAAAAAGAGTTGTACATGTACACATTTGAACGCACGTGTTATTTGCCTGCAGAGTTCTAAGACACTCAACTGTATTCTTCATTACGTTAACCTGTGTATATTTCCAATTGTTTATCCCAGCGTGAACACCATGCATCAGATATCGCTATCAAAACTCAGTGGATTCAACGTTTACCAAAGTGTAAACACATTCTACGTATTGATGACGTAATCTTGATAAATGCGATCTGAATCGACGTTTTTACAAAAAGAAAATGGGGGCGTTTTGTGATTTTTTTAATGAAATAGTCCGGCAACACTAAAAAAATAATCCAAAATGATCAGAAAAGCTGAATAATTAGTTCCTGGCGTTCCCACAGAATCGTCACAATTTTCACACCAGTTTGCCTTTTTACACCAGTTTGCACGAGCACGCCAAGACGACGTTACGTCATACCAACAAAACAAGTGGAACCGGAACTCTTCGTTAACTTCCGTAATCGGTATTTCCTAGTGGCGGAATATGAAAAGGTCGTCCGTAAAACAATATGGCGTTCCCTCCACTGACGGAAAAGGCCGAGCAATGTTCCGTACTGCGAAATATCTCCCACTGGGAGTTATTTCGCAGTTGAGCAAACGAGTAGATATAGCTTTTATATCCCCAGTATGTCCTATACAAATCACAGACAAATATGTAATATAAGTGTATAAATAAAAGTAGTTCATAAACGATTTAGGAAACTAAGCACAAGCATTACAACGTATACATGGGTAAAACCTTTGAAATATTGTATACAATTATTCAAAATGCCATGCCTTGACGGTGGAGATAGGGCACAAAACTGGCGCAGAAAATAAGAAAAGTCCACTTTGTAACCTTCCTGTGCATCAGTTACAGCAGGTACGTTCTGCTGGTATACTTCAAATCTATTTAAATATAACATATTGTATTACTTACGATAAGTGTTATTAAATTGCTTTCTAGCACAGACTCATTATAGTCATAGTAACAGTGGTTACACTCGTAACAATTAAGAGTTAAAAACCTGCGTATTTATTGATGCAAGGTTACGTCAGTTACAGTTCAGTTACAGTTCAGTTACACGTCGGTTACATCGGAAAGACAAACGCTACTTACATTCTAGTGATATTGTATTGACACAAGGTACGTGAGTTACATGTGATTTACACCGTGGTTACATTCAGTTACGTCGTCAAGCGTTATAAAAACATTTTTCTTTTGCTTTTTCTTCGAAATCGTAGTAACAACGGTTACAATGGTAACACACGAAAATTGAAAGCCTAAGCGTTTATTGATGACAGGTACATCAGTTATATGCGAGTTACAATCGGTTACATTCAGTTACGCCCCAAAATGTTGTGTAAACTTAATTTAATCCTCCGTTTTCCTCAAAATCATAGTTTCAACGGTTACAATGGTTACATGTGAAAATTTAAAGCCTACGTGTGTATTGATGACAGGTACATCAGTTACATGCGAGTTACATATCGGTTACATTCAGTTACGCCCCAAAATGATGTGTAAACTTGATTTAATCCTTAAATCCTTAAATCAAGTTTACACATCATTTTGGGGCGTAACTGAATGTAACCGATGTGTAACTCGCATGTAACTGATGTACCTATAATTAATAATCACGTAGGCTTTACATTTTCACATGTAACCATTGTAACCGTTGAAAATATGATGTTGAGGAAAACGGAGGATTAAATCAAGTTTACACATCATTTTGGGGCGTAACTGAATGTAACCGATGTGTAACTCGCATGTAACTGATGTACCTGTAATTAATAATCACGTAGGCTTTAAATTTTTACATGTAACCATTGTAACCGTTGAAACTATGATTTTAAAGAAAATCTGAATAATAAGAAATTTGTATATCTCTTTGCGGCATAACTGAATGTAACCGATGTGTAACTCGCATGTAACTGATGTACCTGTAATTAATAATCACGTAGGCTTTAATTTTTCACATGTAACCATTGTAACCGTTGAAACTATGATTTTGAGGTAAACGGAGCATTAAATCAAGTTTACACATCATTTTGGGGCGTAACTGAATGTAACCGATGTGTAACTCGCATGTAACGGATGTACCTGTAATTAATAATCACGTAGGCTTTACATTTTCACATGTAACCATTGTAACCGTTGAAACTATGATTTTGAGGAAAACAGAGGATTAAATCAAGTTTACACATCATTTTGGGGCGTAACTGAATGTAACCGATATGTAACTCGCATGTAACTGATGTACCTGTCATCAATACACACGTAGGCTTTAAATTTTCACATGTAACCATTGTAACCGTTGAAACTATGATTTTGAGGAAAACGGAGGATTAAATTAAGTTTACACAACATTTTGGGGCGTAACTGAATGTAACCGATTGTAACTCGCATATAACTGATGTACCTGTCATCAATAAACGCTTAGGCTTTCAATTTTCGTGTGTTACCATTGTAACCGTTGTTACTACGATTTCGAAGAAAACGCAAAAGAAAAATGTTTTTATAACGCTTGACGACGTAACTGAATGTAACCACGGTGTAAATCACATGTAACTCACGTACCTTGTGTCAATACAATATCACTAGAATGTAAGTAGCGTTTGTCTTTCCGATGTAACCGACGTGTAACTGAACTGTAACTGAACTGTAACTGACGTAACCTTGCATCAATAAATACGCAGGTTTTTAACTCTTAATTGTTACGAGTGTAACCACTGTTACTATGACTATAATGAGTCTGTGCTAGAAAGCAATTTAATAACACTTATCGTAAGTAACACTATATGTTATATTTAAATAGATTTGAAGTATACCAGCAGAACGTACCTGCTGTAACTGATGCACAGGAAGGTTACAAAGTGGACTTTTCTTATTTTCTGCGCCAGTTTTGTGCCCTATCTCAATATTGTGGTGACAGAATGTAAAACTACACACATATATACATATTTCTGAATATTTGATATCTGTGAGCACGTTATATTCAGTCATGCAATGGGGATGCAATTTAGTGAATTACCGCGGAAAAAATATGTGTGAGTGTAACAATTTAGTAAAATAATTGTAAAATAATAAATTATCACTAATTAATAGTTTTACTATGACAAATCAATAACGTACAGTACATAATGCAAACTGCATCAGTATAAATACACATATCCTACAATAGAAAACTATAAAGCATTTAAATATGTAAATGGCAATGTGACCCTATTCTTGCCCCGGAACAAACGGGGCCCCCGGAACCACGCGGGGCTAATTAATGTATTCATAAATTATTACGTCTGGGGTTAAGCGGTGTCATTAGTTACTTGAACAGTTATATTTGACTAAAATATTTAAGTCTCCATTAAGCTTGGTTTGTATGTAATAATAAATCAACACAACCTCAGTCAATATAATAACAACCTTTTTAAGGAACTGTTGTTTCCATATAGTTTCTCTGCTTTTTATCTTACACAGCATAACCGAAACGGAGTAGTATGTGTGGGTTTTTTTACAGTAAAACATGCAATATAGCGTAATATAGAGAAACAGCCTGCCAACATAGGTACTTTCACGTTTTAACTAAAATAAAACTTCACACCACAAAACAATTCTTTATAATAACATAAAGTGGGTCCAGAATAATATTTCTAAAATAACGTTTTATTTAGATCACATTGGAAGGCATGAGCAATATTCATTGTATCCAATATTAGCAAATGGGTCCTGAACTTCAAAACACTAGTCATGTCCCTAGTCCCACAACTGAGTTATATACCACATTCCTTGCCTAATGTTCGCATTTGTCTAAAAGTATAATTATATGCGTAACTAAACCATCTATGATAAACATGTATAAATACCAAATATTGAACAATTCTCAAAATAGTTCACTATATCTCCCCGTTTTATGACATAAATATCATTAAGTTGAATATTCAATGGATACGTATTTTGTTCATGAAATAGTCTTCGCGTTAAAATACCCAACACTGATTGGTCGAAACGATGACATCGACCGTCAACATGGAGGTCCATATTACATATAATTTTTTTCTCCGTTCCAACCGGAGCGATACAGTCTCTGTTTAAAGCACATACTGTCCACGCATTTACTACCGCTTTCGTCACTCTGTCAAAGTGAAACAATGCCATCATCGCCCAAGTCTCTCCGAAAGGTCTGAATTTACACGAATCTTCACCAAGGAATTGAAACGTGCGTACGTCCGTTTGCTTCGCAAGACTTATCTCCTCTCTGGGGGAGGTGGACACCGTAACCAGTAAACTGTTGTCGATGGCGTAGTTAAGGGCAGCATCCACGTCTTTTGTTGTAAATCTGACGGAGCTGTCTGCCCACCAGACGAAACCGAACTCCATCAAGAGTTTCTGGCAAATTATAATGTAGCAGATACATATAATAATATAGATAGGTATAAGTACAATGAATAGTATGAACATCATGGAAATGGCAACGGGTATTACCACATTTAAAGAGCGACTGATAACAAACCCAGTGTCAGAAGCTTTAATGGAGAGTTACAGGTATCACCACACATAGTGAAGGTAAACAATTAGTGCATGTTTTCCTTATTTGTTGTTTGTATGTGTGTGTTACAACGTGGAGCGTCATTTAAATATGTTTAAGGACCTATTTAAATGTCTGTTTTAAATTAGTAGTTTTTCCTTTAAGACGAGTACGTTACGGAATGTTTAAATGTAGATGTAGCTATAGTAATTGCATATAATACATTGGGAAGGCCCGTAACTAAAGCTGTAAGAACTTGTGGCCCGACCCTTTTGAATACATTTGTAAAGAAAAAGGCAAAAAGAAATATGTTTAAATCCTAATACATAGTGTCTGCTTGTTTTAGTAGACAGTGAGTTATAAAAAAAATCAAAATAGGATTATATTTAGAGTAACTCGTTCTGGAATATTTATTTCTGCAGCATTTGACGAGAGGCTTTAGCCTCGCGCGTAATCCTGCAGGTATGGCGGATCTACAAACGTTGGTACAGCCATGCAATAGTGTATACCATTGTCAGTAATGAAGGCACAATGTATATAGTAATGATATGTACCTGTACTATAATTGGTTTAAATGCATACGTCTTCAGTTGTCTCACATGGGGTGGGAAATCTTCAAACGGAAATGTTCGAAGTTCACATTTACACTTCTTCTGTAGCTGAAGAACAAACAATTTTGATTAGTTTGCTTGCTCTGATCTGGATACTTGATTGTAAAGAAAAGTATGGAAGGAGAAATTTGAAAATCGTCGAACATGTTAAATACAAAAAAATAAATATTGCAGTCTCGGTTTGATTGAAACTGTTCATGAACGGTAGTGAAAAGTGCTTGCTACCGTTCATGCCCTCTAGCCACATGGTTAAGCAGAACTCAATATTAATCATGTCAATAGTACTTGTACACAAATTTAAGCCATTCCGAATATGGTATGCATATGGCGGTGAACAAGGAACCGTCAATGCGTTATAAAAGAAAACCTTACTTTGGGCTATTCAATATTCCTTTTCCGTCTTGTGTGATATAAACACGGGGCTGGTAATTGTTTATCTCGTTTTAGAAATGAAAACACTTAGAAATAATATGATCATGTTTTTGGTAGCCCTTTAGTTATTGTCCATCGAAATCAGAACCTTACATGTTAAGCCCTTGTCTCAGTAAATCATATATTCTCATGTATAAGCAATTATTAAGTGTTTTCGATTGCCTTAACTGCACAAATGTTGACGCTTTATCTTTAAAGACATTTGCCCAGATGACTGACACTGTTTTGGGGTTCGACATATACAACTAGTTTGAACATCGTTGCGCAGTTATGGGACTTGACTTTACTTACCACTTTCAACTGACGAACAGTCAATCCCATATCATACACTATTATTTGTATTTGCCCAGCGTATTTAACGTTAGTCATCAGAAGTTTATGAATAGTGAAAAACAATCCCATGGACTGTCCATAGTACTTTCGGTCAATGGCTGTTGCTATCACCGGAAATGGCGTCATTTTGGCAGGAGTACTCCAGTTACCCTTTGCTTTCCACATGTAATCGTCAGCTACACCTCTAGGGTAATGTTTAATGACATTTAAGTTGTCTTCTAATGTCGCATTAAACTTTTCCTTGCACTTTTGGGCAATTCCTGGAATAGTTTAGAACAATGCCACAGATTTGCATGGTTATTTTATATGGGTATTTGCATACAACTGCGTCCGACGCATTGATATATACATTTATTTTAAACTATTTATGTTATTCATGGTAACCATTAGGGACTTCCAGAGAGTATTGGAAAAGTAATCCGTATTGACTTCCAAACAACGCAGGATCATAGACTAATCTGTTTATTATCTATTTCATTACAGATCCTACTATCTTTCAAAGCAAATTTAATGAAATTAAATCGAAATACAGTAACTTTCAACATATATACACAGATGGTTCTAAAGATGGAGACAATGTAGCTGCAGCAGCTGTTGTTCAAAAACATAGCATAAAGAGCCGCCTGTCTGACAAGGCCTCTATCTTCTCAGCTGAACTTAAGGCAATTGAACTTGCCTTAAGTTTTATTCATGAATCTGATGATGATCATTTCGTAATATTTTCTGATTCCCTTTCATCTCTTCAAGCACTGGGTAATATGAAACATGATAATCCAGTTGTGCTTCAACTTTTAGAAAAGTACAATTTTCTTATAGTTGATAATGTTATTTTCTTCTGGCTTCCAAGCCATGTAGGAACAAAGTATAATGATAGAGCTGATAGTGCTGCTAAAGCAGCATTAGGTTTACATATATCTAATACCAAATTACCTTATACTGATTTTAAAAGTTGTATCAACACAAATATTCCAAACTCTTGGCAAGCCGCTTGGGACTTGTCGGTGAACAATAAACTCTATTCCATTAAACCGTTACTCGGAGAATGGCGTCCTTCTAGTAGACCCATTCGTCGAGAGGAAGTTGTCCTAGCCAGGGTCAGGATAGGGCATACACGCTGTACTCATTCATATTTATCACAAGGTGAGCAGTTGCCAGAATGTATACCCTGTTTTGCACCGTTAACGGTCAAACATATCTTGTTGGCATGTGTAGACTTTGATTCTATGCGACAAACACAATAAACAGTTAATACTTTGAAAGAGTTATTTGATACTATAGATTTTAGTTTTGTTTTAGATTTCCTTAAAGAAATCAGACTTTATAAATCAATATAATATTTTCCCAATATATATTAACTTGTTTACAAGCCCGTTGGCGGGCATTTGTTGATTTACATATATTCATAGTTTATATTGCTACCATATCATTCCTTATTTGTAGATAGTTTTATCTTTACAGTTTACATTATTTTTAATTACTACTTCATTCTTTCATGATTCATCGGTTTTTGCGCACAATATGACCTATTTATGTGTCGACGTGCCATAAATCACTATTCATTCATTCATTCATTATTCTATTTCCATACAAACAATATGGTTTATGTTTACTCCACAATTGTAGAAAAGGGGCATTGTGCACTCAAAGGGTAGAGTAGACGCGACTAAGCATATTGTTTGGATGGGAATACAAATGGATTGAATGATCCCGCCATCTATAGTTATATAATGACAAGTCCAATTGACACGTCATGTTTCAATCTTTAAACAATACTTACTTTTTGAGATGTCGGGCGGTATGCGTGCTGGTGATGGGTTTGCAAACTGTGGCACGTCTGGATAGAAAAAAAATGAATAAAAAATTCATTGTACGAATGTTGATGATCATACATATTCAATAGCATACAATGACAACAAATACAGAATCGGAACGGCTGTACTGAATGCATGTTAGTACTAAATGAATTGTTGTATTGAATGCATGTTAGTACTAAATGCATGTTAGTACTGAATGCATGATGGTAATGAACGCATGGTAGTACTGAATGTATAATTGTACTAAATGAATGGTGTTACTGAATGTATGTTAGTACTAAACGAATTGTTGTACCGAATGCATGCTAGTACAAAATGCAAGTTAGTACTGAATGCATGATGGTAATGAATAGATGGTGGTACTGAATGTATGGTTGTACTGAATGCATGGTGATACATACTGAAGGCATGTTAGTACTAAATGCATGTTTGCGGTGAATGCATGTTGGTACTGAATGCATTTTGGTACTGAGTGCGTGGCGATACTGAATGCATGTACTGCATGTATGTTGTTTTGAATGCATGGTGATACATACTAAATGCATGTCGGTATTGAATGCATGTCGGTACTGAATGCATGGTGGTACTGAATACATGTTAGTACTGAATGTATGTTGGTACTGAATGCACGTAAGTACTGAATGCAAGGTGGACTGAATGCATGTTAGTACTGAGTGCATGGTAATACTGAATGCATGGTAATACTAAATGTATGGCAATACTGAATGCATGGTAATACTGAATGCATGGTTGTACTGACTGCATAGCTGTACTTAATGGATGTAGTACTGAATGTATGGTAATACTGAATACATGGTAATACTGAATGCATGGCAATACTGAATGCATGGTTGTACTGACTGCATGGCTGTACTGAATGGATGGTAGTACTGAATATATGGTAATATTGAATGCATGGTAATACTGAATGCATGGTCATACTGAATGCATGGTTGTACTGAATGTATGGTAATACCGAATGCATACTGGTACTTAATGCATGATAATACTGAATGCATGGTTATACTGAATGTCTGGTAATACTGAATGCATAGTGATACTGAAAACATGGTAATACTGAATGTATGACAATACTGAATGCATGGTTGTACTGAATGTGTGGTAATATTAAATGTATGGTAGCACTGAATGCATGGTTGTACTGAATGCTTGCTGGTACTGAATACATGTGATACTGAATGCATGATGATACTGAATGTATGTTACTGAATAAATATATGCTACGGGTGACAGCCACAAAGTAAGCATAGTCGTCAATGAGAACACATAAACATACTTACTAGAGAAGTTCACCATGTAGATCAGGATCAGAAATCCTAGAGTTGATGTCGCTATGACAACGCGGAAAGATATCAATGCATCTACAAAACAAAACAATAATTCAAAATGTATCATTCCTCAGATGTGCTGGTAGTAAATACAATTTTAAATACCGAGGAAGCAGTTATCAAATAATAATAATAATAATGATAATAATGACGACGACGACGATGACGATGATGATGATGATGATGAGGAGGAGGAGGAGAAGGGGGAGGAGGAGGAGGATGAGGAGAAGGAGGAGGAGCCTCTTTCAAAACGTAGCACCAACCTAGGTTGGCGGAAGGTGTCGGTAGAAGGTCAATAGGAGGTTTGCAAATACAAAAACCATTATCTCTTTATGGTGGGTCGGGTGCTATGATAATTATTTGAATAGGTATGTATTCATTTTCAGTTTTAGATAGACTCATTTCCATTTGCATCAAATTATTCCGTAAAAAATCGTACAACTTGTGTTATAACTGATGTACAGAGTGCTTTTCACTGTAATTTCTTAATTTCTGCGGGTGAGGTAATTATGAAATAAGCATGTTTATGCAAATCTGAATTCAAATTAGCATTTGTTAAGATCAATAAACGTCTGTATAAATTAGCGTAATACCTCATCGAAAATGTCTTGTGTTTAAATGATACGTATGCGGTTTACACGTATACCGTTATACTTCGAGTGATTTAACAAAAAACACACAATATTGACTCAAACACAATCATATTTCTGTATTTCTAACTTTAATATACTCTTAGTATGTTCAGCTTTACTACATTAATTTCAAAGAGTTATTATAAGTTGCACTCAGATGGTACCAATAATCCGATGAATGAAGTTGTGTGATCGTATAAACGTATGGCATCAGTTCGGCAAAGTGACAAAACAGTACCACCATCTTTCGCGAGTGTTTATTTCTTTATAAAGGCACAAAGACAACCAAATGCACTTCCTATTTCAATGAAAATACTCAACTGTTTATGCTCAAACAATGCGACATTCTTTCAAAAGAAATCTTTGGATGATTTAAAACAAAAAATACACCGATTTTTCTTGATGAAAACTTTACAGACAATTAATAAAATGTATACCATATAATTGGGTGGGTGGGTTGGGGTGGGGGTACATCGAAGGACAAAATCATCTAATAAATATCAGACCCTCGACGTTTACGATACTCATCTCTATACGTAAGAACAGTATCGTATCGTTATAGATTATTGTTATAAAAAGGTCTGATTTTCTGAGGTTGAGGAAAAAGCTTTTCGTTTTCCTGAAAGAAGTTGTATATTAAATCAATTTACCTAATACGTCTCCCATTTTGTCTATGGCGCCTCGAATCATCCTGTATTCCTTTATCCTTTTTTGATTACTTAAAACAATGTATTTGTCGTCAAGTATAATGTGAATAAACTAGATCAGTCCAACCTTAAACACGGAAGTGAAGGACCAATTTTGACCCGGAGGGGCAATGCTGTCAAGTAACATAAAATTTAATGTTTACAATATGCCCGCTTTAGTGTCAAATCATCATAAGTTTCATAGTAACAATGTTTAGATGCACTGAAGTGAGCCTTGTATTGACTTTTTGTATATTGTTTTATAAACAGATTGGTCTGACAAAACTCGTTGAGTTTAGTATATATATGTTCATATTGGGCTTTAAATGAGTACATCTGGATTAGTATTTATTAAGAATTGTTCAAATACATTATTTCGGTATTAGATTGATAAAAATAAATATAAATGACCCATAAACCTGCAAAAGAAATTACACTGAATAAAGCAATTAAAAAGACCCGAAGAAGGTATTTTCTACAATGGTTATACAAATATTGGCGGTAAAAAATTATATTATTATTATTATATGAAACTGTTAATTGTTCATCTCTATCTTTGAACTATTTCACCTGTTTAATTAGTCAAATGTTTGGTAGCATGTTATAGGAATCGGTTCGGGGTGTATGTAAATAGAAAGGGTTATATTGTATCGATCCTAAAGAACTTCGACTCAACGAAGCTAATATTTCTGATACAAAGGACTTTTCTGAGGACTTTAATAGCCGTAATAGTTGTATAACTAAAACGTTACTCCATCAGTGCTATCACTACCGTAACCCTGATCTACCGTAATTTTTAAGAACTCTTCTGCGACAAGGACTATCACAACCCGACTTGTATGGTGACGTGGTTTACAAACTTCGCAAGATCCATGGTCGTAATCACTTACCTATCGATGGCGGAATATGTACAGTACTAGTTTTACCCATATATATAACCTTACATGTGTTGAAAATGACGTAAAATACGGTACATACAAACTTTTATACAGTCTGTATTACACTTGTTAAAACGTTTATCAAAAGAGGTTATGAACCTATCATTTTGCAACGCATTGCACAGTGGTTGACCCATTTACGGTTCGCCACTACGCCTTCCTCTTTCTGTGGGATGACCGGAATGTAGGGACGCATAGAGCTCCCCGCGAATTGCGCTCCCATTGGAGCTCTATGCGTAAGAAACGTTGTACGCATATGAGCTCCAATATGGAGCGCAATTCGTGGGGCGATCTATGCGTATCATAAGTGTACGCATAGAGTTCCCATATGACCAGAGGAACTCTATGCGTAAGTTATGTACTAGAGATACGTTTATATAAAGTTCCTAACCACAATGTTTATGGTTTTATATTTTAAGATATTTAAGAGGGATTTAACAGTATTTTTTAAAAAGAAATTATTTATACATGTACCTGGATGAGTCCAGTATGCCCGATTCAGAATGGATGTTGCTTTTATCATACTTCCAAAAGGCTCGCATGTAAAAATCGTCGACCTCGATATAGAGTTTATAGGAAGTTCTTAATTCCTGTCATTTTATTTCCTTCATAAAAGTCATTTTACCTTCGCAAACAATTGTTGGCAATTTTTCTGGGACATGTACGTATAAATACATGCATTTTATCTTTCTGCCATTTTATATGTCAGTGACTGAATTTTATTATGCGCAGTCCAATACTTATGCCTGTTTCATATTATTATGTTTTATACAATCGTTTCTAATAAATTGGGGCTATATATGAATCACATTTTCAGTACGCCCGTCCATCCGTTCGTTCGTCCATCCAACAAACCTTGCGTGCGCAATTCCTCCGTCAGTTTCTATCCGATTGAAATTAAATACAGGGATATGGAACGCCATGACTGTCTTGTGATGTTGCCGATTAATATAAGCAGTGCATTTCCCTTTTTATCACATGGAACTGCTTGTATTCCGTATAATATACCCATTACGTATTTTTAATTATATGTGGTAAATAAATCTTTATATGTGGTAGAAAAGTATTGATATGCAGTAGATTAATCATTATATGCGATAGATAAGTCATTGCATGGAGGATATTTGTTGATTTGAAAATATAAGTTTTCTCGAGATGAAAATAAATCCTATATTCACGACAAACCAACAAATATTCTATTTATTATATACTTTTTATAATGCAACACTACCAAACTGTTTCAAACAGAAAATACGTTTCGATCCGACAGTTCGCCTTTAACGTATTCGCGGATAAATATAGTATACGCCAGCGCGTGAAGCGATTTACAAATATTTAGTGCGCATAGAATATAGTTCTAAATATGACAATTGTGTCCGACAGGTGTCGCTGCGCGATTGACCTGGTGATTCTGCGCAAGGCATGCCGGTAATCAATGGCGGTGTAAACAATAATACCGTCTGCTGCGAGTTATATTTTGAGGAGGACTGGCCACTATCTTCTAATTTTGACAGGTTTCTATATACGTACCCGTGTCAGATCCATAATTAGACCAATATCTGTCACAAGTTGACCGATATAATTTATTAAATAGTTTGTCGCTACCTCTTGAGTAGCTCGTGGCTAAATAGCATAATGCCTATTTATAAATCGAAAATGAAAGTACTTCAAAAGTCATGAATGAGAAAGCGTTATGTTTAGACGGTAAAATGATGGTTAATAAAAGCATTAGGTTTTACTTATTAAACTATGAACTCCTGCGTTGGTACAAACAAATAATGTGTTACAAAATGATTTATAAACAATTTATTGAAATATAAAGTAATCCGTTGGCGGTTATGCGTATGCGTATGTAGACAAAAGCCATATTTTGCTCGGTAATGCGTCTTAGTATAGAAGCCTATCGTCAGTTGTGACGTAGCCGGTGTATGTATAGAATGGAATTATGAATTATGACTTGTAGAAAAAAAGTAGTTCCATTTTTCCCGGCAGTGAGAATATGTTCTTTTATCATGCAGATGTGCACTTTTCTGCCCAATAGAGGGGTGACCTATTAAATTTTGCTTTATCAGCCACTGACCAATAGAGCAAATCAATGCGGAATCCCTCGGCGTTTATTGTACGTAACGTTATCTGACGTCATGTGCGTAACGTTGCCTGACGTCATAAAACAAACAAAAAACACCAACATGGCGGCGTCCTTGATAAGTGTAACATTCGGAGAAATAGGTAATAATAGTAATTCGTACAGAAAATGTGGATAATCTACATGATAAATAGAATATTATGTCAGTGCCTTTTACTATCACGTTTAATATGAATAAGGCACTGCCTCATAGCGAGCTCAACTCATTAAAAAAAACACTGGAATGCAAATGAAAACAATCATCAGCACATTATGGTTATTAGAGCCATCTCAGTAAGAGGTGAAGAATATATTAATCATGAAACCCTGCCCTACTCTTACTGTCAGAAAGATTGTAATAGTTATTTAACATGCAGACAGGATAGCCTTTGGTAGTTTGGACCTTCTATTTACCATCCCCATCAGACGGACAAAGCCAAGGGAAAATGTCTTGCGCAAGATGCTTGACCTTGAACTTAAGTGATGTTCACGCTCAATATATTAATGATACGGTAACGGTTTCAATTTGTTGGACAGCTTATTGGAATGAACACCAGAAGTACATCAGTATTCACACTGACCTTGAACATGTAAACATCAATTTAATGTGCAACACACGGTCTATTGAAAACACATAGGCCAATTAGGTTGCTCTCATTATTTTAAGAGCTAATTATGATCTGTAAAGTTCCTAGCTCTTTACTCGAAAGAAAAAGAAGGGGTTTAAGAGTATGACTGGACATGAAAACTGCATGACCTAGAATAAAGGACCCATAGATGCTACTTACCACATGTACCGGACAAGAACATTTTTGTTAAGGGCAATTGAAATAAAACTTAAATCGTTTTTGTTTGTTTGGTGTGAAATGTCATTTTCCAGCACATTTTAGGCTATGTATGACGGTCAACATTTTTTAGTGGTGGAAGCAGACAACTCACTTATTCCTGGGTAGAAGATGTAAGACACATACTGTATACTTCCCGTCGTTCATAAGAATTGACACTTACAAGTCGAGCTCCCAGTGGGATTCTAACAGCGTTGAGATGGTTTCCAATGCAGCGTTTTTACCCTCTCAACCATGGATGCGCTACAAAATATCAAATCATGTCTGGGTAACGTACTTGAACTCACTCACTTCTCACCAATGTCACTAGAGGAATGCAGCTCGGGTTCGCTTCTCCGTCTCCGCACTGTACGCGAAAAAAATTGACTTTCTTTGTATAAAAAAAAGGAGTTTATTTTGTACTATTTTGAGATGGTGGTAATCCGACGGATTCTTGACTAAGTAGCTTGTATGTTTTGTTTTCAGCGATAATATTTTTTGCAATGATCTCTTGTGGAATGTCATAACTTAATATCAATTACTAAATAACTAATCGTTGGCCACAATTGATTGTTTCGTACATCACTTATCCCACTATTGTATCCATCAACCACAGATGACTGCGCCTCATTAATGGTACATGTACATCCAGTCCTTTTTAATTTGGTTGCAAGTTCAAGCCATCCGTTGCAGGTTATTAATGCTGAGTTCTACTATTAAAGCAGAACGCAGTCATAAACAACCACAAACAATGGAAGACTGACACATACTATATATATTCTTTTCTTAAACATTCCTGAACATTCAGGACATCTAAGAGTGCAGCTTAATTAAGGCAGAAATGGCACTGAAAAATATAAAAGAGATTAAAAACAACAACAAAAAAAACACAAAACAAAACACATGGATTCAGCAAACACAATTGATAGCATTTGTCTAAAACGTCTTAATTTCTGAAACGTTTGTGACACAGCATGGTAGACTTTGAATCTACATACCACTGAGTGTTTCAATGTGCCCATGGGAATGCGTTTAATTTCTTAGCTTTGTCTTTTTGATGTGGACATAAACTGTTTGAATGTTGTGTTATGTTTAGGTCATTTAGCACATGTTAGGCTATATATGACGGTCTATTTTTTTTGTGGTAGAAGCAAATCCATTTTTTTTCTTGGGTAGAACCAGTACTGTATAGCTCCAGCCGTCCGTGATTATTGACACTTTTTCACTTGACGAGTCGAGCTTACAGTGGGATTCAAACCTGTAGCTGTGAGAGACGAGAACGTTTTAGACGCAGCCTCTTTACTATCCCGGCCAAGGGTGCGCCGGACATAAAGTGGGCAGTCCCATGTATTGAAGGTTATATGATTCCTATATATCCTTCTCCTCTGCCCGGTGCGGATTTAAATAACCTTAGATAATGTGTTGATATGCCATTAACAATGTATGTTCAAGAAGCTACTGTATAACACTGCAAAAAGGAAAATATTTCCTAGCAGAGGGTTGTTAACAAGCATGTACTGGAGTCAGGCAAATGAAAAACTAGATTAATCCATCGAAGAATTGATTTTTTTAGGATTTAATTCAATATTTAGATCTTTCAACAGGCTATCCAAAATATTAGGCTAGTATAAAGTGTATGAAGTCCGAGACACTTCTCGCTAAATTTAAACTAGCTTATGTTTTTCATAACCCGTACAAATATAGAAATATTGAATTTAATCCTTTTATACACTTTGTAACAGTGACGTTGCCAACCTTGCACGCTTTTTTATAGCAACTTACGACAGTTCTCAAGTTAATCATATAAATAAACAGTTACTATACCTTTTTTGGCTTTAATTAACTCTTTCCAAAACGTAACAGTGTTATTTCACTGGGAATTTATTTGCAACAAATAAACATGTTTCATTTAAGGTCAATGCAATAGAAATGTAAATATTGGGATTTGAACGGTGGTAGTGAGTGGCAACTTTACCATAAATAGCTTTATGGTAAATTTTCCATTCACTTTGCATTTTATGGTAAATTTGCCAACCACTGCCGTCGTTAAAACCCCAGGAATACTGAAAACTAGTGAATCAATTCTTAAATATACTGTTTATATTATTAACCTGTTCTTATATTATCAACAATAATGTGCCTTGGGAGGTATGATAAATGATAAAATCATAAACAGTGCCAGAAAGATAACATATCATCAGTGTTAGTGATGTACCGATTATTCGATTGTAACCGAATCGATCATCAGTTACTTAGGCATCCGATTATGATGATCGATTATGAAAGTCTATAATCGATCATTGGTTGCATGTAAAAATGCACTTAATGTTCAAAATAAAAATAACCATGATTTTCCATGAGACCACACTTGTGAAAATGAACAAATAAACAAATTTATATCAATTATAATTATTTTGCTGTTGAAATGGCAATGGTATAAGACACAAGACAGGAAAGAATACCTGATTAATCAGTAATAATTCTAAGTTCAAGGCCTCAAACTCAGATTAACATACACATGTTATGCATGTTATGTTTCATATAAACTAACCGATTGTAACCGATGATTGATCGGTTACATCCAACCGATTGTAAATGATGATCGCTGGTAAATTTCAACCGACTGCCCATCACTAATCAGTGTATTTTTAGACCACAGAATAGCCATTTTCTATTCAGGTATGCCAGATGTTTGAGCAATTAGCTCCGTTAACCGAAAAGTGAAGTTTATTCGAAATGAGACGCATATATAATTTTTTCAAAATTGTGCTAATGCGCTGCAAAAACAAATAGTTGCCCGTAACGGGATTTGAACCACAGCCTTGCACTTGTAAGATTTGAAAGATGTACGCTGAACCTCTAGACCACTGCTATTTATTGGTATTTTGTAGCATTTTTAACACTAAATAGGCATTACGTAATTACAAGAGCGCGCACACAAACTCATCAAGAGCTAAATAACAAGTCGAGATATGGTTGATTTGAGGCGAAGTATTAGTTTCATATTGATAAGATATAGTATTACACCAGGCAATGTTAATTTAAACGTGCGACAATATGGACTGCATATTTACTGATCCATCTTTAGTTGCGTTCAAATATGTTCAGTTATTTTGCCTCATAATAAATGGTAGTTAGTATACTAATTTCTCAAGTAGCGCTGTACTTCAGTGGATAGAGCACAGGACTTGAAATCAGAAGGTCGTGCGTTCGAGCCCCGAAAGAAAACTGATATTTTTTTCTGTAAAAATTACTGTTACCTGTGTATAGGTACGATGTGCACTGGTCGATGTATGTACAGTAAATGATTTCCTGCTATATATTTGCTCTCTTAAATACCCGATTTCGACATGAGCTGGTGAACATGAAGTTACAAATAAAGACACGCCTATAAAGAAGAAATCAATTGATATAGGGACTCTGTAGCTTTAAAGTATGTTCACATTCCCGTTCAGACCACCGAACCAGTAGGACGTGTCCGTCTACAACGGATTGAGGCTTGGTCAGCTTTTTCACTTACTTACCGACGATACCTACAACTCTTCAAGCGATGACGACACGTCCTGCAGTAAACCATCAACTTCGGGCCCTGTGATCGTTACGTTGAAAGTGTTGTTAGAATGTGACTACCACCATCGTCCACCATCAACGTCGGGCCCGGTGGGCTTTCGGTACAAGCTAGTCCAATCGAGCTGAACGTTGAAAGTGTAGTACTCAGGCAGTCATGAGTACAGATACAACACGCTCCGATTAGGTATACACCCCACACTAGGGTGGTACCTTGGCCCTTCTGATTGCCGTTTCTTGGATTCTACTGAGACGTATAACCACCACGGATACAGACATAAACATCACAGGATTGACCTGCTTAGCGGTGACAGCGCAGAATTTCACGTGCACGCGGATTGTCCTACTAGACAGGCTTTAAATATACCGTGCCCTGATTGGTCAGAGAGCTTCTAAACATCTTTCGAGCCGGAAATGGGATTGACCTACTTACCATCTTTGCAGTCATCTCATTCGTCGAAACAACAATCTACTTGGATCAACTTTAATCTTCTACGACTTAAACTACTATAGATAATCAACGATGGATTTCTTTACCCACCTGCCACCAACTCAACTATTCTTCTGCAACTTGTAATTTCCATTGGATAAACAAACTACTAAAGTATGTATTCTTTCCTGTCTTGTTTCTTATGGCATTTTATTTTAACAATAAAATAATTCCAGTTGATATGCGTTTAGCTGTGTATGATATTTGTGTATATGCTCATTTTCACAAGAGTACACGTGTATTTCCTAACTCTTGTCTCTTGGTAACTTGGCACAGCAGTGGTTAAAATTTCCCCACCCACCGACTTTACGGTACAGAATAACTAGATATATATATAACTAAAGTGCGATGCGTTTTCATTTAATCATGGTATTTTAGATTATCGATACTGCAGTAGCTTTTAAAGTTTAGGTAGATCTACTGTTACCTTGACTTTCTTTATCCAGCTGGAAATAATCACCAACGGTTGTTTACCTACTAATGACCACAGGGGTCTCCGCAAGGTCTCACCCTTCTGCTCTGTAATGTGCCACCCTTTCTCTCTGCAATGTGTCACCCTTCCCCTCTGTAATATGTCACCCTTTCTCTGTAATGTATCACCCTTCTTCTGTAATGTGTCACTCTTCCCATCTGTAATGTGTCACCCTTTCTCTCTAATGAGTCACCCGTCCGCTCTGTAATGTGTCACCTTTCCTCTATAATGTGTCACCCTTCGTAATGTGTCACCCTTCCACTCTGTAATGTGGCACCCTTCCTCTCTGTAATGAGTCACCCTTCCGCTCTGTTATGTGTCACCACCCTTCTTCTGTAATGTGTCACCCTTCCTCTTTGTAACGTGTCACCCTTCCACTCTGTAATGTCACCCTTTCTCTCTAATGAGTCACCCGTCCGCTCTGTAATGTGTCACCTTTCCTCTGTAATGTGTCACCCTTCCTCTGTAATGTGTCACCCTTTCTCTGTAATGTGTCACCCTTCCTCTGTAATGTGTCCCCCTTCCTCTGTAATGTGTCACCCTTTCTGTCTTTAATTAGGTCACCCTTCCCATCTGTAATGAGTCACCCTTCAATTCTGTAATGTGTCACCCTTTCCCTCTTTAATGTGTCACCCTTCCCCTCTGTATTGTGTCACCCTTTCCCTCTGTAATGTGTCACCTTTCCACTCTGTAATGTGTCTCCCTTTCTCTCTGTAATGAGTCACCCTTCCCTTCTGTAATGTGTCACCTTTTCTCTCCTTAATGCGTCACCCTTCCCCTCTGTAATGTATTACCCTTCCTCTGTTATGTGTCACCCTTCCTCCCAGCATTTAGGCAAAAAACAGGTTTGTTTCCGCTAAATCATTGACAAACAAGAGGCCCACGAGGCCCTGTGGACGCTCTACTGGCTAAAGATGAAGTTAATGTATAACGGGCCATAACTCTTTCAAAAATCATTCAAGCGGAACATGGCGGTGATATACTTATGCAACTAGGCTTAGTACTGATCATCCCTGCCAAGTTTTGTCGAAATCCAGCCGGAGGTTCAGTAGTCTGCACAAAGTTAGTGTATAAAACCTTTAATCCAGGGTCATAACTCTGCCAAAAATCATTCAACCAGAACACGGCTATGACAGGTGAAACGAGGCTAGGTACTGATCATCCCCGTCAAGATTAATTGAAATCCGGCAAGGAGTTCATAAGAGACTAATCTGAACAAAGTGTGTGTATTAAAACATTTAAAGGGCCATAACTCTGTCAAAAATCATTCAACCGGAATATGGCGATGATATGGACACCTATGCTTGATACTGATCATCCTTGTCAAGTTTTGTTGAAATCCGGCCAGAGGTTCAGGAGAACTAGCCCGAAAAAGTTTTTGTATCAAAAAACTTTAAAGGGCCATGACTCCACCAAAAATATGTAAACCGGAACACGACGATGATATGCACAACTAGGCTTGGTGCTGATCATCGCAATATTCAGAAAATCAAGGGCCATAACTCCAGTGTATATGGTTCAATCTGGCTTGTTTTCGAACTTGTCCGAGCTTTCATTGATATTAACAATCTGGTAAAATTGGTAAAGATCTGATGAAAAATGAAGGCCCTAACGCCTTAACGAGGCAAAATATAGCATTTTTAACTAAATCAAGGGCCATAACCCCGCTGTTACTGGTCCGATCTGGCTGCTTTACGAACATGTCGGAGATTTCATGGTAAAGTTTGGTAAAATCAAGGCCCTATCGTCTTAACGAGGCAAAATATAGCATTCTTAACTAAATCAAGGATCATAACTCCTCCATAACAATCTGTTAAAGTTTGGTAAAGATCGAATGAAAAATGAAGATTCTATCGCCTTATCGAGGTAAAAGTTAACGGACGGACTACAGACGACGGACGGACGACGGACAACTCGCCATCCCACAAGCTCTGCTGACCCTTGGCCAGTAGAGAAAAAGATAGTGTAGGTAGGTTTTCTTTTTCTTTTTTTTAAATCACACTCCTTGTTAGATTTCCGATAAAATCGCAACATCTTAAAAAAAACGAGAGTTCCAATTCATCTCCTCATCACAATGAAAACCCACAGCATATAATAGAAAAAAACAGCATATCATAAGAAATGCACCACGTATAAAACCGTTTGTACCGAATATAATGCAATTGAAACTACCGAATATAAAGACGTATCCACCAGGTATATTAAAATATGTACCACATATAAAGTCAACAGAAGCGCGGCATATACATACAAACCTACTTCATATAATGTTCAAAGGACCTCATATATTAGGTAAACTACTGTATATAATAATAAATGCACTATATATAATGATAATTGGACTGCATATAATAGATTTTTCTACTACATCCAATGATTTATCTATCGCATATAATGATTAATCTACTGCATATAAATACTTTTCTACCACATATAAAGATTATTTAAATATAATTAAAAATGCACTGCATATCATGAAAGATCTACCACATATAAAGTGAAATGCACTGAATATATTAATCGGCACCATCATTTAAGACAGTCATGGCGTTCCATACAGGGATCCTCTTTGTCCCAAAGGCTCTATGAAGTTTCATGATTCTAGTTTGAAGGGTACTCGCATTATAGCGCGGAAGCTGTTTTCTCTGACGAGTCACCTCGAAGTCCGGGTCACCGCGAAGTTGACCTTTAACCAAGTGGTGTACAACTAGTTACCTCAGAAACGAAAGGTATCATCTTAACCATACGGGCAATCTGTCTATGAATTTGCGAGAACCTAGGCTGAACGGTACCCGAGTTATAGACAATAGTAGCAATATTCCACTAGCTCTCACATTGTCAGAGGGTGTGGTTTACCCAGTAAAATCTTGGGAGTGACAAACTGGACCACTTAAACTGAATGTATTTCCAAAACGATCAGGTTTTGGCGAGGTTTTTGTGTCGACAAATATCACTTACAGTGCAATAGCTGAAGTGTGCAATAATTTCACGCATATCACCTATTTTCTTTTATAAATTTGTATCTGATGAAATCATTATCTTAATTTCATTAACAATATTATTAATAGGGTATATTCTTAAACTCAATATACTGATTTTTTTAAATATGTACCATAATTGTTAAAGCAGTTTTTTTTTTAATGCTTTTATCCAACTGGTATTAATCATATTAAGCATAAGATCGGTTAAATAAACTTAATCAATTTATCTCAATTACTATTTTACAAAAAATCATGAAGTTTCTAGACATATTTTATTCTTTTTTTTTTGTACCATTGTTTTAATAACGTTTGTATATACTGTAAATATATTCCGTTTTGTTCGAGGACCATATGTTAGACTGGCTAGTTGCCAAATATGTAATCCTCTTGAAATAAAGATATTATTACACTGACCTCAAAAACAAGAGTGGTCATTCTTGTTACATGGTCAATCTGTGGATCCTAGGTAGAAAGGTACTGGAGTTGCAGCGCTAAAACTATTGTTCAATGTCACCTTGACCGTTTGCTCTGGTGACCTCAAAACAA
This sequence comes from Cyrtodaria siliqua, assembly GCA_037043455.1. NCBI lineage: Eukaryota > Metazoa > Mollusca > Bivalvia > Adapedonta > Hiatellidae > Cyrtodaria > Cyrtodaria siliqua. Next base: position 191,741 of record JAWPHD010002976.1, read on the forward strand.
TAGGGATCATCGGGTCATCCTTGTCCCATGTGCTGCCTATGTACACATTTTCATTATTTTATGTGCAGTGCTTCACGAGTTTTCATGTTGAATTCATTGTTAACGGGCGGACGGGCGGAAGGACGGACGGACGGAGGCAATACCATACCATATACGTCTCGTTTTTCAAACGAGCATATAACAGTTAAATTTTATTTTGTAAAGAAGCTAGATGTGGACAGACAGACGTGTTGATTACAAACAGACGGATGGACGGACGGAAGGGCGACGGACAAAGTCTGATTAGAGTGTATCGCCTTTAACTCATGCCAGCTAAAATGGTGTAAATTAAGTATGGAGCTATATGTGTCGCTTTAAGCGATTCACAAGAAAGTAATTTACATTCTTTACGCAAAGAGCTCTAATTTCTCTATGTGTCGTAACACCGGACAGATTGTGGACCCTTTGATAACGTCTACCTAAATCTTAGTGTTTGAAGTTTGTATAAATAATCTTGTCTTGTCGATCCAGTAATGGTTTGTTGTCTTGATGCTCTGACCAATTTTTTATATTTATATATTCATGATCATCTGTGTGTTATATGGCCCATTAATGATGCTTTGTTAGAAAATATAACATGGCGGACATTTCTTCATTTACAATTGGCCCGTTTTATTGGGATGGCAATAGGGTAAGAGTGAGGTTGCACCCTAGAACCTGGTTTAAACTCACTGCGGCCTTTTTGCCACTGACCGTTCCAAGGCGGTAGCTCTATTATCCACCCGTTTGTATTTGTCTTATGAACATTTTTGTGTTTTAATGCGCGTTTTTGATTGACCGTTTTCTGTTAAAGCTACATTTCCTATTCGATGTGTATACCTCCTTTTAAATGTGTTACTTCTGGTCATAGAGCTACCTTTTGTGGTTAAACGGTGGAACGTTCCCCTCACGTGCAAGGTGTTGTGAGTTCAAGCCCCGCACAGTGTGCTGATTTTCCTCGCCCGTTAAAGGTGAAATATAGCGTGTTTTTTGAGTATATATTCGGAAATATACGTATATAATATACAATATTTTCAAATCTTACACTTATTGGTTGTCCCGTTTTCTCACAGTAGCCAATTTTATCTCATAGCGCACACGCTTCGAGTTTCGCCCTTTTTGAAGACAGGTAAGTGACACGTGATCCTGTGACGTCATTGGTACTAAACGATTCGCGGTGTCGCATTGAGTTGTATAGTATTGTCTATGTAGGATAACGTTTTATGGTACTTGTTAAAAATGCCGTGTGTTGTTGCTGTGTGGAAAAGTTTGCATAAAGAAAGACAAGATAATAACCTAAGTTTCTTTCGTTTCCCTAATCGAGATAATGATATATTAAGATTTGAAGTGTGGGTAAACGTTACCGAAGATAATCGCCCGACTCGTCAAGAAAGTGGGAACCTACGAAAGACGCAAACATTTTGAGTTGACTTCGTGGGAAGTCCATTCTTTAGTTTCATTATCTTTGAATTTGGAGAACAAAAGGCCATGCAGATTAAAATCAACAGCGGTACCAACGATATTCGACTATAAAAATGAGAAGTGCATAACCCCGCCGTCTCCAAGCAAGTTGTATTCGCCTATTCGACCGGCGTTGAGGAGGAAATTCATACATGAAGTAAGATTGAAATGTATGTTCAATTATCTTAGCACCTCATCGGGTATAGGTATGATAAATATGAAGAAAAGTGTATAGTCTTACATCTTTATATACACCGTGAATGTTTAGCTGTTGAATTAGAAGCATGCGTCTTTACGTGAATCAATGAAGAGTTGACGGCGCTAATATTATGTAGCCGTCGTTTTTTTAAAAGATTGCTAAGAACGTTCAGCATATAAATGTAAATGAATCCGGTGAAATAAACACTGTGTCTTTGTTTCCAAATTTTAATTTTAATAATTTTAAATTATACACCCTCTTCTGCCAATAGTATTATAGATATATATTATCAACATATATAGGGCTTTGGATTTGAAAACAATATATAAATGTTTCATGGATATTTATTGCATGGCAGAAAATTAATAATATTACTAGCTTTTATATTAATTCAGTAATTTTGTATGGCAAAGCAACAACAATAACGCCTCTTAGCTCGTGCAATAAGTAAAACAAGTATAATAGAATAATATACTTTATAGTATGGTAATTTGATATATTTGGTATGTTTTCGATCTGTATATCAGGAGTAAGTATACATGAGTAAGAATACTTACTGTCTATATCGTGCGCATAATACATTTGGCTATATTATTTAAATCATAGTATTTTTCTCTCTTTGTGCGCGACAAATAGCATGTGATATATCCGTCTTGTGCAATACGCGTCTGCCCTCGGCGGTATTACACCGCTCAAGTAATTGCAATAAACAGGAAATATATCATAAAACTAGGTTTCCCAAAATGGTGCGTGCTTTTGTGATATAACGACGTGTGTACCCAAATTAGGCCGCACTTCAATAGTGAACCGCAATATTTTATTAGTCTGTATTGATATTTGGGGGCACGTGGAGACTAGAGAGCGTGTCATATTGCAAACACCGCTCCTAGAGTGTTTGATGTTGATGGCGACTTATGGCAAATATATAATACTATAGAAATTATGGCGCCGAAATTATATGCTGTTTCATTTATTATTGTTTTTATTCATTTTTTTTTATCAATTATGGATAATATCTAATAAATATATTTGTACCAAGTACTTATCGGCAAAAAAAAATCTGACGCTCGTATTACCATAGATCTACATACATATATATCCATGTATTAATGTAGAGGTATAGACCAGGTCCATTCATTCGGAATATACTACATTTCGCGGTTATTGTGTATGTACCAAGATATTGCAGTGTTGCGGGTGACTTACTGTCAGATTTCGATGAAAACAATGTTTACGTTGTTTAATTTGTTTGTTGTTGCTGTAAGTGTATAAATACGCTATTTTGTAAGATTAGTGAATAGTGTAATGAACCACTGAACGTAACGAATGACATGACACGATAATCTTTACAAGCTCTCCATTTGTTCCTGCACCGCGTACGACTTCATCATCAGTTGATGAATCCGATGTATTTTCGTCCTCAGACACGTTTTCTGGCTCCAAATCGTAAGGTTGCACATGGTGTAACCGTTTTATCACGGGCATTTCCTCTGACATCGCTTAATTCTCACATTTTCACACAAGGTATACTGTTTTGCGTTCAGTCCCAATGTAAACAAAAAATAGTTTGTTCCCAATGACGTCATTTCCGGTAATTCGCGCAAGAGTTTTTCCCCTTAGATTTTATTCGATTTTTTTAGCAATGCCTGTTCGCCTTTTCGGTTTTTATCTTTAAAAACATATTTTCACTAAACATACATCAATAGCATAGTAAACATCGTATTTATAATGATATTTAATAATTAAAAACATATCAACAACGGATTTGTTGATTTAGGACAAATTTCATCTTTAACATCGGTGCCGTGACAGAGTATTTACACTGTTGGAGGCTGTTTAGCTGAGGTATCTAGGACTTGCGTTGTGTGTCATAGGGCAGTTTTCCCCAACTTATAATGCCCGTTTTCATCAAAAAAGGAGGGATTACTTTTTATTATAGGAACTACATTCTACACCTCGGAGGCTTACATGTAATTAGTGGTGGTAAACCTATAAGAGAAGAAAACGTGTTCAGATGTTTCTTAAATGAGGATTTTGTGTTGTCATTTTCATAACAAGCTTAAAAACAGTCAGTTGGGGTGTATGTAAATATACAAGATTATATCAGCGTTGTTACTTTTTGGTCATAGAGCTAGCTTTTGTGGTCAAACTGTAGAACGATCGCTTCAACCGTAAGATTACACGAGTTAAGTCCCGCTGAGTGTACTGTTTTTCCACGTCCGTTAACAAACATTTAGCCCAAACCCTGCTGGTGTAACCGCTTTTACGATATATGAAGTACTTGTAATCTGGTACAATGGATAGCAATTTGAACCCTGTATGCATTGTTTACGACACTACAATTAAAGGTCGCCGAGATTTACAGACCGTATTACATTTACATGATAAAGAGACAAAGAAACATGTTTGATTTTCGATTATTTTAGTCCGCTATTTTTTTTGTTCAAATCAAGATTATATTTATGTTAGTAAACACGTCAAGGTTAATATACGACATTGCGATAAACAGTTGCGTAGGATTTGCTCTACTTCTTTCAAATAGATTTCAAGAAACAGAAATTAAAACTATACCAAGTGTTGTGTTTTCAAATGTACCGAGTGTATGAACTGGAGGAAACATGCAAAACTAGACCTTAAACTAAACTAGACCTTAAACTAAACCTTAAATATTTGTTTCAGTAATATTGTGGAGTACGTTATATGCACTAATATTTTAGATTTTGTTGTTGTTGTTTTTTGTATATTTTTTCCACAAGTGTATTGCTATATTTTTCACTCCTGATGAAGCCGTTAAGGCGAAAACCGGTTTAAAGTATTAAGTTGTAAAGCACTGTTGAACAATAATTTTCCATCTATAGGTAGGGATTTTCCTCGACTTGTTGGAGGATATGGCTAATTAGGAAGTAAAGTTAGAATATTTAGAGTTTATACTCAAGATAACTTGTTTGCATTAAACTATTTTTCCCAGTCTTCTAACGTCTTCAAAGTCTTGGAGTATGCTCATGACTCATGGTTCCCACACAGATGTAAATTTCCCTGACTATTCCCTGACCAAAAAACATTTTTCCCTGACCAAATACTTATGGTCACTGGAATTTTATATATATCATCTATGAATAAATGTTGACCTATATCTAACCCAAACCACCTTTTTGTAGTTTATAATCATGATTTTTATTGTCATGATATATGTGTGTTGATCATTTGTTTTATATTTTAATTGAAAATGGTTATTGCCAGATGTGGTGTTCTGTTATTGTAGATTTTACGAGACATTTGCTTATTTTTACAATAATCAAGGACAATACTAATTAATTTTTACTGTGACCTTGACCACGTACCCAACATTTAACAGCCTGCCTAATATATGCTTCCTTTATTTTCCCATTTGGATTATTGATTAAAATGTGTGATTGATATTATCTATGATTGAATAATGATTATATGCATTGAACTGTGTACAATATGTTTCATCTGTCATGTGATTATAATTATGTATAACAAATTATGTACGTAATTATAAAACTGTAAAAGTTTAAATCAATAAAACATCTATCGATCTACCTAATCCTAATAGAATGATATACATAAAGGGAGACCTAAAATTTGTTCTGTGCCAGCAACATATTGCTTAACTGGAGATTTTTTTTGAAGTTTCCTAAAATGCCCCTGCCATAATGTATTCTTTAATATAGTGTCTAGAAATGCTTATGAAACACATCAGCTCAATAATTCACATATGTGCATGAGCATGACATTTTCTGGAAAGTTTTCATTAAATTGCAGACCAAACAACTCCATACTACAAGTTTGATGTATTGTTCACAATCCTTCAGACCAGACAAATCCCTAATAAGGAACTAAACGTAACAAGACCTCCGTCTGAGGGTGTCACGCCCACCTCGGCAAACCGCATACGAAACATTTTATTAAATGTGTGCTTAGATGATGTCCACCAAAGACAACACTTCATATGACCAAGTATCAAACAAATAAAAGCGAAGTAATCATAAGAAGTTGTTACTGAGGTTAAGTGGTTTAACCAGGGTGTAGTTTTGGGAAAATAATGCAAAATATGACCTTGACCTTGGTATTTTTTGTCGTTCAGGGGTCTACCAATGCCAACAATACATATGACCAAGTATCAAAGACATAAAGTCAGGCAATCATAATGTTAACTGAGGTTAAGTTACCGAACCAAGGTTGTTACCTAACTAAGGTTAAGTTTGGGGGAAATAACGCAAAATATGACATAAGTCCAGACTCTATTGTGCCCATCGCGTCAGGTATACCTTGACGTGTTCGTTGGCGGACGGACTATAAACCTTAGAATTACACACACACACACGCGCAAAATATGACATTGACCTTGGTATTTTTTGTCATCCAGCGATGCCCACCAATGCCAACTAGAGCTCTAGGGCGACAAATATACTCCCACTATCAACCCCCCCCCCCCCACCCTACTGTTTGAGTAAAGATCCAGTGGAATGGGATTTTCATGATCAGGCAATGGTGGCCTTGACTTTTGACCTACTGACCTCAAAACCAATAGGGACCATCTTTTCATCTCAAGCAGTCCACCTATTAAGTTTCATGAGATTTGCTTCAGGAAGAGAGGAGTTATGGAGTAGATACGGGTGCCGGTGACCTTTGATCTACTGACCTCAAAATTAATAGGGGTCATTCTCTCACCACAGGCAGTTCACCTATGAAGTTTCATGAGATTTGCTTCATGAAGAGAGGAGTTATGGAGTAGATACGGGTGCCGGTGACCTTTGACCTACTGACCTCAAGATCAATAGGGGTCATCCTCTCACCTCAGGCAGTTCGCCTATGAAGTTGCATGAACTATGCTTCAGAGGAAGAGTAGTTATGGAGCGGACAAGGTTTTTCATTATCGGAAGCCGGAGACCACTGAATCGAAACCAGAAGTGGTCGTCCTCTCACCACAGGCAGTTCACCTATGAAGTTTCATGAGATTTGCTTCAGGGTAGCGGAAAAGGTTTCTTATTATCGGGTCCCTGTGACCTTGACTTTTGATCTATTGACCTCAATACAGGGATGAGAATGGGGTCCAAATAAAAACTCTGAAATTTTTTGAACCTAGATGCAAAATCCTGCACTCTGGTGCTATTTGAGAGTGTCTCAGACTGTTTTTAAACTGCTACAAATATACAAAAAAAACACAAACTTTTTACAAGGTTATGTATGAAATTTTGGATTTTTTTTTTCAAAAACATTTTATTTTTATGTTTTGTCGACTACACCAGATGATTTTGACTTTTTGATTGGCTGTGCGTCACATTCTACATGTTTCCTCTTTTTATTTTCACTTTCGCTTTCATATTTTCCTTTTTTTAACACTGAAAAAGTTCAACAAACTCATTTTGAAATGTAAACATTAGCACTGCCAAATACGAAATCAAACTATGTATATATCAGTTTGTTTTGTTTTTATTTCATTTTTTTGACAACTCAATTCTTCGAACGTAATTAGTACACTATGCACAAACCGTTACCCCACCCGCCTTTCAAGGCTGTTACAATTACGCTCAACAATACACTGAGAAACAATAAAAAAAATGCACACCTACCATTTCATATCAAACATACTTCCATTATCAAAAGTCCTTAGTTTTTTATTCATCGAAAGATTGCCGACAAATCGGCCTGATTGCTAATTAATCGACGTGTTAGTGTTATTGTTTGTGTATCGCCATTTTCAGCTCACCAAGTGACGAACAGGTAATCACGCGTCGAACATGTGATTTACCAGTAGTAGTCGTTATAGTCGAAACGACTATATTGGCTAGCGGGTCTGGATTAAAATAGATCGGGTCAATTGATTGGATAATATCGACAATGCCGACTGTCATTGTACTTTGGAGGCGGGACTTCCGGCATGGTTGATTGTTGATAAAAACTGCCCGGGGTAATCGCTGATCGCCGCTGTGGATGCTAATTGCATTGCATAAGCGTGTGCAATTAAAGGATTACGTTGAGAAGTGTGACTCGTTCTTTGGCTTGGGTATATGTCTACACTCCCCCTCCCCTTCAAATTTCTCTACGAATTTACACTGATCTCAAAAATGGTCCTGGCAGTCAAAAAAAACTCGGAAATCCGCGAATCCGCGGAAAATTCTCATCCCTGCAATATCAATAGGGGTCGTCCTCTCAACACAGGCAGTTCATCTATAAAATTTCATGCGATTTGCTTCAGGTAGACAGGAGTTCTCGGGTCCCGGTGACCTTGACCTACTGACCTCAAAATCAATAGGGGTCGTCACCTCACCACATGCAGTATATCTATGAAGTTACATGAGATTTGCCCCAGGGGGAAAGGAGTTATGGAGCAGACAAGGTTTTTCATTATCGGGTACTGGTGACTGACCTACTGACCTCAAAATCAATAGGGGCCATCCTCTCACCACAACCAGTTCATCTACGAAGTTTCATGAGATTTGATTCAGGAGGAGAAGTGTTTAATACGGAGTGGACAATGTTTTTCATTATCAGGTCATGGTAACCTTGACCTTTGACCTCAAAATCAATAGGGGTCATCCTCTCATCACGCATGAAGTTAATGATCAGAAAATGTTAACTGAGGTCAACTTACCTAACCAAACTGATGTTTAGGGTAAATAACGCAAAACGTGACCTTGACCTTGGTATTTTGTGTCGTTCAGTGATATCCACCAATGCCAACCATACATATGACCAAATATCAAAGACATAAAGTTAGGCAATCACATAAAGTTGACTGAGGTTAAGTTACAAGGTTAAGTTTGGGAAAAATAAGCAAAATATGACCTTGACCTTGGTAATTTTGGCATACCGCGATGTCCTTTGACCCAACAAAGCACCTGACAAAGTTTCAGAAAAATTCGGTCAGCAGTTGTTGAGATATAGTTGATTTAAAATGTGGCTGCCGCCAGAAAAGTGACTGCTATGTCTCACTACCCACTATGTGGTCTACAAAAAGTAAACAACACAAATATTATTTTGTTATTTATTGCAGATATGAATATTCTCTATATCAACCATGCAGCTGCTATATAGCATGAAGACCACTTTTATGGTGATAATCGTCATAAAACTTGACTAAAGAGTCACTGATGCGGGGTGTAACCACGGTGAGGGCCCTCTCAAAATGTTCCTTCCTAACCAATTCACTATCAATATCTTCCTGCAAAGCAAACAGGGCGGCTTCATGGCATACGGATGATATCTGAAACAAAACAGAAAAGGAATTTTGGGTAGCTAGTCACAGTAGGTCCATGTGTACAAGTATACATTTCTCCTACCGTATTTCCCCTAATAGTAGCACCCGGGCACTATGTGTACAAGTATACATTTTTCCTACCGTATTTCCCCTAATAGTGGCACCCGGACACTATGTGTACAAGTATACATTTCTCCTACCGTATTTCCCCTAATAGTGGCACCCGGACACTATGTGTACAAGTATACATTTTTCCTACCGTATTTCCCCTAATAGTGGCACCCGGACACTATGTGTACAAGTATACATGACTTCTACCGTATTTCGCCTAATAGTAGCTCCTGGACACTGTGTACAAGTATACATTTCTTCCACTGTATTTCCCCTAATAGAAGCACCCGGACACTACGTGTACAAGTATACATTTTTCCCACCGCATTTCCCCTAATAGAAGCACCCGGACACTATGTCTACAAGTATACATTTCTCCTACCGTATTTCCCCAAATAGTATCACCTAACTATGCAAAATGCTGTCAAAGTGAGGCTGTTATGAAATTATTTTATTGAATTTTTATTTTTGGATACTATATTACAATAGATCGTAAATGTATAAAATTTTGAAGATATTTTTTTAAATTTTTTTTTAAAAGAGGAGGGATGTGTGGGGTCAGCTGATATAGGTGCTGAAACTTTAGAAAGAACACACATTTGTTCTAATAAAAGATAGTATTAGTATGCTATTAAGCTATCATTAAAATAAGTACAAAATATTGAACAAAACTTCAAATCAACATTACCTCTGCGCCAGAGCATCCCGAGGTCTTATCTGCAAGCCATGACGACGTGACATCACCATCAACCGGCATCTTACGGAGATTAATGCTGAATATTTCACACCGTGTTTCATGGTCAGGCAAAGGCACGTAAAGTATCCGGTCTATCCGACCTGGACGTAACAAAGCCTACAATGGTAACGGCACATTCAGGTATATGCTTTTAGCATTAAATGACATAATTTATAGTTATATAATGAAAGGAAAAAGAAAACCAGTCTATAATACACTACAATACATACTTAATTCCATGTATTATTTCCGAGAAATCCAAAAGTGTATAATCCAAAAGGTTACAGCTAGTTTAGATAAAGGACAAAACTGTGCTGCAGTAGACTTTGTTACCCGAAATACATAAATGTTGTAAAAATTTCGTGTTGAAAATATGAGCCAAACCAGTACTGTATTTAATATAATGAGGTTGCAAACTTTTATAGCCTGAGTATGCTCTTCTGCTTGAGCCAAAACCACATTTTATCAATAACAATCAATGCAAATTAAATTAAACATTAGAGTTTTGAATTGGAGTTATACTGGTCATATGTATCGGTACCGTTGCATACGACATTCAGGAAATCTGTTAAAAACAGCAGCTCTTTGAAGTGTTTAATAGAAACAAATTGAATTGAAATGTGTTTTAAGGCGCAACAACACATGAAAGGTTATATGGTGCCTAACAGGAATGAACATGCCAGGCTCATCCTCCATGCAAATCGAGATAAAAGCTCCATGCACATCGAAATAAAATATGGAGAATGGGCCTAGAACCTTCTCACCTGCAGAACTGCAGAGTTGCTGCAAATTCTATCGTAGACACTCCATGTAGACACTCCATTTACGCTGGAGCCACGTTTATTGTTTGCTGTAGTGATTTGAGCGAGATGGCACCTGAAGCAATGCAGGGGTCATGATGAAAACCTTTAATGAGCATGAACAAAAATGATAAAATGAACATGAATTTGTGTTTGGTGGGTGGGGTGGCCCTATTCTTTGCCCCGGAACCAAACGGGGCCACCCCGAACCACACGGGCTTAATAGAAACGAAACATAGTACATGCAAACAGTATTCATGCTAAACATAAACAAAACATTTTCGTGTCTTCATTTAAAGACCTTGTGCATTTATTTTCTCGTCTAATAATAATTACTCATAATATCTTACATCTTATTTTAAGTTGAATACTCATAATTATGAATTCATAACTTTCACATGACATCATCAAAATAATTTGACCAATCAGTGATAAATAAAGACCTCCACAATCTGGTAGGGGTAAACTCGGTGTTTATCGTTGGTGCTCAACTGACTTTATCCCTTTATAAACCTAGTTTGTAGTGATAATTATATTAAAAGCTTTATTTTTTGTGGACATCTATGTATCTTCTTTTGGAGTTGTCGGATTTTAAAACACTAATATGAATACATTTAATTTAAAGCATGGTCTAATATTTTCATTTTTCATATAGAGATTGAGGATAAAGTCCGAGTAAACCCCTTTATTTTTCCCTACTAAATATCTCGACCTACCGGAAGTTGACCGGATGTGAAAGTTGTATTCAATGTTACTTTTTCTTAGAAGGGCAAATATTAATTAAACAAGAGAGAAACGCCTGGTGGCATTAAAGCCAGGTTTTCCAAAATGTAAAAGATGAGTGCCTGTGTGTTTGGTGAAACTTTTTAATAGAGCTTTTCTAGATAGTTTTTATGGGAGTGTGAGGATGCTTTAATGTTGAAAACCCACCGCCCGCATGGTTTACGCCAATCTATAAGCTGATTTCACCCCCAAAAAACAACTAAAAAACAAAAGATTTTGAATACAAACTATCAAGCAAAGTGCACATTTAATCTTTAAAGATTGTTATTTCCCACTAACTACCATCACCTTATCAATCATGTCTGGCCTGTTAGTGGCAGCGACTATTGTGACATCTTTCAATCTCTCCACTCCATCAATTTCAGTGAGTAACTGTGCCAACACACGATCTGCAACATTACTGCTGCCAGATGAGCTGAAAATTGGAACAAATAAATAAATAGGAAATTTCCTTAATAATATCCTGACTTGGTAATTCGGTGGTGCTGACTATCAGTATAACAAATGTATTACACTAAATCACAGTAAAGTGTATAACCACTCGCGCTGTAATTATATTGCATTTTATCACATAACTTACGGTGTGGGAGTGGAATAACACCATTCTATATTTTCGATATACCACTAGTTATGTAAGTATGAGAGGAAATTTGGGGCATTTTTTTTTGTAATTATGTCTCAAATGAAACATGATGATGATGATGGTGGTGGGGGAAGGATAGCAGGGGGTCAATTATTTTTATACCCATGTTTTTCAAAAAATCATGGTATATTAAAATCGCCTCCATTTTTCCGTCTGTCCATCCGTTACCATATCTCCTCCTAAATTGCTGAACGAAATTCAACCAAACCTAGGGTACGACCAGCATATGATGACGGCGTGCAAGAACAACATTATTGTTGGCTCTGCAGCCAGGGGCCCTGCGAGGGTGGTGGACGGGTCAAAAGGTCAATGACACTAAAAATTCAATTACACTGTCATTTTTCCATATTCGTGCACATAACTTGGTGTATGTAATCGCCTATGAAAGATAAACAACATATGAATTGATTTTATTATTTCGAACTTGGATGTCTGCCCAGGGGCCAGGGTTGGTGGGGTGGGGTGGGGATCTGGGGGATTTTATATTTTTTTGTAATTATGTCTCAAATGAAACAATATGATGATGGCTCTGCACCCAGGGCCCTCATGGGGTCAAAAGGTCAATTACACAAACAATTTAATTACACTGTAATTTTTTCCATATTTTTGCACATAACTTGGTGGTGTATGTAACTGTCTATGAAAGATAAACAACATATCAAACGATTTTATTATTTCGAACTCAGATGTCTGCTATTTTTTTTTATTATGTCTCAAATGAAACATTACTATGATGGGATTACACTGTATACATTTGTTACCTCCTACTTCACCGGTGGGGGCCTGGGGGAAGGGGCATCAAATACGCTAATAATTTAATTACAGTGTTATCTTTCCATACTTTTGCACATTAGTTGGTATAATAGTCATCTATGAAAGAGATACACAGCATGTCTTCCCTGGGGCTTGGGGTTGGAGGAAGTGGGTGGTGGGTGGAGGGTATCAGGGGGTCAATTTCTTTTTTTAATTATGTCAAACGAACATTTTGATGAAAGGATTACAGTGTATAATAGTATGTGTGTGTGTGGTGGTGGGTGGAGATGGCCTGTGTGAAGAAAACGTGGGTATTTGCGATGGCGCGCTGTCGAATTTGTTTAGTTGATTTTATTAAACTCGTTAGCATAAATGATATAATGCTCGGCAAAAGCCTCGCATTATCATTTTGCCAACTCGTTTAATAAATTCAACAATGATGAGTACTCATGTAAGATCCTATATGTATAACACAGTATTACTTAATTGCCTTATTGGTTTGATTTAGCTCATCTATTTCCACGGCAGTTATAGTATTTGCCTAGAAAAAAAGTTTCTTTTCTGCTTGTGAAATAAGAACCTATATTGGAATATTTCAAAAAGCTTAAGCCAAAGAACTAGTGTTGTTCCTATTAATCAATTTGATAGATTATCGATCAGTTATATGCCTTTGATCTGATTTAATAATCGATTACAACATTTCATGATCGACTTTACTCGGTTAATTGCAACAAGTAATCACATATTTATAGTGGGTATCATAACTTATATTTTAAAATATATGTTGGTCAGTTTCATTCAGTTACTTTATTACAAGGACGTACTTGAAATGTGATTCCTTTCTTTATTATAGTCTGAAAAAGGCTAACACTTGTCTTTTATAGCAGCCATGTTTAATCGATTAATGATCGATCATCGGTTGGTTAAATATTCTGATAATCGATCATGAATTTTCAGCCGAATCCCAACACTAGAACAAAGAACACGTTTGTGCGATTCAATGAAAAGGGCTATAAGTAAGTATTAAGCAGCATCATGTAAGATACAAATATAGAAGAGAATGTTTGTCTTTTATAAGACCGGCTTTTCTCACCTGCCTCTCTCTATGGCTAGAGCATCTATCTCGTCGAAGAATATAATAGAGGGAGCTGCAGCCCGTGCTTTTCTGAACACCTCCCTCACTGCCCGCTCAGACTCTCCAACCCACTTGCTAAATAGTTCTGGACCCTATAACACGTGCATAAATATGTGCCTTAGAGTTACCACATTACATCAACGAGAAATAACATGTATTATATGCTACACTATGAATGCCATTACATCTTAAATCGTATGTTTTTATTATAACATTATTGAAAATTATCATTCGATTATACTGAAATGTATTTGCTTTGCAAACTACTGTACATTTATTTCATCGTTTATGTCCCGGAACAATGAAATTACACGTACAATAAGGCTAATATGTTCTAAAAATAAATTAAAAAGGTCAACGATTTCGGACAAAAACTACTTACACTATACATACAGAAGTATAAATATATTATGTCGGACATTGTGTTGTCAGAGAATTTTACACAATATTTGACATCATTACAATATTTGACATCATTACAATGACATCATTACAATGACATCAATACAATATCTGACTTACAATATTTGACAACATTACAATATTTGACATCATTACAATATTTGACATCATTGAGATTGAGTCCTAATAAGGACATTCCGAAAATAATTTTATTGTTTAACAATTACATCATGACTTATACCTTGACAGCAATAAAGTTGAGGCCACTTTCCGTGGCTAGAGCCTTGGCAATCATTGTCTTGGAGCACCCTGGGGGTCCGTACATCAGTATCCCCCGAGGCGGGGATATGCCCATCCTTGTAAATGCTTCGGGATGCCTGAGGGGCCACTCGACAGCTTGCCTGAGCTTTAGTTTAATCTCGCTCTGACCCCCAATATCTGTCCAGAGAACCTACAGGACAATTGAACACAGCTATTGAGAACAATTTGGGGAAAGTAAGTATAATACTAGAAGTTAGAACCTCTATTCATCATACATGTGCATGGGTTACGATCCAAGTGTGTCTCGGTGATGATTTTAATGATTTATACAAGAAATATATGTATGCTGCTTTCTCCAAATACTGTCCCCTTTATTTCAGGTTTTAATATTGTTGAATGTTGTTTAACGGCTCATCAACACAGTATAGGTTATTTAGAGCCACACCAGAGAGAGGGAAAGCATACATAGGAATCTGGGAACCATGCCCTACTCTTATTATCAAATAGATTCCTATGGTTCTTTAACGTTCTCGGAGGATAGACCGATACACGGGCCTGCCCGGTTTACGTCCCCATCCGACGGACGAGGCTAAGGGAAAGTGTCTTGCTCAAGAACACACCGACGAAACTCAGTGGCACCACGGAGGATTGAACCCGGGGCCTCAGGTTACAAATAAGCCGCGCTACCGAATGCGCCACGCCAGCCAATAAAGGACCTTTATAAAAACAGCCAGATGTTGTCTAATCTCTTTTTTTTTGTGTTCAATTAATGTAAAATCCACCGTAAATGATTATTCTGGATTACTTTAAAGTGGACCAATGCCCTTCCAGCATCGAGTTGTATATTTATATAGTCACAGGGTTAAGTGAGGTTGTAAGATCTGAAACTCTGTATCGAGGTCAATAGGGTTTTATTCTGTAAAATAGAAAAAGTATATTCAAGTTATTGAAAAATGACTTGAAAAAACAAAACTGCCATGTTCTGTTCTATCAGTTACCATTACATGGTACCGTTTTAAATTCGTTAAGCGATGGGGAAGCTTACACTAGCAGGATCTATAACATATATTTCGACAATAAAACACTTTTAAATACATTTTTTTATGAAAAAATGTGATAATCCTGTTTAAAATTACCTAATAAATGTTTTAATTTTACAATATGCAAACTTTTAAATCCGAAATTAAGGTTTTATTTCATACCCCTGCCAACCCCGTTTTCGCTTCTTGGAGAAGGGGTTGGATGGGGTATGAAAGTTAATACTCGGACCACTTAATGAGAAATGGCAACTACATATTTCCTCTCCATGGCCCAATGACCTTCAACAGGAACTTCCGTTGTCCCTTACTTGAGTGGGAAATAATATCATTAAGCTTAGATACAGATTAAAACAATACTAATTATTTACAATAATGATCTTTAATACTGGTATTGAAGATACAGAGAATTTATGGACAAAGGGAAGTAACTGGATACTAAAACATTTACCTCATGAAAAAGGGTTATAAGGACCCTATGGACAAAGGATGGTAATAGCTTAGACCATTTAAGAAACAACAATCTGACTAACGTTCCAGCTTACAAATATACATAAATAGTGATACATATTAAAACGATACTAATTATTTACAATAATGATATTTAATACAGGTCAATAATGATATTTAATACAGGTATTGAAGATACAGAGAATTTATGGACAAAGGGAAGTCACTGGATACTAAAACATTTACCTCGTGAAAATGGGTTATTAGGACCCTATGGACCAAGGGGGGTAATACAATAATAAAGAACTGGCGACAAGTATTTATATATTAGTCCAACCCCTTGTTAAACATATATTTATTGACAGGCTTTTATTTGAAAATCATTAACCACCTTTAAAAATAAGCTGCACTGACCAATTTAAAACACTCTACAAGCTTGCAATATCTTAACAAAATAAACAAATCACATAATTTGCCTAATTTGGATCAAGTTTTATAATGAGTACAGGTGAAAATAAAATCATGAAAATCTAGATTGAAAATCAACAATGTCAGCAGTTATTAATTACTTTTTGTTAATGTTTTCCTTAACCATCTATCATCATATTTCTTTAATTTCTTTTTGTATATTTTTTTTTTTTTGTTTAAGCAAATATTAACTGAAAAACCGATGTGACACTGAATAATTATAATAATTCTACCAATTGTTCATATCTATGTATGTTCCGTAGCTATTAATACATACATGTACTTGAATTGTAAACACGTTTTCCAAGGAGAGGAACTTTTTAAGTTTTCTTTTGTTCCAATCTTTTACTTAATATACTGTTAAAGGTATTTATGTACTAATTCGAAATAAAATATATTTATAAATACAACCAACAGTTGCCTTTTGTGTGAACATCAAGATACTATGGCAGCAGAACCGTGTCAGAATGTTACCTGCGTCTATGAGTGGTAATACCAAACTGAGAATTAAAAGTCAGGGAGTTCCCTTTTGTTTCAATCTTTTCTTTCCGTATGGTGCTGGGCTGTACCTTACTGAGGGCATAACGAATATTACCCAGGGTTAAACATTTAGTGATTTACAAAATATAACAGTCAGTGTATTAACTTTGGCTCTTTTATCTGTAATTCCCTTATGACGCGGGCTGTTCCACAGTGCTCCAGATAAGCTTTTATCACAATGCGTAATGTACGCATGAAAAATATTGTATTGCGAATTTACATTTACTATTATTAAATGCGTATTCTTAAAACAAGTTTTACAAAATGTAAAATTTTTACTCTTAGTCGTTAATATAAAACATAACGTATTTCCTCTTCCGCTTATATATATTCATTATAGCTGTCCGTCTTTTTTTTAAATGGCATTGACTTGCTGGAGGTACTTGTCATTCAATACCGCAAACTTCAAAAAATATTGAGTATGATTGAGTGCACTCTATTTTTCTATTGAAGTGTGTACGCGTGTATTTGGTTCTAAATACTTAATGACGATTTTTAATGCGTTTTTGTACGCATTTATTTTATTTCTAATGCGTTTTTTTTATGAAAAAATGTGCGTAATTACGCAGATACGATCTGGAGCACTGGTACCACGCTTCAGGCATAACAAAAATCGCCCAGGGTTATACAGTGATTTACAAAATATAACGGTCAGTGAATTACCTTTGGCACTTCTATCTGTACTTCTCTCATAGCACTGGGCTGCACCATACTGAGGGCATAACGAACATCGTCCAGGGTTATACACACTGGTCTATTTCTGGCTATACACTGCTTCATAGCATGCAGGCTAGCTGAAATGTATCAACATGAGACTAGATGGCCGGAACTACAGTTGGACTATCCAAGGAACACAGGTGTAGCCTAGATGGCCGGAACTACAGTTGGACTATCCAAGGAACACAGGTGTAGCCTAGAAGGCCTGAACTACAGTTGGACTATCCAAGGAACACAGGTGTAGCCTAGATGGCCGGAACTACAGTTGGACGATCCAAGGAACACAGGTGTAGCCTAGAAGGCCTGAACTACAGTTGGACTATCCAAGGAACACAGGTGTAGCCTAGAAGTAGCCTAGAAGGCCTGAACTACAGTTGGACTATCCAAGGAACACAGGTGTAGCCTAGAAGGCCTGAACTACAGTTGGACTATCCAAGGAACACAGGTGTAGCCTAGAAGGCCTGAACTACAGTTGGACGATCCAAGGAACACAGGTGTAGCCTAGAAGGCCTGAACTAAAGTTGGACTTTCTACATAACACGGGTGTTACCTGGAATGCCTCAACTAAAGTTGAACTTTCTACATAACACGGGTGTTACCTGGAATGCCTCAACTAAAGTTGGACTTTCTACATAACACGGGTGTTACCTGGAATGCCTCAACTAAAGTTGAACTTTCTATATAACACGGGTGTTACCTGGAATGCCTCAACTAAAGTTGGACTTTCTACATAACACGGGTGTTACTTGGAATGCCTCAACTAAAGTTGGACTTTCTACATAACAAGGGTGTTACCTGGAATGCCTCAACTAAAGTCGGTCTTTCCACAGAACATCGGTGTTGCCTAGAAGGCCTGGGCTAAGTTGGACTAATGTTACCTGACTTAAAATTCATACCCATGGGCTGCGTACACAGATTTATACATACCTTCTCTACAGAGAGCTGACAGATCTGCTCCGACATATCCATGGGCTGCATCTGCCACTGTATCTATGTCGCCAGTGGGCAGGTTGTGCTTGATTTTCAACAACATCTTCTGTAATATCTGTAATGCAAATCCATGAGTGAACCAAGAACTAAGACACACTGTCATATTAAACAGAAATAATCTCAGACTTTAAAGTAATTATGGAACGTGAAACATCAGAAGAAAGATTGTGGTATTTTCCTTTAAGGTGTTCTTTTTCTAAATGTTTCTATCCACGTATAAACTCTACTCACATCTCTCCTATCCAGAGCAGACGGTACTCCAATCTCAATCTCCCTGTCAAACCTGCCTGGTCGTCTCAGGGCCGGGTCTATCAGGTCAGGTTTACTTGTCGTTCCTAGAACCATCACAAACTTGTCCTTATTGGCCTGCAATATAATGGTGTATCGCATTACTTGCTATGTGGTAGTGTAAGAAAGCCATGATATATTTATCATATTACACTAGTGATATACATATGCAAATGAAGGTTGAATCATCGTTCGGGCCTTTCCATTCAGCTCGGTGTGCATCGGAATTACCTCATCGATTTCTGAAACCATTTGAAATATTGGATTACGGAAATTGACGACGTAGTTCTGTTGTTCGGTGACGTACGAAGAAACCCAAGTGAACATCAAACAAACATATGTCATCAACCGACATCATTTATATAGGAAGCTGCAAGACAGCTACACTAAAACATGTTCCTTATGAGGCTTTTCTGAAGTTTCTGATTAATAAAATCTTACATTCATGCCTATTTAACAGTGAATTTATTAAACTCATTGGATAAAATTGATATGGCGTTCGGCACAGCCTCGCATCATATAATTTTATCCAACTCATTTAATAACTTCACTATTAAACAGGCACTCATGCTAGAGCCTATAATGCCGTTAATGCACGCTTAATGATGTTATGTGACCTTATGAGGTACGTGATTAATAGAATCTCAGATTTATGCTTATTATTGAATTTATTCAACGAGTTGGCAAAAATGATATGATGCTCGCCAAGCCGTCACATCTTATCATATTTGCTGTCTCCTCGAATAAATTCAATAATAAATAAGTGTCACAGGATTAAGTGAGGCTGTAAATAAGTGGGGTTGGAACTCAGTATTGAGGTCAATTGATAGTTTAATTCTGTAAAACAGAAAAGGAATACCGGTAGCCAAGATATAGAAATTTTAGTTGAAAAATAACTTGATAGCAAAACTTACACTTTCTGTTCTATCAGGAACGGAAATGGCAACTACCACATTTTAGTATAATACCTAATGGAATGACATATCAGAAGCTTATACCTTTAAAGAAAACAACAATTAGTAGAGGTCTTTTATGAAATTAGGGGAATTAATTCGAACACAAGCGAATTTTGGCATATGTAATGAGTAGGCATTGTTAAATAACATACTAAAAATCTTCCACAGTCTGCTGATGCTAAATGCCTTTTTTGAGGTAAAAAGTGGGAAAATATTAAAAAAACTGCGAATTTCTGGAATCGGCCTTTAACTTCAGTTCTACATCTTTGATAAAGCTAAAAAATGCCATGAATGTATAAACATATATTGTGCAAATATTAGAACCATAATCCATCTAAAATGGCTGCCAAAAATGTTTTTTTTAAATGATTTTATGTGTTTATTACATAGACAATGTAATAATACGCAAAAACAATAATATTTTGTATTATATACTCAACAACACCTTAAAATCTATAAATGATGTTTGTTCTATAGTGAAACAATGATAACGATTAAAACAAAACATGGGGCACCCGTGGTCGAGTTTTTAGAGTTCCTGACTTTCAACTAATTGACGCTTGACTGCAGTTAGTTGCATCTTCTTGGGGATCGATTTGCAAGTGGGGAAGCTTTCCATCTAACTGTCGATGGTTCTACTATTGTGCATTGCTTGTGCATACAGTCAGTGTAAATCAGGTCTTCCTCCACCAGTAATAGCTGGAAAACGCTATATGACCTTAGTTGTCGGTGCGACTGAAACCCCAATAAAACAATTTTCCTGAATCCGTTATCATCATCATCCCTATTCATTCTTCAAAAGTTTTACTTGTTAAGGCGAAAGGTATAATACCAATGTAGGCTACTCGTCAATTAAGAAAATCCAACATGTAATCAAAATAACCACAACAAATCCTTAGACCATATAAATCTGTATATGAATGAATATTTGTCATTGCAATATTTTTCTTCATTTTCCAATGCGTAGGTAAAAAGGGAATTATACAGCATGTAAGAAAACTGTCACTAGTTCTCAGTAAGTGTAATATCAAAGTCACATTTGAGAAAAAAATTACTTACAATGTATTTGCTGTGCAGTCAGTTCTAAGTAAACAACCATTAGTCATTTCCAAGGTCCGGATGTACTGAATTTTCACAGCTAACCCCTTTGCATGTATTACACGCAGAACTACATTCAATGCCAACTTTTTTGCAGCTGCAGGCCCTTGTTTTGCAGCCACTGATACAGGTACAACGTACAACCTTCAACAAATGTGCTGGAACCGGACCTTTCTGAGTCGTCAATGGGAATAACCTGTCTCCATCAAGTTCCCAGCCCCAGTCCACTGGATTCAGGCCGTCAACACCTTTCCAGTCCTGCACTTGCAGATACACCCGCAGTCTTTGGAATTGTGTAGATCAGATGTTGGGGGGAGTTGTTTTGGGTCAACAAACATGGTGCTTTTGGCTACCTTTTCAAAAAACTTGCTCACACGTAAGCAGTGCAATGTTTGTCCTTGACAGCCTTTGTACAAATACACAAGAGCTTGCTCCCAACTTACAATTATATTCTTTTTTGTCATTTCGGTTGGTGGTGTATCAAACACTGATGCAGAATGACGGAATACTTCACTATTTTTGAATGCTTTCAGAGCAGTGCCCTTCCCTAAGCCATACACTTTTGACGTGGTATCACATCCTAAAAAGGCATGTATGAACAATATGTTTCTGCATACATCGTCACCAAGGTATGTCTGCAGCTTATGTATATCCCAGCGCATATCACGGTTGAACTTTGGTCTTGGCTGCAGGTAAACCGGATGCGAGTCATATGGTGTGTGATAGCACAACAACACCAGCAAATCTGTGTCATCTCCGATCAATATGGTTGGTTTTGTCCGTGAACAGCGCACAGCTGGTAATACGATGAGTAAATCGGCATCTGCAATAGCATGTGATGTTTCTATGCCTTCGTTGTTCATTTGTTGGGACATGTTAATGAAGAGCTGTTTGTTTTTGGGGTTTGCTAGGAATGTTCTCTTTTTCCCTCTAAATGTGCTGGATCGGCTAAACCTCACTTCGGTACCAACCGTTCCTGCAGTTCTCCGACAATGAGTGTTGTCTTTAGTACTTGGTCCTTTCTCATAACCATCAAAGACAACAATACAATTGTTGCACGTAGACAGCACAAAAGGTGATAGCTGCACTAATTTTTCTCTGGAACAACAATTGTGGGTCAATCTTCACTTCATCTTCGCCAATTTTGAACAATTTTGAACGTAGATTTGTCATTCATCGGAATTACAGAATCTTTCTTTTTAAACGAAAATTCGTTTACTTTTTTGCCAGCCATTTTTGCCACAATTGTCTCTCCAATTTGCCTTGCTTGGTCTGCAGTACTATCATAAGACACCACTCCACTTGTTACGCTTCTGAGATCACTAGCCATTTTGAATGGATTTCGTTCAAACAGATATTCAGTTACCACATCAGTGTCTTTTTTATCACGCTTTCGGACCGATATGTTTGTATCTTTGTGCTGTTCGGAGATAGAAACCACACAGCTCTTTGTATCTCAGTCATTCCTCTACCTAGAGTCAGTCCTCTTCAAACTTCGCATAAGCACCTGCTCAATCACTAGATCAGTCGACAGTCCAGCTCAATACCTATCACTTTGTCTAACAACATGGAACCCTTTCATGAAATATTCATAGAGCTTTTCGTGTGTTTCCTGTAACACATTCATTTTCACAAGATAAAGGTATACTGATTTGGCATACAAGTTGTGTCCAGATGCAGTGAAATATGGTAACATGGCCGGTAATGTTTGCAGATGTAATTGCCAGTTTCCTGTGCGTTCTGCTTTTATGAAGTCTCGAAGTATTTCCACCATTTCAAAATATTGCAACCATAGTCGCGCTGTTCTACTGTCAGCTGCCAGTTTGGCACAATATTCATCAATTCTGTATTGAATTCGTGTAACTACTTCCTCTTTACATGCATTTCCGATGCCTATTTCCCCTGTCAAGACACAGTCAAACAATTTCAAGGCAGCTTGTAAGTCTTTGTCAATCTCAGGGCCAATCATATCCATGCTTGATGCTCCAGTTGTCGAAACCATACCCCTGCTCACCTCATCAGAGAAATAGTCACATTGCCCGCTGGCTTGCGTACTTTCAATATCACAGTCAGGTTGTGTATCAATATTATCCACAAGTTCAACATGTGAACTGCTCCGTGGAACATTGTCATTTTCTTCACCTTTACTTTCTTCTGCTTTGTGATCTTGGCCGCAATTGTTCTCCAGATCTCGTCCAAAAAGGTCCAGATTACACACTTCAGATACTAGGAGTGACTGGAGGGCCATGTTCACTAATCCGTGACCTCTTAAGGCTCTGGCTACAGCTTTTCCAGTAAGCATATTACCTACTGCCTTTTCAGCATACACTGTAGTGAGGATTTCCTGCAAACCTGAGTCGTTCATTATGTGTCCAATAGCACCAAGGAAACTCATTTCTGTGTGAAACCCTCCTAATCGGACGACAATCTTACTCACATCACTACTGGTCGGTTCAGCACTAACAATCATGTTGGCCTTGAACCAAAGAGGTTGATCAAATGTTAACACTGGAGTCATATGATATCGCTTTGCATGCCTACTGACCCAGATCAGCGTAGAGTATATACACGTCTCATCACCTGGGTTGAGATCTATCATGGGCATAAATACTATAGATGACTGACCAGGGTATTCTCCATTGGTATTAATCATTTGCATGCTTCCACTCCAAGATGTATGATCAGCTCTTAACAACCACGTCGTTTTCCAAAGTATATCTGTGTTCACAGTGTCAGTTATGATACTAGGAAGTTCACATAATGCACCATATTTCATGTCAGAACTTTTAGTTGGATTGTAAAAGTGAACATTGATCTTTCCAATCTCATTTAGATCAGTAAAAAGATATAATTAAGCTAGTTAATGAAGAAAAAAAAGAAAAATGAAGATACAACTTCAAAATCTTTGATTTTGGCTGCCATTTTGGATTATTGCCGCCATATTGGATTTTTTCCGGAAGTGTTAATGACTGCAAAATATACCCAGTATATATTGTGACATCTCTGAATGTTTTAAACTTCCTATGACAAATAAAAAAAAGTTATTGGAGGATTCCAGAAAACGACGATTTTTCTTCATTTTCCAACTTTTAAGCCCCCCAAAAAAGGCATTTAGCATCAGCAGATTTTGAAAGATTTTTAGTATGTTTTACAAGGCACCCTATATATGGCGTATGCCAAAAATCGCTTGTGTTCGAATTTATTCCTTTATTTTACAATATTCATAAAAGACCTCTACTAAATCTGCTTACAACTTACACATACACTCACTCACACTCACTGGTGAAAGTAATGTGCAATACAATAGTGATACATATCAACACATACCTCTAAATACATAGAATACTAATTATTTACACTATGATATTTAATACAGGTAATGAACATACATATTTTATATATATGACTTATGGTTTATGGACAAAGGGAAGCAACTAGAAACTAAAAAGTTAACCTAATGATTATGGGCTATACGGAACATATGGGAAAGTAATCGCATATTAAAGTGTACTGGCGACATGAGAATTCATGAAAGATTCTTTTGTGTGTGTATTCATAAGGTGTATAGTCCTATACAAATAAGGACGCAATCCAGCAAAACGTAAGTTGTGTTTTCATTTGGTAGTTTCTTTCTAAAATTTGTAGATGCCATTAACTTGTAGATGACCATGGACATGTAGCTTTTTAGTATTAAATATGTCAGAAGTAATGACATTTTATCCTTTTTTCAGCAAAATTCTAATAGGTAACTTCCGATGAATGTCCTCTTTCACTAAGTGAAGCGGCCCCCGTTGTCATAAAGTGAAGTGGTCCCCACTTTAACAAAGTGAAGTGGGGGCCAAATAGGAATCACGCTGTCTGCAACATCGCATAACATATTTTTGTCCCTTTTCCAAAACTTCATATACACATAACAACTGATGACCTTAAGCGTGGGTATTCATCTCCTTCAGTGATAGCTCCAGTTATAAGAATGTTTCGTGGGCATTCGCTGAAGATTGGGTATTAAAACATGGTGCATAACTGCTTTTAACCAAGGCTCTGCCAGGTCTGCGATTGGCATTTCCCCAACTGAACTGGATACCCATGATCAATTTGTTTCCTTGCATACCACTGACATTTTGTGAAATGATCTCATAACAATAAGCATAGTTTATTTATACAATGACGACACACAAGTTTTTCTACTCAATATTAATTTAACGCGCCTGACTTTTATCTGCCCTCATGACATTGTGTAAGTCCAGATTTGTAAAATGTAGAAATTCTTCGGACATGCTATCGAGAGCTAATAAATCATACACATTACACATTATGTTTAATCAATTTCAATGCTTATTGCTATATGTATAAGAAACCTACACTGTCTATACCGTCCATTAGTGTGAGCAGACTGGCCACAACTCTCTTCTCCAACTCACTTTGTGTTGTATCACGTCTGGGACATATTGCTTCAATCTCGTCTATCACGATCAGGCTGGGAGCCCTGTAATGTATTTTATACAACTACATGCAAACTGCTTTCAATCTGGAGTAACCACCCATAACATACCTGTCAACCCATCAAAAGGAGTGAAGGCTCAATCTTTCTTGGTTTGAAAAGTGTTGTTTTCTGTGTTTTATTAAATATCATTTTCTTCAATTATTTATGCAAATCTGTCTATTAAAGAGCGACTATGTACAAAAATCTCAAACTTTAAATCTGGTATGTACGTGTTTAACTGCCCAACATATACATGTACCTAACAGTTTTATGTTACATCACATTGCTATAATACAGGAAAGTTTACTTTGTTACATATAATACACAAACTCTCAATTTTTCTGTTTTTCTGTTTTCAAACTACAACTATCTGACAGTGAAGGTGATAAATACCTCCGCTGAAATTCTAAGTCAAACAAAGAGCCATTATTCTGCGATAAATTCGGCAATCAACAATGGGTGATGCAGAGGGACATAAGGTCATCAGTTGTTACGTGTATATGAAGTGTGGGAACAATGCATTCAAACAAATTTGAGAAATGCCAACCGGTCTGAACCCTTGGTCAGTACGGATCGAGACCGAAGCCCTGGTCTATAGCTATTAAAGGTAACATGAGCAAGGCTGACTGGTTTTCACAACTGCCCATAAATATTTATTTGTGAGAAAACATTAAATGTCAAGCTTTTTCAATGAGACCAGTTCACACTGGGTCGCATCATGTCTGGGTCAAATTAAGTCTTATAATTATCTTGCTAATAGGTGCTAAAATTAGAGCTGACCCCAGAAACAAGTTTGTATTTAATAATAAACACATATAAATTAATACCTTCAGGTTTATTGAATAAGGGAATAGGCAGTATACAAGAAAAGATTTAAGAAGTTCAGTTTTATAAAACAAACCTTTCCATTGCAGACTGGAACAAATTCCTGAGTTTTGTCTCTGTCTCACCATAGAACCTGCAAACATTTAACTACTGGATACAAACAGTCATGATTCAAATCAATTTTAATTTCACTAGTCGTACAGCTTTAAACATATGTTGATATAAAGGTTACATTGGTTAGAAGTGACCGACATTCAGAATGCATTACCTGGATATAATGGCTTCAAAAGCGTCTTCTTAATGTTTAAAACAGAACTCAATCCTAGTGCGAGTAAACTTGTACAAACTTGCTCCATATTTCAGGTCCAGCGATGTTGACCACGTGTATCTGTACCTCGGACACCACCGCCCTCACCAACATGGACTTTCCACAACCACTCGGACCAAATATCAGCACACCACGGGGCTGTGACAAACCTGTAATATTCACGCAACTAAAATGCTTTATATACATTAAAACATAATTATTATATTTAAATACTATATGTTATTAATCAAGTGATTTCATATTGGCTCATATTGTCAGAATGACCTTGGACCTTGCCCTCATGCCAATATCACAGACTTTGGACTAATAACTCGTTAATATGACATCACTTGATTAACCCTTAACGTGCTAAATATATATAATGGACTGTTCTTTCTTTGAATTAAGACCATTCCATTTATGTGACAGATGGGTGTTTTGGGGGGAATTTCTGATCAGCAGCCGTACATTGTAAACCCAGTCGTGCTTAGGGATTAAGGGTTAAAGGGACTGGACGTGATCTGGAAGAAGAATGGGTGTCAATCCAAATACCAAGTAAACCCATCAAGATGTTTTTCCGTCGAATATTCAATGTACATAATTATGCACTAATCAATTTGTTTATGAAATACTTTGGTTGGGAAAACTCACATTGATGATTTAAACAAACAAAAAATACACAGAGACGTCGTGTTTTCCAATCCAAACATTTTCATTAATTATAATTCAGCTGAACTTAATAAAATGCACGTGCACATTTCATATGAAACTGAAGCACAATACGAGGGTTTTCTCTAGTAATTGTTTTATCATAAACTACTCTTCCACATCACCTCCAGTCCCATTAATGCCCATTTATTACTTAATCAGTTCTACAACATGTACAAGTAAATGAGAATTAAAAACTGGGTCAATAATTATGAAGGTTTCAGTGTGTGTCATGAATTTGTAACTGGGATTTACGACCTGAACTGGCCAATACAATTTCAACTGGGCCAATACAAGATCAAATGGGCCGCTACAAACTCAACTGGGCCATTACAAGATCAACTGAGCCAATACAAGAAAGATCAAATGGACCAATAGAAGCAAGATCAAATGGGCCAATAGAAGATCAACTGGGCCAATACAAGATCAAATGGGCCAATAGAAGTTCAACTGGGCCAATAGAAGCAAGGTCAACTGGGCCAAGTCAAGGTCAAGAGGCCCATTAATGTCTGACTGATCTTTGATACTAATTGGAATGTTAAAGTTGGAATGTTAAAGAGTATTCCTAACCCTACATACCATATGTTTTGAACACTTCCGGTGACTGGAGAGGGGTGTTGATCATTTCCTTCAGCATATCAATCTGTCTGGACAATCCACCCATGTCACTATACATAACCTCATCTCCCTGTTTCCCAACTTCATTTTCTAGTATATGCCCATCATCTGCTATATTTTCTATCACAAACTTTGTTGATGAAATCACTTTGTAAAATGAATTTGAAACACTTTCTTGTTTTGACTTGTCCAATTTTGGTGTACAGAAATAAGCCCTGCCATCGAATGACTTATCTCTTACTGGAGTTCTTTCAGCAGAATTATTCCACTTAACTGGGGTGTCTGAGTCTTCTTTGTGAACACTTGTATTAGTTTTTGAGATGTCAAGTTCAGACATAGAACTATTCGCACTGCCTCTTGCTTCCGACTTTAATACATCATCCCCAGGCCTGCTGGGAGTGGACGTTACATTGTCATAGCTTACTGCTCTACTGTCATTACAATCTGAGGTGTCTAAATTGCTTCTGTCTAAATTGCTTCTGTCTAAATTGGATGAATCTGACAAGCTTAAATTTGCTATACTGTCTGACAAGTCGGTATACTGTACCGCTGGGTTGGCCTCAGTATTTCCAGGATCCAGTAAAAAACTTTGTGTGCATGATAATTGTTTTGTTATGTGTTTAACATGGAAGCTAAAGGCCTGTCCGAAATAGGCAACTTTGAGTTCACCCCCAATGCACAGGTATTTGCCAACTGAAACAATAAAATAATGTTGGAATAAATTTCTCTCCAGATTTTGTTGGAAATTGTGTTGAGTGCAACTATGTGTACATGTATAACTGGAAAATGTGTCCATAGGACCCACTTAGGCGTTATCTGTTGCATAGAAAATAGATTAACTCAAGTAGACGTATTTATAGTGTAAATGAACAAAGTATGTCAAAGTAGATGAAGGTCATTCACATTTACCTACTTCTGGTTTGAATATGTTGATGTCATTTATTGTGTATGATGCACATTCTTTAGAGCTGCTGTCGTGTAGATGTAAACATCAGTGAAGTTTGAAAGCTTTACTACTTCTGCTTTTTTGAGAAATTATGGATTTACTCATGTACCAAATTATGTCATGGTGTTATAAACTTACCTCAAAATCAACAGACTTACTCCTAAGATTGTATGACATGTTAAAATTATTCCATCGAAACACAATATAAATAGAACAAAAAACTTTTTTGCAAACTGCATTACTAGACCAAAGAGTTGATATGTGTAATTACTAGATGCAAACTGATACGCTCATTAGACTGATACTCAAACTGATATGCTCATTAGACTGATACTCAAACAGATATGCTCATTAGACTGATACTCAAACAGATATGCTCATTAGACTGATATTCAAACAGATACGCTCATTAGACTGATACTCAAACTGATACGCTCATTAGACTGATACTCAAACTGATAATCTCATTAGACTGATACTCAAACTGATACGCTCATTAGACTGATACTCAAACTGATACGCTCATTAGACTGATACTCAAACAGTTAGACTGAAGTTATATAGAGTTTAATAACCAGTGTTTTTGAGATCCCGAGGTAGAGAAATGGCCCCGATCAGGAGCCGTTTCTCTACCTCAGGAGATATTTTCAGTATCTCAAATACACTGGTTATTAAACTATATATATATATTACATAATTTAAAATGATATTTTATTAATATTTCTAAAGATTCATGCCTTTTTACACCAGTTTGGACGAGAACGCCAAGACAACGTCACGTCAAAAAAAAACAACAAGTGGAACCGGAACTCTTCATTAATTTTCGTAATCGGTATTCCCTAATGGCAGAATCTGACGACGACGTCCGTAAAACAATCGGATCGTCATTTGACGTTCCCGCCACTGACGGAAAAGGCCGAGCAATGTTCCGTACTGCGAAATAACTCCCACTGGGAGATATTTCACAGTAGAGCAAACGAGTAGATATAGCTTTTCTATTCCCAGAATTTCCTATACAAATCACAGACAAATATGTAACATTATAATATACTCACTATTTCTCCTTTGAACAAAACTCACAAATGATTCTTCTTCGAACAAAGGGTTCCATTCCCTTTAAAAGAACAGAAGAAAAAAAAGAACTCAGTACCTCAATCATATCATAATGTATTAAGTATAGCGCTAATATAAGAACTTAAATTAACCGTCAAGCGCTGGTATCAGAGTATATGAAGAACAATTAAAGCAGTGAGCTATTAATCCACCTCTTCACAGATAGGTGTCAGTAACTTAAAGGGAGCATATGCACTCAGAAGCGTTACAACTTAGAGAATTACACTAAAAAATAAAATGGATATAAAAATTAGACTGTACACACTATGCCGAATAAATATTTGTGTACTAATTATGCTGTATCACCTACACGCTGCGCCGTTAATATGAAGCAATATATTCATCTTGGCATAATGCCCAATAAAGACAATCCATCAAATTATGTGGGAAAAGTGCACACTTGATATTTATGTTTATAAACCAAATAGACCAAAGTACGATAACTGACCATATATACCTGGAAGGTAGCTTTTAAGTTTACTTGACTGACCATAATGTGGATGATAACTTTACTTGACTGACAGCTTTACTAGACTGACCATACCCTGATGACAGCTTTACTTAACTGGCCGTATCTGGATGACAACTTTACTTGACTGACCATATCTGGATGATAGCTTTACTATACTGACCATACCTGGATGACAGCTTTACTTGACTGAACAAACATGGATGATAGCTTTACTAGACTGACCATACCTGGATGATAGCTTTACTATACCGACCATACCTGGATGACACCTTTACTTCGCTGACCAAACATGGATGATGGTTTTACTTGACTAACCATACCTGGATGATAGTTTACATGACTGACCATACCTGGATGATAGGACCACTTCCTCTGCCATTAGATGTCCATCAATGAATGCTTCAACTGTGACTATCTCTCCTTTGGTACAGGCCATCTCAACCCGTATGTTATCTGTCATTCCAACACAAGTGGCACCAATTCTGGTGTTGGGCCAGACTGTCCGTATATGGGCCTTGTTTACAATACACGGGCCACCGATATATAAACCACAAAGCTGCATCACTGATGGATTGAGGAGCACCATTTCATATTTTTGTCTTGAAATAATTTGGGGTTTCTCTCCTGAAAAGTTTCTTTATAATGATAGACATGATAGATGTAATTACATGTATCTAGACAGAGTCTCCTGAATTTGAGACTGATGTACACACCTTATAAGGCCAAAAAAAACAACCCTGTGTTTCCAGTGGCCCGACCGACTCTATTTTTAAGGCCCGACCCTAAAACGTTTTATGAAAAAAAAAAAATTGTTCTGAACAATGATTTATCACAATATATCGAGGTAAACTGACATCACAGAGAAACTTTCAGTTGTATCATCAACTTGTATGGGGTTTATGAGATAAATACATGAAGAATCTCACATATCTTGCTCCAAAAAAAAAAGAAAATGCCTACTGATCTCCGCTTTTTTTTTAGAGCATGCAATAGGAAACACACATATTTTTTTTTGGCCTAAGATGTTTCAAACATACTGCTATTAATCAAGCAGATTTAAAATAAATATTGATTTTCGTAACCGTTGAAATTCAAAAGATTACGTAAATCGACAAGGTAGTTCTGTTGTTCGGAGCTGTACAGAGAAGATTGATTGAACATACGTCATCATACAAACATACCACGTCATCGTACGACAAGTCAGACAGAGCTGTAGAGAAGCTCAGTTTTTGAGTATCCCTCGGTTTATTAAGTACTGTGAGTATCATTACTCATCAACTAACTACAAAAAATTATGAGTATTTTATTTGTTTGTACTGTTTCCTGTGGAACAGTTTATTCCATATTTACATGATGAAAATCGTTCCAAGCATATGTCTAACATTAAGGTCATTCAGTGTTTCTTTTGTTTTTACGTAACTTCCATTTAATCAGAATACATGGAGTCGTTTCTTTTAAAATGTATTAATTCACATCCATTTTTAAAGCATGAACTATTTAAAGCAATTGTTTACTCCAGGGCAAGAAAATTTGTTTCCGAGTTACTCGTCCTATGGATGTGAATTAATTTTAATGTGTTTGAAGTAATAAACCATCGGCTGGGGATATGGGACAGTCAACGGGTTGTATCGGACATCAAAAAAGGATTCATCGGACTTGTATTTTTCAACTAATATTAAAGTCATCATTTAATGTGTTAATAAAAAATAAACATGATTACCAGCTAGGTATTTTATTAGTAAATGAGAATTATTGCGTCAAAAATATTCAGCCTCTATGAACAAAACATGAATTGCGTATAACATGTTCTTATAAAGTTACGATAATTTTAAAATTAAAATTTACATATTCAGATAAAAACACTGAAATGAGCTGTAAATAAACGAGGACAAATCAGTGCTCAGCGGGGATTCAAAAATAGGGACCCTTGAACGAAAAAGTAGGTGAAGGTAATGTGTACCTACATCTTCTTACCACAAAAGTGAGCCCTTCGATGAGAAAGGAGTAACAGGCTTAAAAACCTTTTTATTAACATTCACTTACTCTGAGGCCAGTTGTCTTCAAACAAATCGCAAAAACAAGATAAGCACATGTTGATCTTTTCTGATTTCAGAATTGTAACGTCATCATCATGGTTCAATACTTTATAAACTATATTCTTATGAAACAGGTGTGCTGCAAATAATGTTAGTTAGTGCGGCCCATATACAAGCATTTAATGTACAAGGGTAAGTTCTTCCCTTAATACATTTAATAAACAACTAAACCATGAAATAGATTCGCCATATTATTTTGAAGTAGGCATACATGCCTTTTGAATTAAGATAATTGCAACTTATTTTCTCATGATGCGGGGACTGTTGATAAAATCTTACGGTCGCTAATTGTTTTTTGTGTGTGTGTTTTTTTGTGTGCTTTTAACAGTGAAACCATTGTGTACACCAATGAATTAGTCCCAGGTTAACACCTATCATTATGTGAATTACCTGAGGCCAGTGAATTGATGTAATTTAGGGTTTAGGTAGAATTAAAGGATATTACATTTCAGGGCCCTCCCTTCACTTTCATATCAAAGGGGAATTTCTAAGAAACACAAATTAGTGTGCGTTTTTTTATTATTTAAGTGGTACCAAGAATAGTTAAAAGTTAAAAAAGGTCTAATAATTTTTTAATTTTTTTTTAAGAGGGAATTTTTCACAGGAAAAGGGGGAAAAATATACAGTCTGCGAAATTAGCAGTTGTCTGAGACAACTAATTTAGGAACAGGACAACCATGTGTTCCCACTTTGGTTGCAAAATTTCTGAAAGCACAAAGCTATTTATCAAAATACGTATAAAAGTCGAACAGGAAACACAATTTCAGCTTTTTCATTGATGTTGAGAAAATTACTGTGACACTGCGGTATAAACGCTACGAGGAATTTATCAATTAATTGTATCCCTCTATGGAAGGTCACAACACATCACGACCTCGTTTTTGATCGGATTTTGCCGAATTCTTTATTTTGTATAGAGCAACCAATCGGAACTGCCTCGTCGGATTCCTTCACTCGGGAATCCACATTGTGAGTTCCGATCGATAGAGCATTGGAAAATTACAATTATTCACGAATGGTTCTTTTTTTGTTTAGTTCCCAATACCGATACAGCCACCTGTGAAATGCAGTGCACTTGGTGCACAGAATCCGGATTAGACACTGATGGTTCCTTTGTAAAGGGGTGTTCTTGCATGCGGATTGAGACTAAAAAAAACATGAACAGTCAAAAATTTATGAAATAACGGTCAAACGACGGCCCTGCATTATACTTATTTTAGAACTGTAGCTGTCTAGTTTTTACAAGGAACGATCGTTTTTATGCACCGCAAAATGTTTTTTTCTATCTTTTGATATTTTTCCCTGAAATTGAAAATATTTTGCATTTACATTTCTTTTTTAATTATTAAAGGGACACTGTCCGTAACTTTTAGCTTATAAAACACACAATAATTATGTTCGCAAACATTACACACTAAACATTATTGAATATTTACTAATTAAAAGCAGGATTGTTTAACGGAATTCAATCGCGGTACCAAAAAAAGTAAATCCGCTTTGTGCGTTTGAACTCGCAGCCCAAACTAAAATTACACTCGCCGTAATAATAGTGTGCGTGAGCGTAAAGTGGTCGATAACACTCCCGACTGAGCTAAGCGGGCTATATATATATTTCGCAATACATACTGTGGTGAAAATGTAATGCGCTAATGGAAGTCACGTGATCGCAGAAAAGGTAAATATTGTGGGTCCCACTTTATTTACATATAATAATGAAAACTTTTTTTTTTCAAACTCACGAATGTATTCCTACATACTTCTTAGGGTCTATCCTCATGTTTTCATGTATACATTTCACTGAATAAAAGTCAGCCAGTTTTTTGGTTATGCTAAATATCTGCTTACTTACGGACAGTGTCCCTTTAAATAAACAAAAGAAAACATAAAAGAATTTCAAAAGTAATACAGTAATGCTTCTATCCAGGAAAAATAGGGTGGTCTTACTCTAACACAAACAAATCAAACGTCATATATGGCCTAACATGTGCCAAATCTGACGTAAAATATCAGTTTTAGTTTTACCGGACTCTTCTGGGCAAGGGGAGACAATCCCTTTCAACACATTTCCAGCAATGTGTCCATGTGACAGAGGTTTGTTAGTTTCACACTCAGCCTTGTGTTGTGACAGTTCTCTACTATTGATAATACAATCACAAATAAGGCACTGGTTCCACTCTTGTGTGTTTAGCTTCGATTTAGGAGCCATTTTATTATAAAAACGTTTTTGTTCAGCAATTTGACAATTTCGTGTCGTCCGCCATATGTTTACATCTCGTTTAAACTACCACGAGATTTGCAAATTAAAACATGTCCAAATATGTAGTTTTATAATAAGTTTACAATTTGAACTGCAAATCTGATTGATTTTTATTAACTAAAAGTATTTATTTTAATTACATGTATCCCTTAAATAGTGTTATTCGTAGAAATGTTATGCTGAAAAGACGATCACGTGACGTTGCACGAGACTTCTAATTTTGCCACAGCCAAAAAAGAAAACTGTTTAAGTGCTGGCAAAACGTTTGTTTTTTCACAAATAATTATGATATAAGACATACACACTACTACTATTAATCAACGTCATAGTAAGGCACGTCTTAATATCGAACAAGTGAACTCGTGAACAACACAGGTATTTTTTATTTAGGGTAATTATCTTTTCATACCCCACCCACCGCTGAAATTGCACGTCGGACAGAAAGTCAACATCTTGCAATATGCATACCCGATTTTGACTCGAACTACGATAATAAACTCGCCGCAACATGCTTATCGACAATGTTGAACAGCTGAAAGAATGGTTGACGTCATCGCTATCGCCAATGTAAGTATGATATTTTATATTTTAAAAAAAAACAAACACTAAAATTACCCCACCCACTCCACCACCATGCAGCCAGTAAGTTATGTTGTGATTTTTAATCTGTGTGTAATTCAAAGACAAAGGCTTTAGGTCCTTTCACCTAATCTGCCACAGCAAGACTACACAAGGGTGGATGGTCTGATCTATATTGAATTTATATTTGCTCCTGGTCTGTCGATGGTTGTTGTTTTGCTTAGTGTGGGTGGTGTGATGTGTTGCTACTGCTCCACCCATTTCCCAATGGCAAACAAACTTCTTTTTTTCCCCCCAATTTAAAAGAAAAAAATTCCCAATGCACAAAAAAAAAAAAAAAAAGTTTTAAAAGATATTTTCTATTGTGTTGGTGTCACTCCACACACTAAATTCAATAACTGATTGTTGTTACCACTCTAACAGGTTTAAATCACTATTTAAATGATAATTGTTCATAATGTACTTATCTCCCAGTTTTGGCAATTTGTAATAAAAAAATTCCCAATTCAATCTAGGGGCCTTTTTCCCAAAATACCTGTCAGTTATGATATGCTTGAGAGCACTCCCACAGAGTATTATGCAAAGTGACTCGAGAACAGCCAGTCCGTTGGAATTTCCGTCAAAGAGAAGACATTCATAAAATTTCTTAGCTGGTCTCATCGATCATTTCACAGCAGGGTTTCACTTTGTTTTTAATTAACAGGGAAAATTTCAAAAGTAGGCGGGCATTTTATAGTGCTTCTTTTTGTTGTTGTGTTGAGAGCAGCTAAAAGTAGCCGGTCAGCTAACCAAAGCAGAAGGGTAAATCACCCACCTACCGGCTATGAAGGAAAGCCGTGATCTGTGTTCAGGGCTTGGTGTGTGATAATGTTTTATCGGGGTTGATCTTCGTTGTCTTCCATCACCAGCTTCCTGTACAGCCAGGCCAACTTTACTTCTGCCTCTATCCACTATCAGGTTGCGCCTTCTGCAGGCTCCTATATCAACTACATAATACATGTACATTATACGACTAGAAAATGTAAGATTTGAGTTAGTTGCGAATCACTGTAGGTAACTTTATCAAATGCCAATATTATTACGAGTAAGTTATTCTGGCGGGTTTAGTTAAACAGCTTAATTAATTAAACAGCATAATGGCACATAACTGGTTAAATACCTAAATTTGCACATTATATTTAAAATTATCCAAAGTTGAGAGTACCATCATGAACATTGCAAAAGTTATTGAAGGGACACACAGCAATCTTGATTTTTAACTCTCGGCATCCCATTAGTGTTTACATAACTTGCATTTGTTCATCGTTCAAATTAATTATAAGAATAGTATAAAGCAAATTGTTCTTGCATACCGGTATAACTAACTGGTGATTATATTACACCAATTATTTATTTAAACCTATGGTAAAATAAGAAGAGAAAATTAAAACTAAATTTTTTATTTAATTATGTGCAAGTAGTTAAAAGTCCAAATGATATTTAAGTAATTTAAGTGCTCGACTTAAAGATTGCCATGTGTAACTTTAAAGTTTGTTATCAGGAAATATTGCCAATTGTGCACTCGCTATTGTGATACATATTCACAGTTTGATGTATTATTTACCGCCACTTTCCAAACCATCAGATGAATACCATTTTAGCAACTGATATATTCAGTCAGAAATAACAAAGACTTTTGTATTTCTTTCAGTTGTGAGGCAGACCCCGGTGCCTTAGCTAAGTATGTTGTTGCTTTGGTGAAGAAAGAGAAACCTCTGTCTGAATTGAAGGACAGCTGTGTGGACCAGCTGGAGGTCTTTTTACAAACAAGTATGTGAAGTCTCAGTGTAACATTAGTTTTTCAAACTCCTTTATTCTAAGTATATGAGTATGAGTAAGTTCAGGGGTAGAAATTAACTTTTTTAGGCACTTGCCATTATGATGACATCATTACATTATTTTCCCAAAGCTTTTGCAAAAATAAAACGTGTTTTTTCTCCGACCGTATTAGCATCTGACGATATCACCGATAACCATTGGACCTAAAAAAAAGTTTGTTTCCTGTTACCTGACCGACCATGATTTTTTCCCCCCGACCATATTTTTTTTATAGTGGTATAGTTAGCAACGATTGTTTCCGTTTTTGATTTTCAACGCATACGTCCTTTTGGCATTGAAAGTTGTCGATTTGAAGTTTGTTTTTCTCATCGGAATCAAGCGTACAAAGTCAAAAATGTACATAAAGAATGAAGCGTACAAAGTCAAAAATGTACATAAATGCTTTAATTTACTTTTTGCAAATAAATAAATTCGGAATCGATTAAATATTGAGTTATACACGCGTTTTACCTGCAACTCACATTCGTGGATTATACACAAAATGTCTGCCATTTGCATTCAATATCATCATGCTGTTGTTGTTTTTTCACAGAATATTTCCCCTAGCTATAAGCATGATTCTTACAAATATTATGTTTGTTTGAAATTTCTAAGGCTAAATATTATTTTAAAACTAAGATAGATGATGGATGTTCTACGATTCGGAAGATTACAATGGATGAAAATATACTAATTTTGGAAGGGGTTTCCCCGAAATACATATATCACGTTATACCTCTATTGTTAAACTTCCAATCAAAATTGAGCGCACTAGCGAGAAGCAGATAAGACGATTTGGGATAGGAATTCGGGAGCTTTCCCGAAATCTTTAATATTTTATGACGACAGAGTACCTGTATCTGACCAGATAAGCATTTGTTTCACCTGTAAGTTATTATTTGATGCTTGGAAACCCATAAAGTCCTACATTTCAGGATTTTCTTAACTTGAAAGCAACTCGCAAAATTTTGCCAGCTGTTACAATTTCAACTCACATTATCAAATCCAAAACTCGCAAAATGCGAGAACTTTGCGAGTGCTAAATTTGAGCCACGAAGTTTAATAAAACAATAATTGTATTATTCTATTATTTCAGTAAAATTAAAAAAGGAAAATATTTAAACACATGAAAGCAGTACTTACTAGTAAATGTAATCAGCATCTTATTTTTACTTATAAATCCCCGGTCATTTACATGCTTTTAATACCACCACTTCTGCGATAATCTTTAACCCTTTACCCCTTAGATAACCAGTGCTTACAGAAGATCAATCTCCTTATCTTATCAGTGATCACACTGTGTCCATTTCCTTACATTAATCTGCTGCTGAGGCAAAATTACAGATAATGCAACAAGGTGATGTTAGTAAACATGCCATAACTCATGCAAAAATAGGAATATTTTAATAAAACAAATTGTGAAATGTGGGTAAATAAAAAACCTACATACAGGTGTTGTATTGTTCTTTTATTCCAATTAAGTCCAACAAAAATCCAGTTTTTATCACTAATTTTAGTAAAATAGTATAATATTTGCACTAAATTTATAATGTTTTTTTTATTGTTTGTCTGTTATATACAGATTCACTCATAATTCCATTTAAATTCATGTGTATAATACTAACCCTAACACTGATGTACATTTACATATGATTTTCCCCATTATTATTCAATACACATGGGCAATAGGACACCCACCTATTCAGATATGTCCTTCTCTTCCGACCGTCTTTGTAGTAAACCCATTATGAATCTTGGGGAGTTCCATTTTTCTGGACTTCATATTTGTATATCTGCATATCCATTTTACTACAGATATGGTAACATAACTTAGAAGACAAAGTTCAAAACAAAAGTAGCATAGGAACGTCTCTTCCCATAAGGTTTTTACTTGAGTGTCTATAGTTTTCAAACTTGAATGTCATGAGTCTTTTTATAACACTCAAATAGGTATTTTCAAGCCGATTTATTTTCTTTCTTTTGTCGTAGTTGGCGACTTTTCTTCCAAACAAAGTTACTATCGGAAAATATCGTCACTTCAATCAACATTTCCTGCACTTTGTTTGCTGAGAATCCCATTATTTCGATCGTCGAATAACTTCAATCACCAAGTTCTGAAAGTTTTCTGTTCAAATATTTCTTCCCAACTTCATTTCGCCGTAAAATCATCAAAAATTAGAATTTTTCCAAGATTTGATGGTCAATTTGTGTGAAATTTATTTCCGCGTTCAAAACGAGGTAATTTACCGTACTACGTCACCGTTCTATGTGCAAAACAGGTGCTTGTTTGGGATGGTCTAATGCAAGGCCGGTTACGGCCGGCATAAGGGCGAGCGCGTAGAGGCCGGATTCGGCCGGGATAAGGGCGAGTCAGTATAGGCCGGATCCGGCCGGCATAAGGGTTAAAGGGTTAAGACATTCAGCATCAGTTTATCATTATCTTTTATTGGATTTATTTTTAGAAACCAAACCCTTTGTGGAGACATTATTTCAAGTGCTAGACGACAAGTCGTATGTCAAAGAGGAGGAGCCCAAACCTGTTACGACCCCCACTGAGGATGAGAATGTGATACCACTAGATCCACCTTTAGACGAGCCTGTCGTCGCCCCTACAGCCACTACTGATCATCAGCTAGTCACATCCACATCTTCAGCGAAGTTAGATGTTAAAAAGGATGAGGTACTCTTTCCTAAACAAACGACCCGAGTAATTTAGGTTGATAAATAAAACATACAGTACTTGACATTAAATTAACTTCATTTCAAAATATATGAAAAAAGAGGAATTTGTATAGCCTTTCTATAGACATTCTCATTTGAATATTACAAATTTAAAAGTGTTAGAAGTTCACCAGTATTCGCTTTCCTTTGCACTTTGGTGAATTTTAATACATTCAGAATTTGATTTTGCATGTAGGTCAATTTCTCCTATATCAAAAGCCATACAGCTGTCAAACTTTATATACACCTTTTTTCTACATAACAAAAACACGTTCCTACCATCAATACGTCAGTGAGACTGCCCTTGACCAGACCTGATTTGTTTGCTTAGTTCATGTCTACTGCAATAACAGCCACATAGCTTTCAAACTTCAAAACATCGTACATAGTTATTTTTACATGACAACGACATCCATCACTCTTCCAGCAAAGTCCAGATGGCCTCTTGTTCCTTTATGGATAACTTGATGTGGAATAATAATAGTGGCCATCGGTGCAAGTGGCCGCGGTCTAACAAGTTAGGTTTTATGAATTTCAATAAAACAGAGGATATTTGTATAAGATGTCTTTCAGGCCACAACCTTCTTTGCAAGGCTAGAAAACCTCTATGGCATCAATAATTTTGTTACCTTACGATAGTAACATTTTGGCCCTACGGGATGTACTAATGTAGTTAATGGTAGGTGAGTTTTGGTAGGTGTCTCACTGGTATATATATAAAGGATATAATAACACCTTTATTTTTGCAGGAGATAAAGGAGGACTTACCACCTGCAGAGAGAAGGAGGAGGACTCCCTCCCCAAGATTCAGATCTAGGGAGTATGTAAACTTTATATACCTAGTAGTTATGCAGGACAGGCCCGACACCATATAGTTGAATATGGCCATGGCAATGCGATACCCACAAACGTCCTAAACCAAAATCTAGATACATTCCTACTTGAACCGTTTGGTCAAAAAGAAAAATAGATGTGTTTCTGGTTGACCAACCGACCCTATTTTTAAAGGGCCGTCCCTAAAAACGTTTATGCAAAAATGAAAAAAATGCCAAATTTTGTTTATTTTTTCAATTTGTTCTGAACGATGATTTATCACATAAATCATGGAAATCAAACATAACACCATTCTATATTTTCTGTAATCCACTGAGCGCTTGTGGTATAACTAGGCAAATTATTACCAAATTGCACAGCAAGTGTAAAATATTTTAGGTCAGCCATATGAGAAAGAAAGAAAATGCCTACTGACCTACCCTATTTGTTTAGATCATGCAATAGGAAACACATCTATTTTTCTTTTGGCCTTGTGTGCTGAACATAGTGTAGTTCCTCGGCTGTATTTTTTTTTACCCTGTCTTAATTTGCATCAGGATTTAATTTCTGGTCTGTTGTTTTGCAGAATCCTCAAAAATATTTCAGAATGAGCATCAGTAGTATGACATTGTTAATTCATATAAAATGTTG
>JAWPHD010002977.1:0-227500 GCA_037043455.1 Cyrtodaria siliqua
TGGGCATCTGGAAACATGGCTTCAGATGAACACAATGATAAAAATATGGATCTTTTCCTTTTAAATCATCGCGTTTTGACAGTTTATGGACGTAATTAAATTCTGTTCTTGTGAAAACACACCATCGATGAACTATAGTTTAACGGTTAAACTATGTTGGAGAACTGGTTATCGTCTTTTCCACGGTAAATGGCTTCGGTTCATGAGTGAACCAACACACACTGGCACGCAATTCTCCAAACAATGTGAAAAGGGCCCAGTTGTTTCATTCAGAAATGTTGTACTTTTTCGGAGGATATCTCGATCGTGAATCATTGAAACATGATCGATGCATTCCATTAACCAAAAATACTTCAAGTAATTAAATTTGTTCTACACCGTATCAAAAGTTTGAGGATCTGTTAAATGTGCCCGCACAAGATAGCTATGTGTAAGAACTGACAAAAACAACACAGAAATATTTTTAAAAAAATCGAGTTTTTAAGTGGGGATGGGGGAGAGGCGGTGGGTAAGGAGGGCAACATATATGTGTAAGAAGCTATGTAAGAATTGAACAAAACAACACAGACATATGGTAAAATATTTTTTAGGAGGGAGGGGAGGGTGTGTGGGGTGGGGGGGGGGGGGTGCGCAAGATAACTTTGTGTAAGAATTGACAAAAACAACACAGAAATATGTAAAAAAATAAATATAAAAAATTTAAAAAATAAAAATAAAATAACAAATCGAGTTTCGAGTAGGGTAGGGGTGTGTGTGTGTGTGTGTGTGTGGGGGGGGGGGGGTTGAAGTAGGCCAACATATATGTGTAAGAAGCTATGTGTAAGAAATTACCAAAACAACAGATATATGTAAAAAACAATAAATATTAAATAAAAATATTCCAGTTTCGAGCGTGTGGGGTGGGGTGGAGGGGGAGTGAGTGGGGCAACATAGGTATGTGTAAGAATTGACCAAAACATCACAGAAATATGTAAACAAAACAAAACAAAAAGAGTTTCGAGTGTGAGTGTGTGGGGGGGGGGGGGGGCGGAGGTGGGCAGGGAGAGAAGCAGGGGTGCGTGGGGAGCAACATATGTGTAAGAAGCTATGTGTAAGAATTGACCAAAAAACACAGACATATGGTAAAATAACATAAAAAATAAAAATATTTCGATTGGTGGGGAGAGTGTGTGTGTGTGGAGGGAGGGGGAGGGTGGGTGCGCAAGATAGCTATGTGTAAGAATTGACAAAAACAACACAGAAATATGTAAACAAATATATATATAAAAAAATGAAATAAAACAAAATCGAGTTTCGAGTGGGGTAGGGGGGTGGGGGGGGGGTGGGGGTGAAGGGGCAACGTATATGTGTAAGAAGCTATGTGTAAGAAATTACCAAAACAACACAGATATATGTAAAAAACAATAAACATTAAATACAAATATTCCAGTTTCGAGCGTGTGGGGTGGGGTGGAGGGGGAGTGGGTGGGGCAACATAGGTATGTGTAAGAATTGACCAAAACAACACAGAAATATGTAAAAAAAACAAAAAAAACAGAGTTTCGAGTGTGTGTGTGTGGTGGGGGAGGGGGGAGCAGGGAGAGAAGCAGGTTTGGGGTTGGGGGGGGGGAGGGGGGAGCAACATATGTGTAAGAAGCTATGTGTAAGAATTGACCAAAAAAAACAGAAATATGTAAAACAAATATAAACAAAAATTAACTGAACACCTATTTCCGACGTAAACATTGTCCGCCGTCTTGAAAATAATACACCGTATCATAAAAGCTGTACACCGAAACACGTACCCGACAGTGACATCACTGCAACTACCGTACTAGTGGCTTTAAACGTACAGACGACAATCTTGAAGTCATTATCAAGCATTAAAATTAGCCTCTCGAGTTATTAATCCAGTATCATTTTGACTTAAATCTGCTTGCGTATATTCAAATTACAATTTTAAAATTTCAACTTTTCTTTGTAATTCTACAATACACCGGTTTCAATATATTACTTGTGAACTGTAATGTAATCAAAAGTTAGCAATACGCAAAAATAATTTGCTTTATACTATTCTTATAATTAGAGATTAATACATGGGTGGTGCGTTATTGTCCGTCATATCGACCCGAGAACCCAATATCGGTCCGAAGGCTTTAGCCTGAGGGCCGATATTGGTCGAGGGCCGATATGACGGACGATAACGCATCACCCATGTTTAATATTTTTATAATATATATGTTGTAAGGGTTGGTAATAGATAAAATTACGTCCTTTGCATTTTTTTTTATAATTGATTACGGAACTAACAGCCTGGAATTACAAAAAAATAACATTATAACTTAATACGCAAAAATGTACAAAGTAATTATTCCATCATTCCAGCATGTCCAGCGAAATACATCATTTCACAGTTACATACAAATTAAATAAAACAATACAAACCAGGCAATGGCCTCAATATATTTGCTCTGTATGGACAGGCAAGTAACTCAACTTATGGCTAGTATAAACTATCAACAATGCATAACTATACTCTTGGAGAGGCAGAACCTACTCCGCTGACAGCTGTGACAAAAGTGATATTAGAGAGGGCTTTTAGGAGTGGAATGTAGGTGCTATCTTTAAAGGTACAGTAGACATATAGTTATAAATAAACACCTGTTGACATACTCTCCCTTCCTAAGGAGAAAAATAGTTCCAAACATGTTCAGCTGCAATACATAAGATAATAGTTACATGAGACTGAAAGAAATACTATACATGTAAATCCAAGTGTAGCAAAGAAAGTAGGTAAAGAGTGGATGTAGAAAAATATAACATTAGGAAAACTACGGACTTTTAAAACAAATCACTTAGAAAAAACCCAGTTTTTCGCTATTTTGCGAAATATCACTTTCTGAAAAGACAACACCACACATGCTAAATATGTTAAACCGACAATAAAAACTATTTTCTTCAAATGTCAAGAAGAAATTACTGCGATAATGTATCAATGTAATCTGTCTATACGAATACATTATAATACAGCAGTTGCATAATATAAAATTCTGCTTTCAGAATTTAATGACTAAAAAACAGCGTTTTCTGT
The DNA here is from genome assembly GCA_037043455.1 of Cyrtodaria siliqua. Taxonomy (NCBI): domain Eukaryota; kingdom Metazoa; phylum Mollusca; class Bivalvia; order Adapedonta; family Hiatellidae; genus Cyrtodaria; species Cyrtodaria siliqua. The sequence continues at coordinate 3,071 of JAWPHD010002977.1, forward strand.
TCAACTAGCTGGTGAATAATAAAAAAAACAATGATTTTAAAATTAAAATCAGCATATTACTGAATTCACTAATTATAACCGTTGTACTCCATCGGTTTAAATAAAATACTCGATGGTGTCCGGGTCTTTAACTTGAATGGGAAGATATACCCATTGCCCAAATCGAGTTGGGGCTTTTCGTTCTCGAACTGGTCTTCGAGAATCACCGTCGTCTTGCTGCAGCGATGGTACTGCCATCGTAGGAGTTGGTTTAGCATCAATCAGAGGTGGGTCTGAGTTCACCTGGTCCAGAATTGACTTGGGTGGAAGACTAGCAGTATGCATTGCTTCCAAACGAGAATTGTTGATCATTGCTTCCAACTGAGAATTGTTGGGCACGGATGCAGAACTAGTATCTTTCCGGGATGATATGGTTTCCTGCCGAGCAGAATTACTCAGGTCCGTTTCTTGCAGAGAATCATTAACCTCAGAATATTGATTGGGTGTTGTAGGGCCATCCAACTGCTCAGTCTCATTCCTAGTATGGTTATCTGCTGAGTAGGACTTGAGACAGAGGCATCTCTTTGCTCCATAACAGGTTGAGTACTGTTTATAGGGTCGGTTCTGAGGGTAGATAAAGATTTTCCTTCAGAAATAGGAGAAACTAGAGGTTGAAAGCTGTTATTCCTCCAACTAGTTGTTGGTGCAGATCTCTGCCTACGTTGGGGAATAATGTAGCTATTTGACGAGGTGTCAGATTCAGAACTAGAGACATAGGATGTAGGCGGTTCCACAGGCTTTCTAAGGGTTTTGGGTTTAGACATAACCTTGCGGTCTTGTCTAGGTGGACATGGGACTGGGACAGGACTGAAATGGGGCAATAAACTGCAATAACATATTGCGATGAAGTTTACGCTCTTGTACATCCTCACGTTTAACATTGTTCACTGGCATATCCTTATTGGGAATACTTATTATCAAATAAGGAGGTTCTTCCCAACGATCTGCCAATTTATGTTTTGCTTTATAACCAGCAGATCTGACCAAAACTCTGTCTCCGACTTCAAGCTTGGACCTTGCGGTCGTAGAGCACTTTGCCCTTTGCGGCCTTTTTACCAGCCTCTTCAGATGCTAGTTTATAAGCAGACTGAAGGCTTGCTGGAGCTTTTCAGCATAAGAATGCTGATCGGTATGACTGATCTGGGATCCTGTAAACATATATGCATCTATGGGAAGTCTGGGATGCCACCCGAACATCAACAAATGTGGGGAATAACCTGTGGACTCACTCCTGGTCGCATTATATGCCTGTACCAAGGGTCCTACATAGGTTTTCCAGTCAGCTTTCTGGTCCACCTCGAGAGTATCGAGCATTTTAAGTAGCGTTTGATTAAAACGTACGCAAGACCCATTCCCTTGAGGATGGTATGGCGAAGTTCGAATCTTTGCTGTGCCGGCTATCTTACAAAGTTTTGTTTGTGACGTCGTTTGCATTTTCTATTACTTTTGCCTTTTCGTTTGTCTGTTTGCGTGTTTGTTTTTGTGTTTTGTGGTTGACTGTCGTCCTTGAATGCTGCTTTCCCTGTCCGATATTTTTATCCTTCTTTACTCTCGAAGTTTCTACCTTGGTCACTGTGTAGTTTTTCAGGAAAGGAGTAAAACCTGAAGAAATTGTCGTACAGTGCCTTGGCAGTAGTCTGTGCCAGTTGATTTCTGCAGGGTACCGCCTGAGAATACCTGGTAAAATGATCAGTAATAACCAGGATATGTTTATACCCGCCTTTAGACATTTATAACGACAGAAAATCAATGCATACTAATTCCATAGGTCTAGATGTTTGAATAGGGACCAGTTCAGCTAACTGATTATGTGACTTTCTGCGTATACAACGCCCACAATGTTTCACCCTGGCATTCACATCATTTCCAAGCCAGGCCAATAGAACCGTTGCCTTGCAAGCCACAGAGTTTTTTCTCGTACCGGATGACCTACGTCATCATGAACTCCTTTTAGGGCAAGAGCGCGAAAAGACTCTGGTATGACTAATTGCCTGATAGGCTGACCATCTTGGGAAGTGGTTCTGTACAGAATATTGTCTTCTATGTAGAGACGATTCCATTCTCTAAGGAATTGCTGTACATTGGGAAACTCTTGCCGGAGTTCCTGATCCCTTGGGCGAAAACCACTCTTAATTAAGTCAGACACCCTAGACACAACCGTGTCTTTTTTTTGTTCCCCTACCCAGTTAATTTTCTGTAAGCTTTCATACTGGATCATCTCCTCCTCGGCCGAAGAAGTGATGTTGCCAGTAGAAACACTTTCTGCTAATGGGATGTTAGCTGTTACAGCCACACATATGACCTTAATAACCTCTGGGGAAACTGGGATCCGAGACAGTCCATCGGCATCTGCATTCAACTTTCCGGACCTGTAAGACAGGGTAAAGTTGTAGTTTGCCAAAGCGGCTACCCAATGGTGACCGGTAGCATCAAGCTTCGCAGTGGTAAGCACATACACGTCAGCGGGTTGTTGTCTGTAACGGCATTAAAGGAATTACGTTCTAGGTAATCGTTAAATGTGTCGGTCACAGCCCACTTTAAGGCTAGAAATTCCAACTTATGGGCGCGATATCTCTTATCACAGGGTTTTAGACCTCGACTTGCATATGCGATTACTCTTTCCACTCCGTCTTGCTTTTGGTAAAGGACTGCACCCAGTCCAGTACCTGAGCTATCTGTATGGAGGGTAAAGGGTAGTGAGTAATCTGCAAAGGCTAGAACTGGGGCAGTTGACAACTTTTCAATCAGAGTTGAAAAGGCCTGTTGTTGGGACTCAACCAAAGTCCATTCTGTGGGACTTTTTTTCTTTCTCTTCTTTGATCTTTTCACACCATTAGTGCAGTAGCCCTTAAGCAAGGTATTAAGAGGCTCTGCTATACTAGCATAAGATGCGTAACTCCTTGACATTTTTCGGCACAGGCCAGTTTCTAATGGCAGAAATCTTTTCGGGCTCAGTGTGTATTCCTTCTTTGGAAATGATATGTCCAAGATAAGAAATTAAGGGCATAAAAAGCTCACACTTTGAGGATTTAAGCTTCAAACCATGTTGGGAAAGCTTAGAAAACACTGCCTCTAGACGATTAATATGCTCCTCGAACGTTTTCTAGAATATGAGAATGTCGTCAAGAAGACTATGCATTCTTTGAGATGTAGGTCACCCATACATTTCTCTATCAATCTCTGAAAGGTGGCAGCAGCGTTTGTAAGACCAAAGCCCATACGATTCCACTCGTAGAAACCAAGATTACCTACTGAAAAGGCGGTGAAAGGTTTACGGTCTTCCTCTACCTCAACGTTCCAGTAACCTGACCGGAGGTCCAGTTTACTGTACATGGTTGAGCCAACCAGAGAGTCAACGGAATCATCGAACCTAGGAAGCATATAGGTATCTTTCCTAGTTCTGGAGTTGAGAAATCTCCAGTCAATGCAAATCGCAATGACCCATCTTTTTCTTCACCAATATCAAATTACTGGAGAAAGGACTGTCCGACTCTCTGATTATATCAGCGGCCAACATTTCTTTAATATGTTGCCGTACCTCCTCATATAGACCGGGAGGTATCTTCCGATAAGGTTGTTTGAAAGGGGTGGGGTCTTCTATGACTATTTTGTGCTTAAGAAGATCAGTGTACTGTCGGTCCTTTGGAAAAGATATGGTTCCAGTTGCCTAAAACTTTACGAACCCGCAGTAGTTGGTCAGGTGTAAGATTTTCAGTATTGAGCTTCACACCTAGATCGTCTAAACACTGATCTGTACTGGGGACGTTTGAAAACTCAGAAGTAAAATCATCAATAACTGAGACTTCAGTTAGTTGACATATGTTGTTTTTCGGAGAAAGACGAATACTCTTTGCAGTCATATTGCATATTCTTACAGCAATCCTGGTAAAAGATCCAGACTGTTTAAGTTTAACTACTCTGGGGTAAACACTGTACCCGGAGGTGTTATTCACTGTGTTCTCTGTGACAACTTGTGGGATGTCATGACATATATTGCGAGCAACACAATTCAATGTTATTTGCTCATATGGTCCTACATTAACTGGTTTCTGGCCTGAAAGTATGGCAGTGTATGTAACACAGTTAAGGCTATCAATGGCAACTTGCCATTCATTAGGAATAACATCAGATAACGAATCTGAAGGAGAATCTCTAAAGAGACGTATTATATTGGTTCCAATGATAATGGGACAATCTTCTGTGAATTCATTATCAGGGATAACAAATATTGGAACTTCAAACTGTTCCTTTAAAAAGAAAACGTGTATTGAACATTCAATGTATCCAATATAATTCAATTTTGAACCATCAGCTGTTGAAAGTTGAATACCAAGGTTTGTCAATGGTAAAAGAGCAGGCTTGTTCCTCAAGGAATGAAAAGCATGTTCTGATATGGTTGAAACCATGGCTCCTGTATCAATAAGTGATTTGAAACTCTGGTTGTTAACTGTTATGTTGTAGTTATTTGCAGTTCCAATCAATCTGTCTAGTAAAGGCCTATCCGCTTTACCAGCCTCTGTTTGGCCTTTAACAGAGGCGGTTACCCTTTTGGGGGTGGACCTCTAGTGCTACTGAAGTTAACTCGGCCAAACTGCCGACCAGGATTACATTGACCTCTACCTCTACCATAAAATGGTCTTGGAGGTTGGGGGTTTGAGAAAGAAGGTTGAAACTCTGGGATACCAAGATTCAACTACCTATCTATAGGACGGTTCAATAACTGAATAATCTGGTCCAGTTTAGACTCATATTTTCCTAGCAGAGCCTTTGAGTGACCTACGAATGGACTGTAATATTAAATGCTCTACTGTGTCAGGTCATTCAATAGACACCTTACCTCGAAACGCCATTCATTATAAAGACATTCACCTTTATTAAGGGATTCGTCACCGGAAAATGTTGGAAGCTTAGGGACTTAAGGTGTCACATTGTAATTCACTGGATTACTTATACTCCCATCCCCCACCTCTGTTGGTTTAGGCGTAGACATCTTGGTAGATTTCGGGCCAATATCACCGGGTGAATTAAAAAATAAAGTTTTGGGCTTTGCACCTTTTTCAGGGCTCTTATCCGCACTCATTTTAATTAAGTAATACTATTAAGTTACTTAAACTAATGTGTTTTATAAACACTGCAAAAAGGATATCACCGCTCCTGAAAAGTGAAAATCTATTTGCACGATTTACATATGGCTAATTAAATTAACCCACACTGATATACAGTTTCAGTATCTGACAATGTAAACAAAATAAACTATGAACCCAGGGGCAAATACAAAAGATAAATACTGATCTAGTAACTGACACTTCCTCTCTGTCAAAGTTAGTGCAGAGTGTTAATTTAAAGAAGTGAAAGCAAGTGAAACAACTTAATTAATATCCTGGCTGAAATCTTTTACGAATCAGCTGAAAAAAATCATATAGCTATGTCTAAACTATAATCTAAACTTATTTATAATATACCTGAGGCGAACTAATCAACTTAATTATTAATATTGACATGTAAACACACCTTTTATACATACATATTTCTTTTCACTATGCACAGAATGACTAAATGACGGTATAACTGTAACAAAATCGTATAACCAAACTAATTTTAATAACAAATAACACAAAAATCTGCTCTGGTAATGAAAAATTAGCAAAAATAACTGAAAATCAATGTTTCCAATATTTAGCAATCGCGGAACACTTCCGGTTTAGAAAATTGTCAACTTCCGTTTTCGGAAAACGGTCTAAAAAGCACTTTTACTTGTAATTGTTATGAACTATCACAACTAATCCTTATAAAAAGAGCGTCTTTAACCATATGAATCAATCGTTTATCATACACAGCGAAAATTTACCAATTTGGAAAAAATACCGACACACATGGTAAATTTGCAAAAACGGAAGTAGAATGGACACGAAATTTCGTATCGATAGATAATTTAGAAACAACAATTTACGAAACTAACAGCCAGAGCAAATAAACAAGATAATTTACATTATCAGTTCACTGTCCTTCCATTTCCTCAATCACATAAAAAAACACTTTCACAAACACACAAACACTCCACATTTTGTCCATGTCCTCCCCCGATCACATCCGAAGGTCGCCGTGTGAGTCCTCTCCTGCCACATAGCTCTTTTGAACGAGACCATGCAACGTTTTGTGCACAACAAAGTTTTGGTACCAAAAAAAATCACTTAAAACAAAAAAACTCTAGGCCTAGAGAAAAACACTTGATTCATCATCCTCCATCCTTCAGCTTTTCCGGGTGGTGGTGGGGTCTTATGGTGGCCATCACTTCTCCAGTTTGCCTCCGGTTAAGGTGAACCTATGGGCCACGTCTAGCTGTTTCCGAATGCCGATTGTTATAAGGGTTGGTAATAGATAAAATTACGTCCTTTGCAGGTTTTTCTATAATTTATTACGGAACTAACAGCCTGGAATTACAAAGAAATAACATAACTTAATACGCAAAAATGTACAACGTAATTAATCCATCATTCCAGCATGTCCAGCAAAATACATCATTTAACAATTACATACAAATTAAATAAAACAATACATACCAGGCAATGACCTCAATATATTTGCTCTGTATGGACAGGCAAGTAACTCAACTTATGGCTAGTATAAACTATCAACAATGCATAACTATACTCTTGGAGAGGCAGAACCTACTCTGCTGACAGCTGTGACACAAGTGATATTAGAGAGGGCTTTTAGGCGGGAAACTAATAAAAGAACAAGGTTAGGTAACTGGTTAGGTAACCTATTCCTATCACACCACATTCATACACATACTATATACATACAACATACATGTACACTAAAAGTAGTTCAGTGTCCAGTCTAAACTGTCCAGGTAAATACAAATGCTAAGGTTCAGTGGTTACTATAATTAAATGGAATGTAGGTGCTATCTTTAAAGGTACAGTAGACATATAGTTATAAATAAACACCTGTTGACATATATACGCATTTTCACTGGGATTTTATATGAAGAAAAAAACAAAGGATATTAAACTGTTTGATTTACCGAATTATTTTTTAAAATAAAAATAACAAAAATGAATGAACGAAAACAACAGGACAGTTGTAACTAAAATTTATTGTTTGTAGTTTATTCTCTCTCTTTTTCTTTTTCAATTCGTCCATTCCATTCCATTCCTATTTCGATTTCTTTATTTCCCTTTCTTGCTTTTTCAGAGCATTTGTTTTGGCTGTCAGTACGTCCCTTGAATGCTGAAACTCCTTATCTAAAGGTATCTCTTCTCGATTAAGTACCAGCTGATGATGGCCTGGACTAATTTCATCGAGTCTGGCTAGTATTCAGTTTTGTCGGACTATAGATTCTACTCAGAATAAAACTTCCAATATAGACCGTCCAACTCCTTGAAGCCAATTTTTTCAGTTACTCTGGTCTCAACGGTCGAGCGAAACCACTCCGTGAAAAAATGTAAAGCCAAATTTAGTCTGTTTTTATGCAGATCTAGTTAATTCCTCATTTTGTTGACAAAAATCTTATGTCAGTTTCATTTACTTCATGATGCCTTCCTTCAATAATTTGTCCATCTAAGTACAATAATTAAAATAAGCTGTTAGCCACTGACGCTAACGTCCTCTCGCCGGCTTCCATTTTAACGCTTATTTAAATGACGTCAGTTACCTTAGTTGACGGCACTTCGGTCACATCATGTAACGTCAAAGTTATGGTTTAAAAAAAAAGGTAAAACAAAAAACAATCGCCAATAATCGTAACGGTCAGGTGACCGGGCCAATATGGATATGCATTTTCGGGCCGGTCGCATGACCTAAATTTGGCGTATCGGACCGCATTTATGATACGGCTCCATTCTCGAGAACTTATTGTAGGGTAATTTTGTGCATATTGCGTGCCAAAAATGCGTATATATATGATAATTAAAATTAATGATTGTACAAATGCAAATCTTGAAGAAAAAATAACGTGACGCCGCACGTTTTTGAAAAAAAATCAAGATTGCCATGTGTCCCTTTAATATAAAATAGTAGATCACAAAACAAACATTCTGTGTATCAGTATACTACTTCCGACTGGAGAGTATTTTCCTAATATTCTCATTTTTATACAATCTGTCTATGCGGCCTGTTATTAGCTTGACATTATGCAAACAAACAACACGCATGTGTGCCCCCGCATATCGAATTTTCTTTTTTATATTCTCTCCTCTGGAGTTTATGGAATTGTCGACTTTGAGTTTGAAAGATGCCACAGGCTTGCTGTCTATTCCACACTTTGTGTCGATATTAAAACAGTGATACACGCTAATCCGGTTTTATTTTTATAACGAGAACAAAATACTAACTGAATTGTCAATAAACGGTTCATCAACAGCTGTTTACTTGTTTAACTTTTTTATAATACTTTTTTTATATCGCTTACATAGAATGGCAGGTTCATTCAATTACTGGCGAATGCATTTAGCTCGTTGTTTTTTCATGCCCGGAATAGAAAATCCGTTACATGATGCAACTAGGTTAATGTGATAAAAGAAGACCTGAGACTTAAATTAAGGTCACAACATTTACAGTGTGTAAGCCCTGCCACGAATGTGGAGCGAGCACATAATGTTACCCTTGTTTCTCCGTCTGTTCCGATAAGTATGTACGTCCATATGAATTAAGGTTTTTAAATGCATTCATCAGTCATAGAGCCTTCTACCAAAATTAAGTCATCATGAATGATCTTTACCAATTGTTCGCATTTTATTAATTTACATTAAAGCTTTACAATCGGGACTTACATTTAAGTTAATGATTAAGTCCATTTCTCAAAAAAGAGAATCCGTAGAGCTCAAATTGTACACATGTTTACATGCATCTATCGACATAGCCATATGTTCAATGGAAATTAAACTTTGCTATTTGTTCGTTTACTTTAAAGGTTTTACATTCTATATTTTTGAATCCATTATTCTGCTACTAAATATCTACTCAGCTACTCAGCATACCCTTTTTAACTTTCATATTATGCCATCAGTATGGTCATACCAAAAGTATGTAATTATGAATGACCTTGGCCTACATTTCCTACTTCGTTATTTTACATTTATATTTTGCCATTAAAGAGTGTTAATAAATACATAATGCAGACACCAAAAACATACATTTTAACTTCATAAACATTTACATCTACATGGTAGCAGTATGTGCTTGCAAAGGTAGGTCAGTATGAATGACCTTGACCGATATATTCGTTTTTAGTTGATTTTTTTCGCACAAATACAGCTTTACAGCTTTCAAAAGTCATAAACATTTTCTAAGTATAGGATAGAGGCTATGAAGAGAAATATTCACCATTAAGAAACCGAAAGGGAGGTAGCGTATTTACTCTATCCGGCTTAGTGTTTACGATAGGTTTTATCGATAGTCTCTACATAGGTCAGTGTATAGTATATATAGTAAAATCTTCATGTGTAAATGGTACAAGTATTTGAAATTCTGAACCATCTGATTGGTTTAAAAAGTAGAGTAAACACTAAGTGTTACATGTGCTGTTGAACCACAGACTTCGTTTCCATAATTATAGAGAACTGGTTTAATTATTAGTTTATCGACGGAATTGTATTGTCTTGAGATAACAAATCCATAAATTGATTCAAAATTTCCCGCTCATGTGTCTGCTGTTCCAGACAAGCTACCAAATGTAGATGAAATGAACTATTAAAACAGTCTGTCAATCAAATAACAGTACATTTTATAAAAAAATATAGATTTCTGTTGAAAACCCATCAATATAAGTAATTGCAAAATTAAAAAAAATAAGTTCGCGATCCTGATTCCTTATAGAAGATTTAACAACATCATCTGCGTATAAAAAGCAAGACTATTATTTACAATTCTAATACACCCGCACTCTATAGCCTAGTTTAAAATATCTCGTTATATTGAACGATATATCACTGTAATTTTTGCAACGTTAGGAGAATAAGCATTGCGCATTGCGCATTCCACATTGTAACGTATGCAACGTTAGGAGAGCAAGCAAAGCAATGCGAAAGATTTCAGATGTGTGCGTTATTTTCACATTTTAGGGGTATTAGAATAGAAATAGAACATCGTTTACGGTGAATTATCTATAATATATCACGGTTTGTCGTTCAATTGTAAACAATAATTTCACTCTTCGGGCTCGTGAAATTATTGTTTACAATTGAACGACAAACCGTGATATATTAAACGATAATTCACAGTAAACGATGTTCTATTTCTTAAGTAATCAGAAATAATGCGTTTATATCAGCTTTCTATTCTGCATACAGAGATCGTTAATAGTCATTACATAAAGTGCAAAAACAAATAGCGACAAACACTCCAGTGTTATTACCATAAAACTCGTTTAGATAATTGTTACCGCATGTCGTATATATATCGCATGTCGTATTGTTACATTAAATGCAACTTTACATTACATTTGGCCTACATTTTAATGGTTTCCGTTTATTTCGTATGTGTTTCCTTTAAATATTTTAGTTAATCAATGGTTTTTCTCTGGTTCCTCAACTGGGAGTGTTGGTTCTTGTTTTATGGCAGATATATACTCAGCAAAAATAAAAAGTATCCACTTGGTTTTCCTGCAAAATCGGAGACTGTAAGAAAGAACTAACACTTGTAGCATGATTTTCGTTCAATAACATCTTTATTTGATGTTCACACAAACATTCATCGAAATATACAGAATAATAAACAAATAAATCACAGTTTAAAAACATAGGTCTAAAAACGAAATTAACAAAACTTAACAATTGTAAACGATAACGACAATAGCTCAGATTTAGAAACTGCATTCAAATACACAGAAAATAGTCACAATATGTAATAATAGCTCATGTGTCCACTTTACACCGAATTATAAAGTGGAAACGCGAGATATTAGCGAGATTTTGAATATTTTCTGTGTAATTGAATGAACTTCCTAAATCTATGCTATTGTCTTTAACCTTTACATTTGTTAAGTTTTGTTAACTTCGTTTTTACTCCTATGTTTTTAAACTGTGATTTGATTAATATTTTTTTATTCGGTATATATCGATGAATTTTGTGAGAACATCAAATAAAGATGTTATTAAAAGAAAATCATGCTACAGTTGTTGGTTCTTTCTTACGTTCTCAGAAATTGCAGGGAAACAAAGTGGATACTTTTTATTTTTGCTGATTATATATTATAACGTGTACATAGCGGTGGTGTTCTATTGTGCCGCAAAATACAGTACATTAGTCACAACGTAAGATTGATGTCCTGTCACGTATAACACGATTAAGTCGAATCTCTTCGGAAACTAATTAACCGAGCTATCAAAAAGCTCTTTCACATTGCCTTTTGTTCGAAACATATAATCAACAATCATCAACAATGCCGTCATCTTTATATATAGTGTTTTGAATTAGTGCGTTATTTTAATTTGGAACTCTGTAGTTTGTGCAATATCCCAAAGAACTTGATCTCCATATGCATCGTATGATAATGGTGTTTATTCGCTCTAACAAAAGCCTTGTCCCGATTCTAACTAATTAATGACATGGGCAGATGGTTAACTCTAGAAGCAGTCATAGCAGTAGTCGTTAAGCCGTTAACTCATTATTCTATAAATGGAAAGTTGAAAATCTATTAAGTTTAAACGTTTATTTTAAATGATTTTAAAGAAAGTAATTACGATTGTAGCATGGTCACAGACAATTCTCTTTGTTCAGACACAAGTGTAAATCGTTTAATTGAAAATAAGACCTGTCAGAATAACTGTGAGAATAATAGTGAGAATAACAGTTAGCATAACTGAAATAGAGCTGAAATGGACATGCTACAAAACAAATAGAGTATGGTTTCATCTCGTTGGTTAATTTAAACACCTCGATGGGCTACGCCCATCTCGATGTTTAAATGAACCAACTCAATGAACCCATACTCTATCTATTACTTATTTTTTTCTGCTTAGTTGTTTCCCAAAGTGTGCCAATCCGAATATGTTTTTGGTGCAAAAGTGGTAAATTGGACGTCAATTCATTGGTCTTTATTGTGTTGTCATTTCTGAATTTGTTTACATGCCAACTTAAAGTTAGTGTCATTGCTCGCAAATATGTGAATGTGGAGCTTTTCGTCCTGTAAAACTTTGCAACCTAGCAGTTGTTTGTAGGTCTCTGTTCCTTGATCCTATCAAACAGCTTAGCAATATAGCTGTTCAAGTTATGGTTGTACAGACAATGCGTAATGCGCTTAGTTATGTCAAAGTTAAAAGTACAAGTAACGTTAATGTTATTGATACTTTGCTTTCATAAATTGGGTCATGAACATGTTATAACTTTTACCAGCAACTTGTGATTACGTAACACAGTTAGGAGTTGCCATCTGAACACCCAGTATGATTTAGAGAAGATAAATTGTAAATTATGTTTTTTATTATATGTGTATTGTAAATAAACGGCAACTAATTTCCCCTAATTATAAAGAACCGGTCTTATTATTTTTTACAACGAAATCTAAATATACTTGAGGTGACAAATCCATAAATTGATACAAATATGTATTCAGTTAACATGATTTGGACTGTTTTACCCGCCTATGTTTCCACTGTTAAAGAAAACTAGTCACCACTGGTGTAATAATTTTTTTTAAATGCGCATGCCTATCAAATACATATTTTTCTTTATATCATTAACAATACATAAAAATATACTTCTAAAGAAAATCCACCACGGTAACTGTTTAATGTTTAAATTTCTCATTTCTGATTTATTCCTGCAAGAGTCATCTGCATATATGAAAGCAGAACCGATTTAAAAGTAATGAATATATCGTCAGTATTCATTTAAAGAGATGTAAAAACAAATAACGACACACACACTCCCATGCTATTACCATAAATAATACATACAATCCTCGTTTAGATATTTACTGTATAAACAACGCATTGGAGTTTAAGTTACTAATGCATCAGGCATTTGACACCATTTTACCTCTAACAGAAATATGTAATATACTCAGTTTCAATTCTTTCTTTTTTTCATAACTAGGACTTCAGCATTTCTATAACTGACAGTATAACTGTGTTGTTTATATGCTAGAAATGTTATTTTGCTATCGCTTATGTAATTAATTAAGAACAGAAAAACACAAATTACAGTCAATGTCACGATGACCAAAAGCACTTCACCTACTTCTTAAGCCTTATATAATGCCATTTATGCAAGGAGATAATCAAAGAAATTCGAAACGATACTGAAGTTTATACTTTCAAACTGGGTAGCTCAGTGGATAAGGCCTTGGCTTTAGAGCTACAGGCCTCCTCCACCTCCTGGCGGAAGCTCTTCTCCATTCGCAACATCTCGTACACTGCTTCGCAGCATGCGGGATCCCGAAGAATGACGGGATTGGCCGAGCGTTTGCGATTGCCTTCTTCTCATCTCCCTCTGAAGTTGCTGTCCCTATAAACCTTAATATAATGTGGTAATAGGACGTACATTCCCATTTTCATACAAATCGTATGTTTTAGTCATCCGTGACATGATCTCTTCGTTATATTGTACTACTTGATAATTAAGACTTATGCAAAGGTTGTATGGTAACACGCAGATTCGTCTTTGAACATCTGTGAACATATGTTGTTTGTGTTCGTCGCTGAAGTTTACAACTTATAATTATAGTGTCCTTTTAAAATATAGCACATTTATATATATTCCTGTTGAAAATTATTTACATGTGGGTGAATTTCTATATGTTTTTTGTTTTCATTTTTAAAAATATAACCCGTGTATCGGTCTATCCTCCGAGCACGTAAAAGAACCATAAGAATCTATTCGATAATAAGAGTAGGGCAGGTTCCCGGATTCCTATGTATCCTTCCCCTCTCTCTGGGGCGGCTCTAAATAACCTTTACTGTGTTGATGAGCCGTTAAACAACATTCAAATCAATTCAATTAAAAATATAAATTCAGATCACATTAACCTTCTTGTTTAACATAAAGTCAAGCTGATCATAAGAAGAGAAGATAATTATTGACCTTAAGGTCACCGTGACAAACCTTTTGGCTAACCGTTTTAATGTTGGTTATATTAACCAGATTTGTAGTTTCTCAATTTAAAAATTAAACAGTTCTTCATATGGTCGCCGAAGTGCGCATTGCAAATGTACTGCCAAAGAAAGACTTGTATTTGCAACTTTTCTCTGTTTGTTGCTTCCAAGGGACCCCAATTGCAATATCCATTGACATTCACACTAACGTTTGCTGAGTGCTGTGTGGCGGCTGTAAAACGTATTCTGACTACAAATCAGTAGTGTTATTACTTATTGGTCCTTTGGGATCATCCAACTCTGTGGTTTTAAAGTAGAATTATTTCACTTAAATGAGTTTCTATTCGATAGCCTTCATGCATGACACTACTTGATATTGAAGAATGAACAAACGCATACAAAAGGTCCTGTTAGATAAATTATGGTGTTCGTATTCTAACGTGTAATTTTTCATTTTAAGAAAGAGACTAATATTTTGATTTCAAGGTTTCTACACAAATACAAACATGAAATATACAATAAAAATATAAAAATAGAAGATATTATGTAGTATTACAGAGAATGTGTATTCATCGACCAAAATATATAAATTATGACATATAGTATTATAAAAATGAATTGAAGATGAAGTTTAACTAAAGTTCTGCTTCTAAATGATGAATGTAACCAGTATTAATAATACGGTCTAAATTATTCACTTCCATCAAAGAGTCTGTTTTTCTTTTTCAAGGCTTGAACTATGTTTACATTGCGCACGTCACCTTTTTGAATTCAGTCACACACACACACGCAGGCAGGCACGCTCGCACGCACACATTTAGAGCAAATGCTGGAGGTAATCCATGGTATTCACATCAATTTTTATATCAATTTAGAACATGTAGAATCCCACGGCCTATTCGAGCTAGACGCGAATTTTCTATCTCTATGTTATGTTAGACAATGTGCATTATTTACAGCATTTCTAATGCAACTTGTATGTAACACGTTGCTACATTGGCTATCGTCTCAAATTTACGACAAAAAAAATCCCGATTTATAGTCTGAAAAATATGTGACGTCACATAACGTTGATACAAACGACGTCATTGGATAACGTCAACAAAATGCTGGCATCCGTGAATTTGAGTTTCCATAGAAAAAACAAGTGTGTATGTATTTCATTTTATATTTGTAGCATTTGAATGGAAAAGTATTAGAATCGAGATAACCATGCTAAGATTTTCAATATGGGTCGGTATGTGGTTGGTTTAAACTTTTACGGTCTGGAACTATGTTTCATGGCTCTGCTACCGCGTCGCCGTAAAACAAAATTTCAGACCGTAAAACCACTCAGATACCGTCCCAGTTGAAAATCTCAGCAGGTTGTCTCTTAAATCAAAAGCCAGAGCATTTTCTTTTCTCTTTTTCATGTTGTCTTTCTTCTAAAACGGTGCACTCGCATGGTAATACATTGCGCATTTTATTTGCTTTCCGTCCTTTACATAATAAACGATGTTTCGAATTACGCAAAATGAAACAACCCAAGGCAGTGTGCAAATAAACAACAAACATATTGAGCACGTATACCATACAACATAATAGGATTGGAAATATTGAGATTTGAATTAGGTCGGTTGCTGTATAGAGAAAACACGATCTATGATTATGTTGTTTCACTGACTTTTCGAAAAGTTTACTTAATACTATTTAGGTTTAAAGAGAAGGCAATCATATGCCATGTTGCTTCTGATGATAAGGAGTATTAAATAATAAACCTATTTGAATGCAATTGATTTAAAGACTTTACACTCAACACGCTATAAGCTCAATATACGTGATATAATGCAATACGAGCTTCAGGGGTAACCGATCAATTGTAGAAGTTTAGCATCATATGTTAATATGCTTATTTTATGAAAACGGGTGGTTATATGTATATTTGTAAGTTGTATGGATTAAAAAAAAGCCAAAAGCAAGAGAGCCGTTACATATGCCAATACTACTATTCAATATCATCATGACTGACTATATAACTACAATATTTGAGCTGAGTTAAACCTCACTACAAGCTACATGTTTAGTATACTTGATACATATAACTACACGCTTAAAGCTCAATGTAACTAATAGAACATTACATGGTCCCGCCTTAATTCCATTAAGGGTGGGAACGCTTATATTAGCAGGGTTTTATAACGGATATTTCGACAATAAAATACGTTTATAAACAATTTTTACTGAAAAGATGTGATACCCCAGCCAACCCCGTTTTCGCTTCTTGGAGAAGGGATTGGATGGGGTATGAAAGTTAATACTCGGACCACGTAATGATAACTACAGGATAATCTATAAAAATCCTACAATCTTCAATGTTAGTATAAAACATACAAAACACTGCACGTTTCAAACTCATTATAATTGATACAAATCATTAAAGAACTACAAGCTTCCAGCTCAATATAAATGACACAAATCACTAGTTTCAATATTAGTATAACTGATACATAGAGATACGCGCTTCTAGGTTGTCACTATTACTAATACGAATCACTACAAGCTTCAATCACAGTATAATGGTTAATATCAATACATGCTTCAAAGTCAGTTTACTTGATAGAATGGCTGCCATAAAAGTCTATATGATAAATATCACTACAAGCTTCAAACGTAGTATACTCGATGCAAATCAATACAAGCTTCAAACGCAGTATAAGTGATACAAACCACTTCAAGCTTTAGTTCATTTCTGACAAGTATTAAAATCAATACATGTTAAAACCCAGTTTACTTTATCGAATCATTGTAAGCTGCAATCACATGCTTCAAACTCAGTCTAATTGACAGAATCACTACAAGCTTCAGTTGCACGTTTCCGGCTCAATATAACGGATGTAATCACTACAAGCGTTAAATGCAGTATAATTGATAAAAATCACTCCCAGTTTCAAATACAGTACAAATACAAACTGGCACAAATCACTGCAAGCTTCAAACGCAGTACACATACAAACTGGCACAAATCACTGCAAGCTTCAAACGCAGTACAAATACAAGCTGGCACAAATCACTGCAAGCTTCAAACACAGTACAAATACAAACTGGCACAAATCATTGCAGGCTTCAAAGGCAGTACAAATACAAACTGGCACACAACACTACAAGCTTCAAACACAGTACAAATACAAACTGGCACAAATCACTGCAAGCTTCAAACGCAGTACACATACAAACTGGCACAAATCACTGCAAGCTTCAAACGCAGTACACATACAAACTGGCACAAATCACTGCAAGCTTCAAACGCAGTACAAATACAAGCTGGCACAAATCACTGCAAGCTTCAAACACAGTACAAATACAAACTGGCACAAATCATTGCAAGCTTCAAAGGCAGTACAAATACAAACTGGCACACAACACTACAAGCTTCAAACACAGTACAAATACAAACTGGCACAAATCACTACAAGCTTCAAACGCAGTACAAAAACAAATTGGCACAATTCACTGCAAGCTTCAAACGCAGTACAAATACAAACTGGCACAAATCACTGCAAGCTTCAAACGCAGTACAAATACAAAGTGGCACAAATCACTACAAGCTTCAAACACAGTACAAATACAAACTGGCACAAATCACTACAAGCTTCAAACGCAGTACAAATACAAACTGGCACAAATCACTACAAGCTTCAAACATAGTACAAATACAAACAGGCACAAATCACTACAAGCTTCAAATACAGTACAAATACAAACTGGCACAAATCACTACAAGCTTCAAACACAGTACAAATACAAACTGGCACAAATCACTACAAGCTTCAAATACAGTACAAATACAAACTGGCACAAATCACTGCAAGCATCAAACGCAGTACAAATACAATCTGGCACAAATCACTACAAGCTTCAAACACAGTACAAATACAAACTGGCACAAATCACTGCAAGCTTCAAACGCAGTACAAATACAAACTGGCACAAATCACTGCAAGCTTCAAACGCAGTACAACTACAAACTGGCACAAATCACTTCAAGCTTCAAACGCAGTACAAATACAAACTGGCACAAATCACTGCAAGCTTCAAGCGCAGTACAAATACAAACTGGCACAAATCACTGCAAGCTTTAAACGCAGTACAAATACAAACTGGCACAAATCACTGCAAGCTTCAAACACAGTACAAATACAAACTGGCACAAATCACTGCAAGCTTCAAACACAGAACAAATACAAACTGGCACAAATCACTGCAAGCTTCAAACGCAGTACAAATACAAACTGGCACAAATCACTTCAAGCTTCAAACGCAGTACAAATACAAACTGGCACAAATCACTGCAAGCTTCAAGCGCAGTACAAATACAAACTGGCACAAATCACTGCAAGTTTCAAACGCAGTACAAATACAAACTGGCACAAATCACTGCAAGCTTCAAACACAGAACAAATACAAACTGGCACAAATCACTTCAAGCTTCAAACGCAGTACAAATACAAACTGGCACAAATCACTGCAAGCTTCAAACGCAGTAAACGCAGTACAAATACAAACTGGCACAAATCAATGCAAGCTTCAAACGCAGTACAAATACAAACTGGCACAAATCACTACAAGCTTCAAACGCAGTACAAATACAAACTGGCACAAATCACTACTGGCACAAATCACTGCAAGCTTCAAACGCAGTACAAATACAAACTGGCACAAATCACTGCAAGCTTCAAACGCAGTACAAATACAAACTGGCACAACTCACTACAAGCTTCAAACACAGTACACATACAAACTGGCACAAATCACTCAAAGCTTCAAACGCAGTACAAATACAAACTGGCACAACTCACTGCAAGCTTCAAACACAGTACAAATACAAACTGGCACAAATCACTGCAAGCTTCAAACAGAGAACAAATACAAACTTGCACAAATCACTGCAAGCTTCAAACGCAGTACAAATACAAACTGGCACAAATCACTGCAAGCTTCAAACGCAGTACAAATACAAACTGGCACAAATCACTACAAGCTTCAAACACAGTACAAATACAAACTGGCGCAAATCACTACAAGCTTCAAACGCAGTACAAATACAAACTGGCACAAATCACTACAAGCTTCAAACACAGTACAAATACAAACTGGCACAAATCACTACAAGCTTCAAACACAGTACAAATACAAACTGGCACAAATCACTGCAAGCTTCAAACGCAGTACAAATACAAACTGGCACAAATCACTGCAAGCTTCAAACGCGGTACAAATACAAACTGGCACAAATCACTGAAAGCTTCAAATGCAGTACAAATACAAACTGGCACAAATCACTGCAAGCTTCAAACGCAGTAAACGCAGTAAACGCAGTACAAATACAAACTGGCACAACTCAATACAAGCCTGGCACAAATCACTACAAGCTTCAAATACAGTACAAATACAAACTGGCACAAATCACTACAAGCTTCAAACACAGTACAAATACAAACTGGCACAAATCACTGCAAGCTTCAAACACAGTACAGATACAAACTGGCACAAATCACTACAAGCTTCAAACGCAGTACAAATACAAACTGGCACAAATCACTACAAGCTTCAAACGCAGTACAAATACAAACTGGCACAAATCACTGCAAGCTTCAAACGCAGTACAAATACAAACTGGCACAAATCACTGCAAGCTTCAAACGCAGTACAAATACAAACTGGCACAAATCACTGCAAGCTTCAAACGCAGAACAAATACAAACTGGCACAAATCACTGCAAGCTTCAAACGCAGTACAAATACAAACTGGCACAAATCACTGCAAGCTTCAAACGCAGTACAAATACAAACTGGCACAAATCACTGCAAGCTTCAAACGCAGTACAAATACAAACTGGCACAAATCACTACAAGCTTCAAACGCAGTACAAATACAAACTGGCGCAAATCACTACAAGCTGCAAACGCAGTACAAATACAAACTGGCACAAATCACTACAAGCTTCAAACGCAGTACAAATACAAACTGGCACAAATCACTGCAAGCTTCAAACGCGGTACAAATACAAACTGGCACAAATCACTGCAAGCTTCAAACGCGGTACAAATACAAACTGGCACAAATCACTGCAAGCTTCAAACGCGGTACAAATACAAACTGGCACAAATCACTGAAAGCTTCAAATGCAGTACAAATACAAACTGGCACAAATCACTGCAAGCTTCAAACGCAGTAAACGCAGTAAACGCAGTACAAATACAAACTGGCACAACTCAATACAAGCCTGGCACCAATCACTACAAGCTTCAAATACAGTACAAATACAAACTGGCACAAATCACTACAAGCTTCAAACACAGTACAAATACAAACTGGCACAAATCACTGCAAGCTTCAAACACAGTACAGATACAAACTGGCACAAATCACTACAAGCTTCAAACGCAGTACAAATACAAACTGGCACAAATCACTACAAGCTTCAAACGCAGTACAAATACAAACTGGCACAAATCACTACAAGCTTCAAACGCAGTACAAATACAAACTGGCACAAATCACTGCAAGCTTCAAACGCAGTACAAATACAAACTGGCACAAATCACTGCAAGCTTCAAACACAGAACAAATACAAACTGGCACAAATCACTGCAAGCTTCAAACGCAGTACAAAAACAAACTGGCACAAATCACTTCAAGCTTCAAACGCAGTACAAATACAAACTGGCACAAATCACTGCAAGCTTCAAACGCAGTAAACGCAGTACAAATACAAACTGGCACAAATCACTGCAAGCTTCAAACGCAGTAAACGCAGTACAAATACAAACTGGCACAAATCACTGCAAGCTTCAAACGCAGTAAACGCAGTACAAATACAAACTGGCACAAATCACTGCAAGCTTCAAACGCAGTACAAATACAAACTGGCACAAATCACTACAAGCTTCAAACGCAGTACAAATACAAACTGGCACAAATCACTACTGGCACAAATCACTGCAAGCTTCAAACGCAGTACAAATACAAACTGGCACAAATCACTGCAAGCTTCAAACGCAGTACAAATACAAACTGGCACAAATCACTACAAGCTTCAAACACAGTACAAATACAAACTGGCACAAATCACTACAAGCTTTAAACATAGTACAAATACAAACTGGCACAAATCACTGCAAGCTTCAAACGCAGTACAAATACAAACTGGCACAAATCACTACAGGCTTCAAATACAGTACAAATACAAACTGGCACAAATCACTACAAGCTTTAAACATAGTACAAATACAAACTGGCACAAATCACTACAAGCTTCAAATACAGTACAAATACAAACTGGCACAAATCACTACAAGCTTCAAACGCAGTACAAATACAAACTGGCACAACTCACTACAAGCTTCAAACACAGTACAAATACAAACTGGCACAAATCACTGCAAGCTTCAAACAGAGTACAAATACAAACTGGCACAAATCACTGCAAGCTTCAAACGCAATACAAATACAAACTGGCACAAATCACTACAAGCTTCAAACACAGTACAAATACAAACTGGCGCAAATCACTACAAGCTTCAAACGCAGTACAAATACAAACTGGCACAAATCACTACAAGCTTCAAATACAGTACAAATACAAACTGGCACAAATCACTACAAGCTTTAAACATAGTACAAATACAAACTGGCACAAATCACTACAAGCTTCAAATACAGTACAAATACAAACTGGCACAAATCACTACAAGCTTCAAACGCAGTACAAATACAAACTGGCACAACTCACTACAAGCTTCAAACACAGTACAAATAAAAACTGGCACAAATCACTGCAAGCTTCAAACAGAGTACAAATACAAACTGGCACAAATCACTGCAAGCTTCAAACGCAGTACAAATACAAACTGGCACAAATCACTGCAAGCTTCAAACGCAATACAAATACAAACTGGCACAAATCACTACAAGCTTCAAACACAGTACAAATACAAACTGGCGCAAATCACTACAAGCTTCAAACGCAGTACAAATACAAACTGGCACAAATCACTGCAAGCTTCAAACGCAATACAAATACAAACTGGCACAAATCACTACAAGCTTCAAACACAGTACAAATACAAACTGGCGCAAATCACTACAAGCTTCAAACGCAGTACAAATACAAACTGGCACATATCACTACAAGCTTCAAACACAGTACAAATACAAACTGGCACAAATCACTACAAGCTTCAAACGCGGTACAAATACAAACTGGCACAAATCACTGCAAGCTTCAAACGCAGTACAAATACAAACTGGCACAAATCACTGCAAGCTTCAAACGCGGTACAAATACAAACTGGCACAAATCACTGAAAGCTTCAAATGCAGTACAAATACAAACTGGCACAAATCACTGCAAGCTTCAAACGCAGTACAAATACAAACTGGCACAAATCACTGCAAGCTTCAAACGCAGTACAAATACAAACTGGCACAAATCACTGCAAGCTTCAAACGCAGTACAAATACAAACTGGCACAAATCACTACAAGCTTCAAACACAGTACAAATACAAACTGGCACAAATCACTACAAGCTTCAAACACAGTACAAATACAAACTGGCACAAATCACTACAAGCTTCAAACGCAGTACAAATACAAACTGGCACAAATCACTACAAGCTTCAAATACAGTACAAAAACAAACTGGCACAAATCACTACAAGCTTCAAACGCAGTACAAATAAAAACTGGCACAAATCACTGCAAGCTTCAAACGCAGTACAAATACAAACTGGCACAAATCACTGCAAGCTTCAAACGCAGTACAAATACAAACTGGCACAAATCACTACAAGCTTCAAACACAGTACAAATACAAACTGGCACAAATCACTACAAGCTTCAAACACAGTACAAATACAAACTGGCACAAATCACTACAAGCTTCAAACGCAGTACAAATACAAACTGGCACAAATCACTACAATCTTCAAACACAGTACAAATACAAACTGGCACAAATCACTACAAGCTTCAAACGCAGTACAAATACAAACTGGCACAAATCACTACAAGCTTCAAACACACTACAAATACAAACTGGCACAAATCACTACAAGCCTGGCAAAAATCACTACAAGCTTCAAATACAGTACAAATACAAACTGGCACAAATCACTACAAGCTTCAAACGCAGTACAAATACAAACTGGCACAAATCACTATAAGCTTCAAACACAGTACAAATACAAACTGGCACAAATCACTACAAGCTTCAAACGCAGTACAAATACAAACTGGCACAAATCACTACAAGCTTCAAACACACTACAAATACAAACTGGCACAAATCACTACAAGCTTCAAATACAGTACAAAAACAAACTGGCACAAATCACTACAAGCTTCAAATACAGTACAAATACAAACTGGCACAACTCACTACAAGCCTGGCACA
Source organism: Cyrtodaria siliqua (assembly GCA_037043455.1). Classification (NCBI taxonomy): domain Eukaryota; kingdom Metazoa; phylum Mollusca; class Bivalvia; order Adapedonta; family Hiatellidae; genus Cyrtodaria; species Cyrtodaria siliqua. Next base: position 26,585 of record JAWPHD010002977.1, read on the forward strand.
AATCACTACAAGCTTCAAATACAGTACAAATACAAACTGGCACAAATCACTGCAAGCTTCAAACACAGTACAAATACAAACTGGCACAAATCACTACAAGCTTCAAACGCAGTACAAATAAAAACTGGCACAAATCACTACAAGCTTCAAACGCAGTACAAATACAAACTGGCACAAATCACTACAAGCTTTAAACGCAGTACAAATACAAACTGGCACAAATCACTGCAAGCTTCAAACGCAGTACAAATACAAACTGGCACAAATCACTACAAGCTTCAAACGCAGTACAAATACAAACTGGCACAAATCACTGCAAGCTTCAAATACAGTACAAATACAAACTGGCACAAATCACTGCAAGCTTCAAACGCAGTACAAATACAAACTGGCACAAATCACTACAAGCTTCAAACACAGTATAATTGTTGCAAACCACTGCAAGCTTTAAGTTCATTTCTAATAAAATTACTACATGCCTAATGCAATACGAGAGGCGCCCCACTTATATTTGAACACTTTTGTTTAAGGTGTTTTTTTTCAGCGGAAGTGATTGTCATAAAAAATACGTGATTTAATGATGGGAAACTGTCATTTAGAACGTATGCATTTAAAAATAATATCCAATTTCACGCGGTCCTTTTTAAATTGCATTTTGAATAAGGTGTACACCATTTTCTAATTTGAAGCCTATATGTTGCTGTTGCCGTGGAGTTTTACCTGAAACCAAATAATTGCACTAAATGCATATCATAATTGTTTAAACCTGTGTTTATAATTTAAATATGATCGTATGTTTTATTTTAAGACAAAAATATAGATGCTGAATTAAAAGCTCGACTTTTTATCGCAATATTAAAACATTGACAGATAATAGGAAAATTTGCTCCTGTGTTACTGATAATTTTAAAAATTAACCAAAATAACTGTTTTTATCATATTTTGTGATATAAAAACATGAACAATTATTGTTGATGTATATCATATATGTATATCGTATACCTTATAAAGATATATTTTGTAAACAAATATATTATTTTTATCATTATTTGCAAATGTGTGTGTTTTGACCCTAAATTTTAAGTTATATATTTTTCTATCTTTTCTTTTGAGAAACTTGTTTTTTATAGCGGAGGAAGTCACAAAAATGCCTGCAGTTAATGTTTTGAACTAGACGCTTTCGTAAATTTAGTCATTTTCATAGTTGAATTTCATGTTAATTTTCGCTAAAATCTTGAAAATCGACAGAATAAAAAAATACACTTTTTTACGTTCAGGCATGGACATATCGGATTACTATAACCTTTAACGATATTTTAAAAGCATTTGTGTTAAAATTTGTATTGCAGTTATTTTTATAATTGACGATTTTTGCTTAAAAATGTCATTCTCTACCCATTTTCAAAAATGCGGATGCAGCAACATTAGGAAGCACATAATAGTGCATGTCATAATGTTTCATATCGAAGGAATCATTAGACTTGACATTACAATCAACATATTTGACGAGAATTTGAAGATAGTTGATTCAGTTACACAATAAAAGTGTTCAAATATAAGTGGGGCGCCTCTCGTAGATCGAAACACCACCGATAATTTAATGAAGATAATACAAATACGAGATACATATACATGTAACATGGCATAAACCTTTAGAATAAATTATAAAATATATCTTAAATTCAGCGTTGCGTATGAAGATCCCATGGCAACATATCAACACATAAAGGGAGAGGATATGGGGCGATCTGGCAGAATTGTAGACACAATTAATTAAAGACATCCTAATATTCTCCAATACCATAGAAACACTTGACCCTCATTATCTGCTTGGTTTCTTTGATAACTCGAAGAATTGGATCGGCATGTTATTTTTGTATATATCATATTCATATATTTACTGCGGAGTTTTACTGCCCTGGGTTATATTTGCCTTGTGATCAATGTTTATTGCATTATATATACACTAAATGATAGCTATAACTTAGGAACAATGTTGTTATTGCTTTAAAATTGAAAATGTTAGGGGTTTTACTGCCTTTGGTTGTACTTGCCTTGTGATCAATGTTTAATGCATTATATTTACACTAATTGATAGCTGTAACTTAGGAACAATGTTGTTATTGCTTTAAAATAACAAATGTTAGGTAATTATAACTTTGATGATCTACCTAAATCCACAAAGGATAGTAGCGTTTAATGTTTGTCTTAAATATTGTCTTGTCGTACCATTAATGGTTTTTTCCTTTTGTTGCTCTTGTTGCTCTGGCCTCTACAAAGTCATTGAGTACTTGTATTTCGGCTTTCTGGGCTTTTGTTTTATATATAATCATGTAAGCATACCAAATCACGCACTGAAACAAACAACAAGTACAAGGATGTAAAGCCAATTTAAAGGCAACGCATATGACATCCCAAACATAAAGGGTTTTCAGCTTTTATTGACATTCACATTAGCGTTTGTTTAATGATGTGTGGCGGCCGTAACACGTCGTAAAATGTCGTCTCGACTACAAATCAGTATTATTATTACGTACTGGTCCTTTGGGATCATTAAGCCCGATCTTTGTGACTTTAAAGTATGTTTAACTTTATATTATCTCTCATGAACAGACTCAATATAAAACCGAGTCTGCTACTTTTATTTCCTGTTTGTGTTTGTTGCTTCCAAGGGATCCCCTTTTCAGTATTTATTGACAATAGGGCTACCGCCTTGGAACGGTCAGTGGCAATAAAGGCCGCTGAGGGTTAAAACCAGGTGACAGTGTGCACCAAACCTCACTCTTATAGTGGCGTATGATCCTTATACAATAACCCATTTTGGGGTCAAATTGTGGACCTACTGAAGAAAGAATGAATCTTTGTATGGTTATACCTTAGGATATGTACTTTCAATAAAATACAGGAGACAGGCGTGAGGACTCCTCTATACCAGTACAATGAGGACCTAAATGGGGTATCTGATGTTTCCCAGATAAAAATAATATAATGTTTGTACTGGATCTGTCATCAAAGTAATGTATACTTATAACATTTATAGCAAGTACTATTTAATAATGGTACTATCATTTTGAAATATATATTTGTCACCATAGCAACAGCAGTATGGCATTGGGGCCCAAAAGGGGGTATTTTATTGCTGAAACATCATTGAAAGAGATAACAAATTTCCGCAAATTATGTTTTTTACCAACTTATCTAATACAATGCATCGATATCTTCATAGAGGGTATAGATAACACTTGCTACACTGTTGATGCTACAATGACAATATAACATGTCTATAACCGGTCTATATAGACGTGTAACAGTCATATTTCATAGCAGCAGAACAGCACTGGCTTACATTTAGCATATATGACATTGATTTATTTACAAAGCTTGGTCAAGCTTAAAGCTTTCCTTTTAAGCTTTTAATTGTTTTTAGTAATACCATTTTAACAAAAATATGGAATTAAGCCCCTAAAGGGTGCAATTCCTGCTTAAATACATTATTAAAGGAGAACACCTATTTGCTTTATACAATGACCCGTTTTCACAAATTATTTCGTTTCATATACTAATGTTATGAAAAACATTGATCCCTTCGACCAATGTTAAGGATATATCATTTCAACCAATTATCAATATAAATACTCATTAATTTGCATTAAAACAGCAATACATAGTCTGTGCATACAAATTATTCTTTAAATATACATTGTTTATTGAAACATGTAATGTGTTTTGAAGTAGTTACAGTGCACTTCAGTTAAACCTGACTCAGTAAGATTTTTGTTTGCTTTACTAATATTTAAATCAATTTCAGTCTATGATTAACAAAATTGCAAATATTATAATGTGAACATATTCACTTTTATAAATCAATGTGATGTATTCTGAGAAATCAATACAGTTACAGTTTAAAAGGTTAAAATTATTAGCTCTACTTGTCGAAGAAAATGGAAGCTATTCTACTCGCCACAGCGTCAGGGTCTGTTAACGTTTAACGTTAAAGTCACATTTCATAAACCGTCCTTTAGGATATTACACATGTATTCACTTTCGTGGCATAACTGAATTTTAACAGAATCATGCGCCTTCTTCAATTTTTTTACTATTGGTTTTATGAATATTGAGTTCTGCTCAACCCGGGGCTACTGGGCGTGAGCGGTAGCTAGCATATTTCACTACCGCTCATGAACAGTCTCAATCAAACCGAGACTGCAATATTTCGTACGTGTCGTGCTCGGCCGTTTCCAAAGGTCCATTATCATACTCTTAGTTTCCCAATCAATTAACAAGGCCTCGATAGTGATATTCAAGTGCGCTGTCCTCTGACAGCTCTTGTTATATGTTGTTATTTTACTATTTTGTTATAAATATTTTAAAACACTATTTCATTTGATAAGATTTACAATGATGAATGTTTTGTTCTATATTAATGTCGTGCCAGTTCTTTGCTAAATGTATTCAACATTCAATAAAATATGCGATAGTCAGGAAGGTTTCTTTGGTGGAACAAATATGTAAGTAACAATGCCTGTTCTTTAATTTCTACTGACATTTATAATGGCACATGTAGAAGCGTAGCAGTGGAGGTTGGCCTTCAAACACCTACAACGACCAGCACGGGATATTTTACACGAATAAGTTCGCGACCTTCTTTTGAGGCCTTAACTAGTTTACTCCAAACAATGTGATCCAGTCGTGTCTGAATCGAACACTAGTCTGAGGGTATTGGAATTTCGGGACAATTTAAGAGCATTTAGCCTACAATATGTCGAGCCTGGTAAACCGCCCCTTCTGATATGTTGTACCAGTGCACTGTATGATGTGCATGGTATTTGTATGTTTTGTGTGTGTCTGTGTCTCTAAGAGAGCATGCGCTTACGTGCTACATGTACAGACGTTTCATGTTCGAGTGTATAGGAGAAACACTATCATCGAGATATCTCAATCTTCGATTGCATCTGGTGCTGATGTTATGTTTGAAACATGGTTTTAGCTTTGGCATGGACAAATAAACATTGAATGAGGTCTATTTGCTAAATAACGAGCATTTGTCACAGATATTGCATGAAAGAAAATAATTTGAACTGTTGTTCATCAATAGCTTATCAGCTATCAACTAATAGATATCTTGTTTAACATGCTCGGAGGTTAGAATGTTATACACGGGACCTCTTGGTTTTCGTCCCAACATTAAGAATACGGGTAGGGGAAGGTTTTGCTTATGACACAACAAATAAGTCAAGTGGCATCCGTGATAAATTGTCCCCAAGCCCAGGTTCGAATTGTAACGTATATCCAACACATAAGCTTGTGACAGTTACAGATAGACAACGACATATTATTATTACCCTCTTGTTTAATGATTTAGGCATGGGCAATGTGAAGTAGCATGCAATCTGAGTCTTCATTGTTACATGGTTGAATTTAGATATATAAAAAGCTTTAGCACTGCTTGCTGAATGCAGGGCATTCTCTCTTCAAAGGTAGAGGGCTTTCATGGCCCAGTAGATAGCGCGGTGAATTTGAAACGGAGGACCTGGATTCAAGCCTCGTCTGCACCACTGAGTTTCATAGATGTATTCATCGGCAAGACATTTTCTCTTAGCCTTGCCCATCGGACGGGGACGTCAACGAGGTGGTCCCGTATATCGGAGTCTATCCTACGTTCATGTTACATAACCGTAAGAATATATTCATTAGTAATAGTTGGGCAGGTTCCCGGATTTCTATACTAGTATATCCCTCCCGTCTGCCTGTGGCAGCTCTAAATAACCTTCAATCTGTCGATGAGCCGATAAACAACTTTCACTGAATTCAATTATTTACAGTTAATAGAAAGTATCAATACCTTCCATGTTGATAGCAAGTATGGCCTGCTATTCTTCTGTGTACTTTACTGGTATCTTTGTCATTTCACAGGAATGTCTGCCTATTTGATTGTCAACGATGTTGTAGTAGCTGCTTAAGCTGTTCATATCCCAGATGATATATATTCGTGATTCTATATTGAGTTCTTTGTGAATGAGGAAAAGCTTGTCTGCAAATTTTAAATGATTTTACAACGTGGTAACATTTACGTTGCTCACGACAGCGCCACCAACACTGATCATATAACCAACCCCAGGGCAATCATCTAAGCCTAGGCTTTCGAGAGATCCAAGTAAATTAGACTGAGTTGTATTTTAATTTTTTGAATTGCCAGTGCTGGTGTCATTGCATGGTTTCTCATTGTTAATCATCGGTTATTTGTGTTTCTCTTGCAACTCTTCAAAGGTCGAGGGCTGGCATGGCGCAATAGATAGCGCGGAGACCTTGAAACTGGACTTGGATTCAAGCATCGACTGCACGACTGAGTTACATCGATGTGTTCATGGGCAAGACACTTTCTCTTAGTGCTGCCCATCGGATGGGGACTTTGTATTTCCCTTGGCATCGGAATTGTGGAAGGTTGGGCTTCCTTTGTTTGTCATAGAATGGTTGAGTTGTACCTTTCGTTCCTGTTTCCTCTGCCCCCTCACTGATGCAGTTGTGTCTTCAGTCATTTGTTAAAACATTTGTGTCATTGTTTATAAGGTCTGATAAGTTTTCCTTATGGCGTCATTGGTGCTGATAATTGTTTTGACAAGATAAAACAACCCCATCTGGTGCTGGCTGTCTGTTTATGTTGTTTTATACAATATTGTCCTTTTGGTCACTTCAATTAAAATCAATCTATTTATATAACTGGGACTGACATTGTCATCTTTTCAGTATTTCATCATTTTCCGTTTGACCCAGACGCCTTTTTTGATAGAATTATTTGCTAATGGACTTGGTAGAGGATCGTACGCTAATGCAACATGCGAAGTGGTTTCATGGTAGATTCTCAAGTGTTCCCAATAGAAGTCTGGGAAAACGTGAACTCTCATTATACAAACCCTTGAGCCCCCACCCACCCCGCATTGTCCTCATTGGTGCGGCAAGTTTTTACCATTTCATTTAAACAAGCGTGATAGTTTATTACCTAGTCATCAATTTTAAGTAAAATCCGTGTTTGCAGTTTTTGAGAACATTTTGTTTTATTGTTACCGGTATTACTATTTTTAGTGACATCTTGAAACTCATGTTGACCTAATTTTAACAAACTTGAATGACACTTATCAAAGGATTATTCATGGTCAACATTAGCCAGGCCGTTGGTGAAAAGTATTTTAAAGCAAATGTTAAGGAAAGAAGGTGGTCGAAAGGTAATCCCAATAGCTCCCATTTGCACGCTGCTTAATTAAAAAATAATCCCTTTTGTGGCCCTCATAATTATTATGATTAACAAGGAAGGTAAATCATTAAAAATACTCTCAATATTCTCTTGTTAGTGCTTTTTATTTGTTTTACTTATATATTGAAACATTTTTTACGACACGAAAAACATAATATTAAGATTTATGACAGATGTAAGTGTGAGGTTTGGTGCACCCTATAACCGGTTTAAGCCCCCAGTGGCCTACTTTGCCACTGACCGTTCCAAGGCGGTAGCCCTATTGTAAACCCTTTTGTGTTTATGATGTCGTGTGCATTTTTTATTACTTTTGCCTTTTCGTTTGTCTGTTTGCGTGTTTGTTTTTGTGTTTTGTGGTTGACTGTCGTCCTTGAATGCTGCTTTCCCTGTCCGATATTTGTATCCTTCTTTATATTAAAAATAGAGGTACACCATTTAAGGCCTCCTTTCCCCGTGAGACTGGGGTCCCCTGACGTGTCTCCTGCTTTTTATTTAAAGGTTATACCCTAATGTTCAAACATGCAAAGTTCCATGCTTTCTTCCGGAAGTCCACAATTATTTCTAAACATACCACACTATTACCCTAATGTCATCTCAAAAAAACGGGACAGTGTAAGTAAAGAAATCCCCTCCAGATTATATTCTCTAACAATTGAGGCAGCATTAATAGGCAATATAACACAAAGATGATCATGTATATATGAATATAAAAAGCCTAGAAAGTAAAATGACATCCAAATCGCCTCTAGTCCTTTAACTTACATTACAAATGCCATATTTCAATCACCCCGCAATTATTCAGAATGTATAAAAATCGAACAGGAAAAGCAGCATTCAAGGACGACAGTCAACCACAAAAACACACAGAAACAAAGAAAAAAATTAAAGATGAACAAAAGGCCAAATAAGACATCACACACAAACACAAAAAGGTTAACAATAGGGCTACCGCCTTGGAACGGTCAGTGGCAAACAAGGTCGCTGGTGGTTTAAACCAGGTGACAGGATGCACCAAACCTCCCTCTTAAGGTAATATGTTTAATCTTCAAAAAGAGTATGAGAGTGGACCTTTGGAAACGTCCGAACACGATAAATACGAAATATTGCAGTCTCGGTTTGATTGAGACCGTTCGCGTCCCCTAGCTCCGGGTTGAGCAAAAATCAATATTCATAAAATCATTAGCGCAGAATTTTAACCATCCCTAAGATGGCATATATGCTCAAACCTCGGAATCATAACGTCAATACTTAATTAACGCCAACAAGGCGTTAATTAAGTTTTAACATGATGATTGATAAGAAACACTAATTATGTTTTTACAAAGCTGCTTAACCTACGAGACGGAAATATCACCTTGCACAACTATTATATCTTGGTAATAAGCGAAAATAATACGATGAATATCGGCGTTCAGATAATGAGGAACATATGCAATGTCTGTAATTTCATCTCTCGCGTGTTGTTGTCAGTATTAAGTCACAGATAGAAATATGTGCTACGGTACAAGGAGGTTGAAATCGTTAACTCGTATGCTTTAAAAAAAGATCAAACAACAAACGGCCGAAATGATTATAAAAGCATTAATAACGGTGAACGAAGAAGTTCCCAATATAATCCAAGGTCGCAGTCAAAACACCGGAAATAAATGGCAACATATACCGATGGGGTAGTGGTAATCATCATCGCTTAAATGACGAAAGAGAGCTTAAGATACCTAATGTTTGGGGTGCTTGTTTCAGCCACAGGATATTCTGCAGTAACTCGAGCAATTTAAATAACACGTACATCAGTTATATATCATTAGAACTGGCATTTTAGTGGTAAATAAAACTACTTTACTTTTGAAAATCGGTTTAGAAATAAATATTTTACAGCCAAAATTATTTTTTGATGTGGCTTTTCCTATGTAAATTTCTTGTTGGTGGAACAGCAGAAAATTCACAAATGTCAAATAATTTCAGTTATACTTCATATTTTGTTATAAAACTTTTAGGGTGTCTTAATGTACTAATATCCAACAATTTAAACCAGTTTTGGATAAAAAATCTAAAAAAATCTATTTTCATACAGCAGAATTTTGCATTGAAAATGACCCCCCAAAAGCATGAACTTTTTATTTCTCAACCGATTTTGAAAAGTAAGGTATTTTTATTTACCGCTAAAAATGTTTGTTTCTCTGATATACAACTTATTTAGGTATACGTAGTAGATTAATTTTATCTTAAAAGTCCAAAAAAAACTTTGGCTGAAACAAGCGCCCCAAACAATAGTTCGAATATCTCTCTAGAAAATAGATTTTTATGAAATTGGTAGAATTGAAACTACTTTTTCCTTGACACATTTATGTTTACGAATTAGTGCCTTGAAGGATATTTATTTTGTCGTAGGCGTTAGCGATTTTTTCGTTTCTTTCCTTTAGTTTCGGCGTTTGATACATTTATCGTTATCATTTTAATTTTTTGAACTTATATTTTACAATTGCTTCTTTAACTTCTGTACGGGGGCGTCCGTGGCCGAGTGGTTAACGTCTCTGACTAGAAATCACTTGCCCCTCACCGCTGTAGGATCGATCCCTCAGGGGCCTAGATATTTTTATGTGAGGAAGCTATCCAGTTGGCTTGCGGAACGTCGGTGGTTCTACATTGGTGCCCGCCCGTGCACGAAAATTGCCCGGAGGTGCACCTGGGGTCTTCCTCCACCAATGGAAGCTGGAAAGTCGCCATATGACCTTAGCTGTTGGTGCGACTATAAAATCCAATTCAATCAATTAACTTCTGTACAGGTTTACATTTTGATATTAAGTTCTATGGTATATATGTCGCATACGACTTTCTTTGAAAAGGGTCCGGAAGAGAGTACATGCATAAGTGGAACAGAAAAAGAAAAGTCATTTCAACCTTTTTTTCAAGATTTAAGTAAATATAATCATACTGTCCCCAGTCTTTCTGACCACAAAAAATAGCGTCTCCGTGGCCGAATGGTTAGCGACGTTGCGTTGTAAACCTTCGCCTCTCATCGCCTCGGGTTAGAATCCCACTGGTAGCTCGACTTGTAAGTGAACGTCGATCCTTACGGATGGCGGTAGGTGTACAGTACTGGTTCTGACGAGGAAAAGTGGGTGGTCTGCCTCCACCACAAAAACATCGACCGTCATATATAACCTTACATGTGTTGAAAATGACGTAAAACACCATACAAACAAACTGACCAGAAAACTCAAAGCAGAAATCATAGTGACTCCGATAATGTCGATTTTATGACATATAATGTCGTGGTAATTTCCTCGCCCAGGGAGAAATGTATGCAAATTACACGCGTGAAACCCACATACCATGTCTAAAGTCAAGTAATCCTATTGACCCTAATTTCTAAAAGTCGCTATTCGCTTTAATGTATATACTAACCACACTATTGCTTTGTGCTTGTTAATGTTTTGTGCTTGTTAATTTCTCAAGTAGAACAACATGTTTATCAAATTGATGTAGTTTTCATGATATCTTGGTGATGATGTCTGCATTGGTACATTATTCTGAAAGAAACTATAACACAATGTCATGTAACTATGAGCTACCATGCTAAGGTGTCAAATATAAATAATAACCATCGTAAATATGAATAAATTTTCCGTTTGATCATTAATATGTGTGGCGGAAAAACCAATTGATTTGTATTGGTAAATTAAATTCATTGCTTATATCATGAAATTGTTTCAATTTTTATATTTTTCACTTAAAACGAAATGGTATCTGTCATCGGTGACTTTTGCTTATTTGACATTTGTTTTCCTTAAAACAAAAACTAATTATACTGTAAGGAAAAAGAAACGCAGGGTGCGTATTTTCGCTATATTTTGTGTGTTTAATATGCTACTGCTAATCGAATGGTACAGGGCGACATTAGGCCTGTCCTTTTAGAAAGAATGTTTAACCAGCACTGAACACACCAATGGTTACACCTTTAAAGTTTCATTATCGTCAGAATGCGCATTTTGCTCAAGCAGGTGAGCAAACTTAGGCTTTAAATGTTGCAAATACTTAACATTAAATACAGTACTGAACTAACTAAATTTTTCAAAGAGGAACTTCAGCATTTATGAATTTCTTGTTACAAGGTGTGATTAAAACGTCTGCAACATCACAGTTGTGTCCTTTCTCTAACTAACTGCATTTTTTTACAAAACATCTTGGGATTTCCTTTGAATATATATGGAATTAAGTGTGCAGTATATGCAATATATAGCGGAAATACGCACCCTGCGTTTCTTTTTCCTTTCAGTATAGTTTAGTTTCTGGACATGTCTACCCCGTTTCTAAGACACAGTTAATGGTGTAAGACTAGTTATTCTTTTTTTTTTGACACTGGAAACTAGGAATTATTTCCAATATATTTTGAAAAGAAAACATTGAATATAGCTAGACAACACCGTGGTACAAAAACACATCGGGGTCAAAACTTGAAAATCCAATCATGTCTGCCGTATAGTTTTTTCTCGCCCATGTCTTGATAGATTATTATTTAAAACTTTGTTTCTAGACTCTAGTTACTTCTCCGATATAATGTTATTTTCTGTCTAGTAACTCTTGCGTAGAACTTGGTTTAAACGTTTTGTTTTACTCATATGCAGACTTGTTGCTAATGTGCAGTCAATAACAATAAACTATTCCATTGTATTATCGAAACTGCGACCCTAGGTAATGTAGACCATTCTCATTGACGTTCGTTTGTTACAAGACACTAGAACATTTTATTGTTAGCTAACATAATACCTCATCTATCCGTCTATGACTTTATTTTCGACCTAGATGGTGCACAAAAAAGTCACGCTTAAACATACAAAAATGGTCCTATAGAAATCACAGCACCCAAAGGCAATTGCGCTGTAAATCCGCAAAGAGATAATTAACTATACAATGAAAAGGACAATACACAGCGCAAAGACTGGTCAAGACAAACACGGTTTTCGCGAAGGATTTGAAAAATGTACATCACCAAAAGTCTTATGCTTAAAAGAATATTTTGGAAATCAAATAATAAACGACTAAAATAAATCTGACAATGGAACTTTTGCGAATTCTGTAAAGTTCAAACTGACAATACCCGTTTGAATTATTTGTATGTCTTGTTTCATTTAAATATAGATTATGTTCTAGATAATATTCCCTGTAAGTTGTATGAGAACGAAGGCCCTACTGACAAAAGCGATTCATGTTCAACAAACAAACACGTGATAGATCAACATTTAGAACTTAATCGATAAGCAGGTATTTCTTTTTACGATGGACGGACAAACACTAAGTAGGCTTTAGCATGTTCAGTTGTTTATCGAAAAATATCCTAGATTTTGACAAAATTATTTTTATTCCCTTTTAAATACGTCTTTATACTTCTGACATATATAAGAGTATTTATTTTCCTTCAGCAACCCACGATTTAAGTCTATGTCTAAGGTGCTGTAAAACAGAGGAAATCAATCCTAGTATTGAGTCGTACTTGTCCCAGAAAGCATGTTCTGTCAGTTCTGTTAACAAATAAAAGTCACTAGGGACAGGGTCTGGGCTATAAGGAGGGTGTGTCAATATTTGATGTGTCTGTTCATGAGAGGTAATATCAGGTGCAATTCCTCTCGACCCACCAAACACCGGCTTAAGCGGTATTCTACTTTACAGCCATACATATTAGATTGACCCCTCTACAGGTAGTCACTTTCTTTTGTTCGATGACCGGAAAACCTGGTGGGAGTCCATTATTTCACTTTCTGAAACCCTGACAGGAGAGGCTGTTGGATGAACATTTGTCCCTCGAATTGATTTGGCTTGATGATCCCATAGTAGCAGTGATACTTTGTATTCGGGGCTACGTATGTTATGTCAATATGTAACTGTGTGACTGGAAACTGCCAAGTAGTATGTCGATATATAACATTCTGACTGCACATCGCCGTTATATGTACATTATGTCGATATATAACATAATTATTACACATCGTGATACTACATATATTATGTCGATATGTAACAGACGCACACACCATATTATGTATATAATGTCGATATGTAACATAATGACTGCTCACCGCCATACTAGGTATATACGATAGGTAACATCATGACGGAACATCGCCGTACTACTTAAAAGATGTCGAAAAGTAATAGATTGGACTACATATCACCGTACTACGTATAGTATGTCGAAATGTAACACCATGACTGCACATCACCTTAATACTTATGTAAGAGATTGTACTCCCTATCACCGTACTCCGTATAGAATGTCGATATGTAAAATAATTACTACATATAACTGTATTTATTATATTATACCAATAGGTGAGATAATGATTGCAAACCGCCATACTCACTATAGAATAACGATATGTAATGTAACTACTGCACATAACTGTAATACTTACACTATGTCGATATGTAAGAGAATGGACTACACGTCATCGTACTCTATGCCTTGTAGCATTTTCTATGAAAACACTGGAGGGACATCTGACTTCCTTATTTCTAACTTCGTTACTTCTAACTACACGACTTTATAACTTCTAACTTCATAACTTCTAACTACATTACTTCTAACTTCATGATTTCTAACTTCAAGACGTCTAACTTCACGACTTATCGATTTCTAACTTCAAGAATTCTAACTTCACGACTTATTAATTTCTAATTTCATCACTTCTTACGTCATCAATTCTAACGTCATGACTTTTAACTTCACGACTTATAACTTCTCGACTCATTAACTTCTAATTTCATCACTTCTAACGTCATCACTTATAACTTCACGACTTATAACTTCACGACTTATTAACTTCTAATTTCATCACTTCTAACGTCATCACTTCTAATGTCATGGCTTCTAACTTCATGACTTCTAACTATGAAAGTCATGAAGCTGAAAGTCATGAAGTTTGAAGTGGTGAAGTTAAAAGTCATGACATTGAAAGTCATGAAGTTAGAAGTGGTGAAGTTAAAAGTCATGACATTGAAAGTCATGAAGTTAGAAGTCATTAAGTTTGAAGTCATGAAATTAGAACTAATAAAGTTAGAAGTCATGAAGTTAAAAGTAATGCAGTTGGAAGTCGTGAATTTAGAAGTAATGAAGTTAGAATTAGATATTATGAAGTTAGAAGTATTGAATCAAGATATTATGAAGTTAGAAGAAATAGAGGTAGTAGTAATGAATTCAGAAGCCATTAAGTCGTGAAGTAAGAAGCAATGAATTAAGAAGTTGTAGTGCACATTGTTTTCAGGATTTATTCGAACATCTTCCTTTATGCCGAGTATTTCATTTCACCAGGCTCTACCAGCTCATTAAAAAACTTTCAATAACCTTAATATGTTTGACTATGAAGAGATGGTAGATCATAGTTCTTTATACTTGTTGTGTATCCAGTTGTTTTCTAAGATCAACTGCCTTCTGTCGTTAGTTATGTATTTGTTAATATAAAAGATGGACACTGTCATTCTGATTTTTTTCTTTACATACGTATATTCGTTTATATACAGCAGCTGACTGAATCGAGTCTATATCATCAAAAACGAAGAGAATGCGGCCACATAAAATATAACCCCATCTAACATTAGGTTACAGTACCCTATTGCAAACACCGGTCTGATTGGCGGAAAAAGTATATTTTGATTGGATGATAGACTAGGTGGGAAATTCAATTAGGCTAACTTGAATTTGTCATTTATTTCTGAATATTGTTTAACATAGCTTTCATGTGTATGATTTAGCTCTATGATATAGCAAAATAAAAAGGAAAGAGGGTGATTTTTATGAATTTATTTGGGGATTCCCTCAAATTGTAGGTTCCTGTTTACATGTATCTAAGCTGCATCTGTGTAGCAGGGTAAGCAATAGTATGCCTGGGTTTCGTTATTTGCATGTCAGATGGGAAAACATTAAACAGTAAGTCTATGGAAAATGCAAAAGTGATCTATGACCATTACCACTTATACACATACAAGTGCGGAGAGAAAACATGTAATTGGCTATTGCAAGGAAAATCTGGAAAAGATGGTGCTTTAACATCATCACATCATACGCTGTTGTTTGTTTTGTTGAGCATTAAGATTCGTGGGCATGAAAGTAAAACATGTGAGATCAATGACAATAACGAATGCCAATTTGTCAATGTGTTGGAAAAATGGTTGAGGCCATAGTAATTCTATGGATAAAAACAATCAAGAGATTGTATGATCAGTCGCAGTTCATCGAAAGTCATTAGTAAACGCGGATTAAACCTTGTATATCAACACATAAAACATGACGTTGAGACAAGATAAACGCGCCATTTGATAATTACCCCTCTCCATTTGGTGTTAACTTTACACGTTACCTTTAAGGCAAATGTTTTTAAATACAACTGATGTAATCTAAATTGAAACGGAGCTCTAAACACAGGACCTTAGGGAAATATCTGCTAGTAGCAAATATTTTACTGAAATAATGTCATTTTGTCATGTCATCGGTATATAAATGGCAGCATGTTAACATTAGATACTTGAATACAAATGAGCCTATAGAAACAGTTATTGAAAATACTTTAAACATCGGAGATCAGATTAATATAGGTTGAACACTCGGATCCATTTTCATTAGTGTTTGTTTTGTTTAACTATTTTTGACCAATTTGAGAAAATTTGTTGCCAGTTTTATGTAGTGATAGCATGTTATACACATCCATAACGTACACTTGATAAAATATAATTTGATAAACGCATGTTGTGCTCTACAGGGACACCATACCACTTAAGCCGATGCTAGTGGGCGTGAGGGGTGTTACCTATTATACTACCTCTCATGAACAGACTGAATTAAACTGTTTGCTTGCAAGGGGTCCCTTTTCCGTATTTATTGAAGTATTGATCAAAAGTTAAAATTTAGATACTCGATTTATTTATTAATCCGTTATTTTTAAACATGTTTGTTAATTAAATAAAAAGGTACTACAAGTTGGACTTGTTCTTACCGTAGTGTGGATATAGTGTTAGCCTAATATAATTAACAACTACTTGTGTGTAATATGCAGAAACAATTCCCGTTGAACCGTTCAGATAATGCTTAGTAAACATTCGGCAGGATGCAAGTTAAGTAACAAAAGTAATGGGACGACGCCAGTTTAAACATACTGTAGAGAGACGTATATTGATAACAACCAACTGACATCTCTTTAAAAGTAATATATTTAAACAATGGACAAGATCTTAACCTAGTGATGAGGAAAGAAATAATATGATTTTAAATTGGCCACTACTGGACGATTTTTAAAGAATATGGCGTGGTATTCCAGTGCAGCAGCATAGTGCACACCCTTGTGATATGACTGAAAATGTGTTAAGGTGACGTTAAACCACAAATATATACATACGACTTGGATTTGACTTGTGGTGAATTATTTATTTATAATGTCCCGTTTTATTCGGACGAAAAAGGCGTAAAAGTGACAGTTGGTGTACCCTAGAACCTGGTTTAAATCCCCAGCGGCCATTTCGCCACTGACAGTTCCAAGGCAGTAGCCCGATTGTCAACCATTTTATGTTTGTGATATCACACGCTTTGCCTCATAATTATCCTTGTAAGTGTTATTCGTTTCGGTGCGTGTTTTTGGTTGGCTGTGATCCTTGAATCATCATTTCCTGTAAGACATGTATGTTTACTTTTAACATGATACTGTTTACGTAAACTAAATGAATATCAAATGTCAAAAGTCAATGGATCAGGTATGAACAGAGATTAATTGATAGCCTAAATAGCTTTTGTGTTATCGAAGCAGAATAAATAATGGAAGGGAGGGAAACAAGATTGTAGGACTATACAATATGATAATATCGTATCTTAACAAGAGTATTGTTTGCGTAGTTCCTATATCTGAGGTCAGTGTCGTTTGAGGACTGCTTATTAATTCCAACGTTGATTCTTTCATCGCCGTTAAACTGATTTACTTGGTAAGTATTAGCACAATTCGTTGTTAATTGTTTACATAGGCGCATAGCCATGAGAACGATTTCATCAACAACAAAGGCAATTTTACCTAAGTTGTTTTTATATGGAGAAGCTAGACCAGCGTGAAATTCTGTGATATTATTTTATGACATCAAAACATTTAAGGCGTCTGTTTAAATTTCATATGGGAACTGCGCTTTTACTTGTTCTTTAATGCATGATGGAAAAACTACTGACAACCGCTATTTGTTGGTAGTTATATCTAAAACTAAAAGGCAGTACGCAAAAACTACTACAGACACGCGCACAAACTTATTACTCGCTAGATAATAAAAAAAGATAATATTATTTTGAGACGGAATCCTGGTTTCAATTTGATAAGAATATAATATTAAACCAGCCCGTTTACTTCACATATGCCACAAGGACACTATACTGTTAAATCTTGAGATGCGTTCAAATATGTTATTTTGCATCATGATACATGATACTAAATATACCATGTTCTCAGTAAGTTCCTATGGTTCAGTGGTTAGAACTGCTGACTGTAAATGTTAAGGTCGTGTGTTCGAGTACCGAGATATGCAAACGTTTTGTCCTCTCTATATTAAAATGCTATATGTGTACATATAAAATATACACTAACATAATAATCATGTCTATAAAGTAAATGATATCCTGCGTTAAATTTGATAGTTTAAATACCCGATTCGCCATAAGCTTGTGAACATGAAATTACAAATAAAGAAACGTTACAAAGAGGTATGCGATTAAATATAGGGCATGTAGCTTTAACTGAGTTAGACAAGACAGGATTGACGCTTTCAAGTCCCCAGAATTCGAAGTGTGTTTGACAATAATTGGATCATAAACTATTTTCATAAATAACAAGAAAAGCTATAATACATGTATTATAGCATGGGGAGTACGGACATATTTGAAAGGCAGTGAAAGGATGATATTAGTAGAATGACATATTAGGAAGAATTTGACCGATCGAATATCAGTCAAGTGACACATGTTCAAAAATTGGGGTGTGGGGTTGGGGGGGGGGGGGTGGTGACACAATCTTTATTTGCCGACTTCAGTACTTTATAAATAAAACAATAAAGTTATATAATAAGTGTATTCAAAGCCTTATAGTTTCATTGACTTTTGTCTTTTGGTTTTGTCTGATTTCAAAATGCCAGTTCGGATGAATATATTATATACAGTAACAAACATTTCCATATTTCACGATAAGGGTAACACTACGTATAGCCGCTTCACTTTCATGGAAGTGCAAATAAATATTATGGAATGATTTTTTAACATTAGTATAATTGTGTAATGAACAATTTTATATGTATTTATTTTGAAGTTATGATTATCCCAGAACTAAGTTTGTACAGCTCAGTAAGTGTGCCAGGTTCCCCGCCAGGACTTGAACATGGATCTCTTTTCTCGAAAGAAAAGCATGCTTCCTTACACTACAGAGATGTACCCAACAGCACAGAGCGTACAGAAAATTAATCAGCCAACTTAGACGCAAAAGTTGACCCTAAAAATTATCAAGTTATTTGCCCTTTGCTTGGGGGGTCAAGGTCATTTCCACATTTGCTTTGTCACGTTGCGATGTACCGCCCATGATACAAATATAAGCAAAGTTTGAGAGGTCTAGTGCATACAATTTGTGAGAAAATGACCCGACGCAAAACCTGAATGTTGACGCCGCCTTCGCCTGAAAAGCAACATGTATGTCTCTTTTTTTCTTTGAAAAGGCGAGACAAAAATGAGAAAGTTATAGGCAACGTTAAATTTTCATGAAGAAAAAAACGAGTATTTAAGCCATATAATGACCTTCAGTGTGATCTTGACTATGCTTTAGCATGGTCATGTCGAAGTTGTCATGATGAGTATATATTGAATGTTTGATGAAGAAATATCAAGAAATGAGAAAGTTATAACCAATGTTAAGTTTTCGTGACGGACTGACGACAAAGTGATCCCTATGTATCGCACTTTTCTACTAGCCCATCGGGTATATGACTTATAAATATTTACTAGCCGAACACATATCTACAGACCCGAATTTTTTCAGTGTAATTTGAGTGTTATTTTTAGACAAAATTGATATGTATATTGTCACAGAAAGTTACATGTTCTCTAGAATAATATAATAAATAATTAAATAAAATAACGAACTTGATTATTTTGACACTTTATTCTCAGTCACTGGGTATAAAAGTTACGCGTTCGATTTAATAAGTGATGTTTTTTGAGTCACTAACATCTGCATTATTTTTTTCAGCCGGGTTACGCTCTTTCGAAATAATGAACAAAGCTCATCGTACATGGAGGTTACAAAATAGACCGGAAATGCGGTATTGATTCGTACTAAATACTGCTCATTCGTCCCCAACGTCGTTCGTAAATAGCAAATAAAATTGAAAACCAGTCTGTTCTGAAACCGAGAGTTGTTTCCGGCGATGTATATGTATAAACAAAATAAAAATCGACTTTAAATTTAGTATACAAGCTGTCGTTAAGTTTTGTGTCTGATTTCATTCCGATATATTTTGGCATTTTCTTCTTGTTTTTAACATGCCCGCTTGTAAAATTTACATGCCCGACATGATTTTTACTAACTGCGGGCTCCAAAAACCCAAAGAATGCATACTCGAATACACCAAAATAAACTTAGAACTACTCAAACGGGAAACATCAAACATGTGCGTCATAATTATTATAAATGTCATCTATGCCTAACAGCACCTTTTTAAGAGAACACTGAAATAGCCCGTTTAACAATTTTGTTTCTTTCGGTCTGTTTTTTTTTCCATAGCATGAAAAAGGTCTGAAATGTGCGATCAGAAGTCATTTCCACTCTGAAAGGTTGCCTCCTAAAACTCAATTTATATGAAGCCGCTATATTATTCTATTTTTTTTTATTTTAACGCGACACGACATAATGACGTCATTTGGCATGACGTCACGCCACATGTTATTCTATGTTTAACGTCATATTACTGTGACATCAAAATACCATAGCAACCAGTACTTAAACGGGACATTAGTGATAGCAAACTGTCAATATAAGGAAACAGTGCTAAGGCAAACTCAAGAATTACATCAATGGTTAGTTTTTAAATGGCATAAAGCCCAACTCAAACTTAGAAAATCCTACTTAAATTGCATATACCGACCGCAAGTCACATGGGATCTTGAGATATTGTAAAATATATCTCAATTTATTTTGAGATATCAATGACACAAGACTCCAGTGCCCCAGATAACTTTTGGACCTATTGGGTATTTCACTCATGAAATTGAAATTAGTTGAGTGAATTTCAAATTTACAAAAATAATAGGGTGATTTGGGGATCAAATGTAAAACAAGCAAGGTAAATTACCCGTCTTTATTGCTTATGTGAGCTTTATTGACTTGTTATTCATGGCAGTGGTTTGTTAATGATTATTAATTTCCAAAGAAACACAAACCACATGTGTTAATTTCAGATTCAGAAGTGTTTTGTAATGGTAACTCGGTTGTCGGTTTACGTCCCTTTTTCGACATTTTAATCGTCTGCCCAACGCAACCGCTTTCAAAAGAAACAAGAAAGCGCCCAGACGACTACGCAATAGTATAGACTGGTATATGGTACATATTTAACTATTTAGCGCATAATGACGTCATTTCGAATTTTTCAAATGATACTAGTATCGATCGAGGGCGAGAATGCTATATAGCGTTCTCTTTTACTGCTCCACTTTATCGATAATTTTGTAACGTCCCAGTCAAGATAAACACCGGAAGTAAAATCTACTATTTGTAAATATTGGAATAAGCACGAAAACATCAATCCATCAATCATTTGAACACTTTGACTTTCGATACGCTGGAAAATTAAAATGTTTGAGTGAAAAGTAAAAAATTGCTTGCGTATCTGGTACGCATGTCAGGGAAATTTATTGGGTATTTGGCACTTTCAATTGAGTGAAATACGCAGATACGCTGCTTATCTAGGGCAATGACTGACTCATTGAGATATCTGAAGATAATTATCTCAAAACAACTGAAGATATCTCAACCGTTATCTCAAGATAAATTGAGATATACATTGAGATTTATGGGGATTAATTGAGATATCTGAATACAAATATCTAAATGTAAATTGAGATATCTCAAGATAAAATATGATATCTCAACATGGAGCATCTCAAGATAAATTAGACATATATTGAGATATCTCAAGATTTTTGTTGCATCGTGGAGTATTACAATATACATATTTTACTGAGTTGTGCATAATCTGGGTTTCGTAGCAATGCGTGTTTGCCTTATCGACACATTACATTCTAACCGAAGCAGGGGTGTAAAAATTTGGAAAAATCCACTCGCGCTGCAGGACTAGTGGAACCAAAAAGCTACTCGCCCTTACCAATTTACCTCTCGCCCTGCAGCATATAACCTGAACATTATTTTCACCACTATAGAACAAGTACATTTGTGTACTCACAGACACTGTAGTAGCTGACAGGCAGTATGTGGATATTTTATTGTTATTCAAATAAAGAAAGTGCCATATTATCTAAGAACACATTTAATATTATGGTCTGCAGTTATCCTCGTACACTGTCATTAAGATTTATTCCCTTCCACGCAGACATTCGTCGGGGAGTGGGCAAAAAAAATAAGCGAGGAAAATTAACTTCTACAACAACAACAAACAAGAGGTCAATGACCTTGAAGCTCTAATAGTCGCTACAAGTTTTCATTATATAACTCTATGTAAACAAAGATGGCCACTGACAGCCATGTTTAACATCGAATAAAAACAATTTTTGACAAGGACCAACATCATGTCATGCTGATCATTTTCGAAAAAGTCCCATATCAATATCACATAGTTTTCAAGAAGTAGTCTCTACAAACATGTATTTTGAAAATCTTTTTTTAGCCATGGCGGCCATCTTGAATTTCCGGCCGACCTGAAGTTTTGCTAGGATCAATTAGACATTAAGAGTTTCATGAAAATCAGTCAAGTAGTTTCAGAGGAGTAGTCGCTACAAGTTTTCATTATATAACTCTATGTAAACAAAGATGGCCACTGGCAGCCATGTTTAACGTCGAATCAAAATAATGTTCGACTCGGATAACCATCATGTCATGCTGGGCATTTTAGAAAATGTCCCATATCAATATCACTTTTACTTTTCAAGAAGTAGTCGCTACAAATTTATTTTTTAAAAATCTATTTTTAGCTGTGGCGGCCATCTTAAATTTCTGGCTGATTTGAAGTTTTGCTAGGATCAATTAGACATTAAGAGCAACATTCCCGTAAAGTTTCATGAACATCCGGCAAGTAGTTTCAGAGGAGTAGTCGCTACAAGTTTTTACTATATAAGTCTATGTAAACAAAGATGGCCGCTAGCCATGTTTAACGTTGAATCAAAACGATTATCGACAAGGACCAACATCATGTCATTCTGATCATTGTAGGAAATGTCCCATATCAATATCACTTATAGTTTTCAAGAAGTAGTCGCTACAAACTTTCATGAAAATCCGTTAAGTAGTTTCAGAGGAACAGTCGCTTCAAGTTTTCATTATATAACTATATGTAAACAAAGATGGTCGCTGGCAGCCATGTTTAACGTTGAATCAAAACGATTTTCGACAAGGACCAACATCATGTCATACTGATCATTTTAGAAAAAGTCCCATATCAATATCACTTAAGAGTTTTCAAGAAGTAGTCGCTACAAACTTGTTTTTTAAAAATCTATTTTTATATTTGATGGCCATCTTGGATTTCACATCAACATGAATTTTTGCTAGGATCAACTAGACTTCATGGGCAACATTTCTGTCAAGTTTCATGAAAATCCATTCAGTAGTTTCAGAGGAGTAGTCGCTACAAAAAAAGTTTACGGACGGACAGACGCCGCACCACGGCATAAGCTCTGCTGATCTCTGATCAGTCGAGCTAAAAAAACAATATTCTGCTGAACTTCTCTTCAGTATTTTGTCTCCATTGGACCAATAATAGACGCCATAACTAATTAATAGCGGTTGGGAACTACGCTTGTTGTTCAGCCATACCCTTTCAGATTCGGCGAATCCGCTTGCAGGGTCGCGGACGCAGACTTTCCGTACAGCTGTTCGTTTATCCGCCATGTTTACGGTGTCGATATAAAAAAAACACAGTCTGACTGCTTAGCGATATATTTCATCACACTCCAATTGATTTTAGCGTGAATTGAATCACAGGGGTCACCCTAGGCCGCGATTCTCTCGCATTAAATTCTCAAAAATCGCATGAAAAAGACAAATGGAACAAATTGTTGCACCGAATTCAGAGAAATCCATTTTCACCATTTCGGTTTGTAATGAAAACATATTTATTTACATTTCAGTTAAAATCTCAAGTAAATTTGCTCAGATCCATTTATTCGCGATAAAAATATATAAAATGAAAAAATATCAAATTATTCGAAAATCACATGAAAAAAATCAAAACGAGATTATGTCGGTAAACTTCCGGTTCGCTTTTGCTTTGCGAAAGCAGGGGTGTCAAAGAAAATCGATTGATTATGAATAAACATGGCCATTTTCATAATAATTCATCAACTTCTAGTCATATCTGAATATTATCCCCCAATCTGTAATGATTTGACGCGATGAACTATGTACTGGAGCAGGGCAAGCAATTATAAAACTATGTTAGCATAAAAAGTTGACGTAAATTCGGACACGCTTTATTTCAGATGCTTTAACAACTTCTACTTTCACTATTGGGAATGAGCCAGAATGCAGGAAATCACATCTAAATTTAAAAATGTTCTGGGGGTCATGCCCCCAAACCCGCCTAGCAGCCTCCAGCGATACATGCGGTCGACGAACAACCACTGGTCGTTCGGCTTCGCATTCGGATCATGATATGGTGAAAGACTCATTAACATCAAGCAAATGGGACATTTTGTCTCATTGAACTTCACTCCTAGGGTGATCCCTGGAATCACATTCTATATGACGCGTGGGTTACCTGATAACAAACAAACACCTGTTAATCTGGGTCCTGCAAACGACAATACGAACAAAATTACGCGTCGGAAATGATCCTGGTATGAAATCTTGCAAAGATTGCAACATCGTGTTTGAACGATAGTTTAACTTAATTCTTATAGTGCAAAAAGTCACTCGCCCTGTCGGATGACCAGACGCCAAATGTTACTCGTCCGCAGGCAGCTTGCACTCGCCAATGCGAGCGGGCGAGTGGAATTATACACCCCTGCGAAGTAGTTCTCTGCGCAAACATACCGAATGGTAACAAAGTTTGAAAATATGTTGAAATATAGACAAAAAATACTTAATTTGTTTCGTAAAAAAAGGTTTGACCCTTAAGGGGGCACTACAATGTACAGTTCTCAATAATCAAACCCATGACAAGCCCTTAGCCTGAATTCGTGAGCAAAAATAAATCACATCATCATTGTATCATACATTTCTTAGAAGACAATAAAATAACCCATGTTTCCATACCAAATAAAAGTCTCAAAAAGCATTTTCTGTCTGGCGGGCATGTTTGATGTGGAATCAAATTAGTTTTCGACATGGCTCAACATCACATCATGGTGATCATTTAAAAAAAAAGCAGCTAACCTTTGTCCATACATATGGTCTTTTGTTCATTTACGCTTGTAAGAACATGTTCCACCACCATGTAGGCTGTTAAGGCAAAAAGAAAAAATAGGTGTGTTTCCTATTGCATGCTTTAAACAAGAAGCCCAAGAGGGCCTGTGGACGCTCTACTGGCTAATATGTCTCTTATGACAGCGAGTGACTATCGCCTTAAAGAGTCAAAATATAGCATTTTTAACTATACCAAGAGCCATAACTCCGCCATTACTGGTCCGATCTGGCTGGTTTTCCAAGTTGGCCAGTAGAGATAATAAAATGAAAAACAATTAAAAAAAAAAAAAAAAAAAAAAAAAATATATATAAAAAAAAAAGAAAAAAAAAAGAAAAATTAAAACAAGCATTGATGTTAAACTGTGACCCCGGGGCGGGGCCAGATTAGACCCCAGGGTCACCATTTGAACAAAATTGGTAAAGGACCATAAGCTTATAGCAACAGCAAAATAATAAACCTCTGGCTCTTGCAGTTTCAGAGAAGAAGTTTTTTTAAGTTTTTTCCCTATACATGTCTATGTAAAACATGTGACCCTTGGGGCGGGGCCAAATGTGACCCTAGGGTCACAATTTGAACAAACTTGGTAAAGGACCATAAGCTTATAATAAATGTAAAATATCATACCTCTGGCTCTTGTAGTTTCCGATAAGACGATTTAAAAAAAATAATTCCTATATAAGTCTATTTAAAACTGTGACCCTCGGGGCGGGGACAAATTTGACCCCAGGGTCACCATTTGAACAAACTTAGTAGAGGACCATAAGCTGATGCTACATGTAATACATGAGAGCTCTGTGCCATGTGGTTCCAGAGAAGTAGATTTTTTTCAGATTTTCCCTATACAATCCTATGTAAAACTGTGACCCCGGGGTGGGGCCAAATGTGACCCCTGGGTCACCATTTGAACAAACTTGGTAGAGGACCACAAGCTTATAGCAAATGCAAAATATTAAACCTCTGGCTCTTGCAGTTTCAGAGAAGAAGTTTTTTTAAGTTTTTCCCTATACATGTCTATATAAAACATGTGACCCTTGGGGCGGGGCCAAATGTGACCCTAGGGTCACCATTTGAACAAACTTGGTAAAGGACCATAAGCTTATAGTAAATGCAAAATATCAAACCTCTGGCTCTTGTAGTTTACGAGAAGAAGATTTTTGCATAAAAAATTCTATATAAGTCTATGTAAAACTGTGACCCCCGGGGCGGGGACAAATTTGACCCCAGGGTCACCATTTGAACAAACTTAGTAGAGGACCATAAGCTGATGCTACATGTAATACATGAGAGCTTTGTGCCTTGTGGTTTCAGAGAAGAAGATTTTTTAAAGTTTTTTCCTATATGTCTATATGAAAAACATGCAAAATCTCAAAATACAAACTTTGGACCCCCGAGGCACGGCCATTTTTTGACCCCGGGGGCTTTATTTGAACAAACTTGATAGTCTAGGCGTGGGCGATCATTTTAAAAGAAAAACTGTTGAAATCTGTCCAGCGGTTTCGGAGAAGAAGATTTTTTAAGGTTTTAATTATATATGGTAATGGCAGCCATCTTGGATGTAGCGCTGACCTAATTTTAACAAATCTAAAATGCATTCATCTAAGAATCATCCATGTGAAGTTTGGTCAAATTAGCCAAGCGGTTTCTGAGGAGAAGTCGTTTGAAGAAAAGTTAACAGATGACGGACGACGGACAACACACCATCCCATAAGCTCTGCTGGCCCTTGGCCAGTAGAGCTAAAAATTAGGGTCGGTAGGTAGGAAATTTATTTAAGTTTTTTTTGGACCAAGATATTTTGAGATGCTACATGTTTTTATCTCATAAACCCCATACAAGTTGATGAGACAACTTAAAGTTCCTCTGTAATGTCAGTTTACCTCGATATATTGCAATAAATCATTGTTCAGAACAATTTATTTTTTTAATAAAAAGGTTTAGGGTCGGCCCCTTACAATTAGGGTCGGGCAGGCCGCAGGAAACACAGGTATTGTTTTTTTTGCCTGACACAGACCAGCTTTGGACTGACACAGACCAGCCACTTGTTATTCGGTAGATCCTATAGTGTATACCTACCTAGTGATATGCATGAGGCAACATGTCTACAACTGATGCCCCTTTCCAATCTGGGTCATGCCAGTTTACACACAAATATCACACATGCAATGCACGTCCAACACATACCTGACTACGAAGCCAAGGACGCCAGAATGCAGACAGCGTGCAATATCCCCAATGTTCTATCAGCCTGTCAACAGATGCAAAACTCTGCAAAGAAAGGAAACACGAGATGTTATAAAAAATGATTTCTCCAAATACACAAAGAAGAGACACATACACGACATAAAATGTCCTGTATCACACACGTCAGTCAACCTTTATGGCAGGACGTGCAATGGAATTACCCTGATTTGTCCTTGACAACAAGCAACATCGGTAATGCTCTTGAAAGCAGTTTCGAACCATCTGTGTAAGCTAACGAATGAAATAAAACACAATTGTGCACTAGAAGTCTTTCACTGCGATTGTTAAAAGCAAACCCGATGGTTATTCATGAAAGTAGTCATAGTTATTCATCACCTGCGCCATAAATGAATGTAACATCTACCCACCCTGGGCCTCCGCTGTAATTCGCCAATGTCGAAAATGGAGAAAGAAAAGAAGCATGTGGGATTTTTTAAAGCTTTTGCGAAAATGATTTGCTAATGGAAAATAAAAGCTGATATTTACATTATTTTCAATGCAGTAAGCGGATATAGGAAATAGAGTGCTACACAGCGTTCCTGGTGGAAATGCGCAGTGTAACAGTCTAAAAGAAAAGTGGACTGGTTCATTAACTGAATGAATAACGTTCGCTAGCTGATTACAAAAACAGATAAAATTCTCATAACCAATCAATTGATCACGCATGTATATTGTGGGTCATTGATGCTTGCAAATAACATTTTGTAAACAAACTTTCTGACACTGTCTAAGAAGATGGATGCAATTAAGTCATAATAGGATTAGGACAACACAGATTTATATCGGGTTTTAAGGTCTTATACAAACATCGGCGAGCGTGGCGGACAATCTAACAACGACAAAGGCAACTATGGTTGATGTGAGTGTAGCAAACTTTGTCGGGTGATGAGAATTAAAGTAATCTAAAGTGATTACTTGCTATTTCTAGAAATAAATACTATTAAAATAAAAGATGAGATCAGAACAATGGCCTTATCTGAGATAATTACCTTCGATGTACATTTCCTATATAACTTATGTCAAGATGTAAAACATTGCCAATACTGTAACAGCAGACTTGGCTTGTAAACGTCCACTAAATTCAGATTCTTCTTTGACTCCACCTTCTAAATTTGCCAAAATTTGTCTGCTCGACCAAAATGAATCAATGCATATATGCCGCTTATTTTCAAAATGACTTCGTTATATGGTGAAATAATGGCTCCAACTTCATGACTTTGGCTCTTATTTTTCAAATGTGGCTCCCCTTTTCTCATTTTGCGAATAGTTGCGAAAGAAAAAAATACCCAGGGCAGGCCCTGCCACCTATCCCCTCATATCAATTGTTCGTGAAATAAAAGTACCATGCATGTGACTTTGCACAGATTCGTCAAATTGCGACCAGTCTCGTAAAGCGAAAATTACTTTTCGACTTAAATGCCATATTTTCACAACATACAATAACTGTAATGATGCACTTACTTGTTGACCAAAACAACACTCAACGAAACCTAAATGTTGCACCTAACTTTTGACCAAAAACACTTCACGTCTACAGTTTTAACATTAGACATGCTGTGCCTTTCCTATCTGGGTCACACCAGTTCAACCAACAAAGCTGCAAACCGTTCAATATGCCATCTGGGTCATGCCACTTCAACAACGCAGCTGTAAGACGTTCAATATGCCATCTCGGTCATGGCGGTTTACCCAAAACACTATCACACATGCAATGCACTATAACATATAAGGTACACAGCGACTACCATCAGGACATACCTTAATAGAAAGCAAAGGGCGCCAAAATGCAAACAGGCTGCAAAATCCACAATTGCCTAGCACCTGCCAGCTGAAGCAGATCACTGCAAAGACAAGGAAACACAGTATCGTATAATACAGGCTTTCTCCACAAACGCAAAGAAGACAAACATACACGAGATCAGACAATATTTCCAGTATCATACACGTCAATCCATGGCTTTTCGAGACCTTTCTCACCCTGTTGCGAACAACAAGCGTTTACATGGCCATGCTCACATTTTAAAGCGCACGAAGATCCTGATTTTACAGCTCAAGTGGTATTTCAGATAGCAAACCCTTTAAGACGATCTCTTTCTCTCTCTATCATTCTATACTATCGCGGAGACAACATTATCGCAGTTATGAGCAACTACCGTTCAATGCTTCGATGTGTTTGCTCTGTGATCTGTCTCTGTGTCACTTTTGGTCAATGACATTTCAAAGTTACCAGGTTGACTTTCCAAAATGCGCAGCAACCATTTACTTTGCCTTTTCATCCATAAGCATCGGGAGGTGTACAGTAATGGTTTTACCCAGGAAAACTGGTGTCCGTCTCCACCACAAAATAAATCGACCGTCAGATATAATTTATTTTACTTGTGTTGACAATGATGTAAACTACCATACCAAAACAAACAATCAATTTCGACATGGCTGGGAAGATATTGACAGCAGTCTCTCACGAGGAAAACACCCATCAAGGTCTGTGGCGTGCGGAAATCTGTTTAACTTCAGCTTTCACAAAAACATAATTTCTTCACTTATTGTGCAAGACGTAATAATGCTCTTGAAAGGTATTTCGAACCATCTATGCGAGCAAACGAATGAACAAGAAACTTTCCCGCCAAAAGTCTTCCTCGAAAAAACAAAACGACAGCTATTCAGTTAACGAATCATATTTACGTCACCTGCACACTAAATGAATGTTACATCTACCCACCTGTCCTTTCAAATGAACTGTTCACCAACACTTCCTGCTTGAACTAAAACTAAAATGCAAAAAAAACAAATTTTCAAGATGGCTGTGACAAAGTGAGTGACAGAGTGATCCTAACTTATGCGCATGCGCAAACAATAACAACCATACAAACAATAACATTGCCCCACATAGGCCAACTTTTTCTCACTCAACATAATCTTATAAATCCATATAGACACTCCACAACATCCCTATCAAATAAGCCCGTAATGGTGTATGACAAGTTCTCAACACTGCCCATAGCCATAGCCACACATTCATGAACTTGTGGACAGCCCCGTGAAGCATGACCTACTTCTCCACCACAACCATAATATGCCATATTACCTACCAAAACTTATCTACGGTACTTACCTCCGCCCAAAAATATTTTCGCCCACGATTTTGCAATGATTACAATGGCTTGAAATGTCCAATGTAACGTATAACGTCGACTTACTGTACACCAGGATCCGTCTATGTACACCAAAGCAAAATGGCGTTCGTTAAACCGTAATACATAGCCTGCTGCGCATGTGCGTCGGAAATAAACCGGAACTCAACAGTGGTTTTATTATTACCAAAAATATACAGACGTTAATGGAGCTACTTATGTAATGGCCAACTATTACGTCTCGTTCATGTATCTACATCCATTACTGATTTTCCGTACTAGAAAAGGGCATTCAATATTTAAAATATTTTCCAAAGAGCAAATGTGTTAGTAAAGGCTTTAATGACACCCAACTATGTTTAAGGAATGAAATGCGCTCTTATGGTTTTCATTGGGGTATAATCAACATTTGGATGGTTTAAAGTACGCGATGAGTCCTTCGGACTCCACACACTTTAAACCACTCAAAATATTTCATACCCCAATGAAAACCAAAAGAGCGCATTTCATTTCTTATATTTACATAAATATTTACCTTTAAAACGGCGTTGATTTCTTCTCTATATACGCCAGATTTACTATTTATTTCGAAAAAATGGTTTATTATACGGGGATTCGTAAGTAGTAAAATGTGACAGATCGGCAACATTTTAGACACACCCCTCATGCGCAATATTCTATTAACTTAAGCTCCGCCCATCATCCAATGAACACCGTTAAAGGACATATCATGAGGTATTCCGACGGTAATGGTATTCATTGGAAAATTAAATGCAGCGTGTAAATTAAGATTCATCGTAGCGAATGCAATAGCGATGTAAATTTATGTCGTTGAAGGATCAACATGAAATCTTTTAAAACTTATCCTCAAACAGAACACTGGAATTAACGTCGCTTTCAACAATAGTTCAGTCATCTAGACGATATCTTCATGTAGCAGTGAGCTCGGTGCTCAACTGTATAGTGCTACTAAACTGGAATACTACCCCGTAGACATGTCTTGATATCCCACCCAGTCATTTTAATATGAACGTCAAGCAAAGGAGCTGCTAGGTTTACAACCACTAACTACATGTAAGCCTCCGAGGTGTATCGAATGTAGTTCCTATAATAAAAAGTAATCCCTCCTTTTTTGATGAAATCGGGCATTATAAGTAGGGGGAAAACTGCCCATTTCTATTCGATTTTGTAGTTGTATGTACTAGAAGCGTATTAATAAGTTTTACTGGATCACTGATGAACATTTTCGAAATTTCGACTCTATGCTTACACTTTGTAAGCAATGAAAACAGTCAATCAATAAAAACAGCTATACCCTTGACCTGTTTAGTAAACAAACAAGAATTTTCTTACATGTCTTGGGACCCCACCTTTTATGGTGATTTTTCAAGTGGAAAATTAGTTTTCTATATGAACATTACACTGCTGCATTATCCATACTTGAGTTGAATTTGCAGCAAATCATTAATATGCGACACTTTAACATTGGTGTCAATGGGGAAAATAATAAATGCTATAATGCCTGCTAGTACATTTACGATTTCGTGTTTCCGAGATACGCATATAAAGCATAGACATATTGTAACCTGTGAAACAGTAGTGATATTATAAGCTTTTTTAGAAGCAGGGACTTAAACACAGTCAGCCTGTGATTCGTGGATTTCTGTTTACAAAACAAAAGCCTCGGCGGAAGTCAAGATGAAGTTTCTCTATAAAACAATACCACGGTAGTCAAACCATGTGAATTTATGATCGGGTTCACTAAAAGATATTGTCAAAAAAGGTATATGTTTGCTTCATTGCCGGAGCGTCAAGGCTCCGATTATATTTATACTGGACTCAGGAAGCTGCTATGGGTGTTAGGACTGTGCATCAATGTCCTTTTACTGTTAATAAACAACTGTATTTTAGTAAGAATATCGAGAAGCAGTCAGGTATACGGGAATTTTATGGGTCTTCTACTACTTGAAATACGTATCGATTGTATGAATACAGTGTACACATTATGATCTGCGCATGCGCGTAGAACTAGTTCTAACTGGATTTGACAAGAATTAGATGTAAACTTCGGGGATACAGTCTATAAGTCTGTTCTCAGCATAGGAATACAGCTGATTCCAAATCGTTATCGTCGCTGATTATTGATTGATGTTAAATTTTATTAAAGGGACAGTCTTGATTTAAAAGCTCGCGGCGCCTCATTAGTTTTTTTCTAAATAACGTGCATTTGTTCAATAATATATATTAATTATAAGAATAATATAAAGGAATTTGTGTTTGAATATTACTAACTGTTTGCGTGTACAGCTATATATGTATCTCATTTTGGTCTGATTGTAAAATAAGCAACACCTCTCCAGTCATTAAACAGAGTTGATGAAAATTTAACTGATGCATCTTTTAAAGAGTTGCTCCACTGCTACTTATTCTCATGAACTACTGTTCTGATTTCAATAATAATAACAAATCTAACATTAAACCCTTTCTTCTAATGTAAATTTACATTGCTAAACACTGCGATTACCTTCGCAGACGCTATTCTTTCAATCCAATTGCTATTATATTATTATTATTTATAACTATGATAATTTGCCAATTCGTCATAATATTTATTCTGAATATGATATTTTCCCAATTCCTCACATTCTTACCATGAAACAACATTCTATTTAGTGATATATTACACATAATATTTCAGACGTCTATCATATTCATATTATAACAGTATAAACACATGCCAAAATTAAAAACATTATAAACGCATTATCTTAAAAATCGTTTAATATAAATGTGTTTTGATTGTTGACAATTACAAATAAAAAGATTCTAACATTACACACCGCTCGTTTATTTTTTATCATATTCATTCCCTTATTGTTTTCTTATGTAACTTTTCTGACCGGCTTGTGATACTTTGTATTACTGTTCTCTTGTTACATTTTTAATATTTAAAGAATGTTATACCACTAACGTTCTCATTCCTTAGAAAGTAAGCCCTTTCCCCGCCACCAAAGGTAATTCAATTCCTTCGGAATCGCTCTTTCCTTGGCTCGTGTTATTTGCGTGTCTTTATTCTGTTTTCCTGTGTTGTTCTAATATCTGTAATATCGAAAGAATAACACTCTAAATATTTCTTTAGTCTCTCCAGCATGTCTAGATCGATACATCACATCTCTCTAGACTGATTAATGACACCATCGATGTTTAACAACACCGAACAGACCGTGTGAATTTGGAGTAAATCAACATTATTAATGCACGAGGTGTCTTTTTCAAGAAATGAACCTTATCATCTCGATGTAAAAGCAATTGTTACATCCATATAATGAGCAGGAAACACAGTTTCAAATGTACATAGTGCACGCATAATATCCCTAACGTACTTTCTATTTTAATTGTAACTAAATAAATATTTAAAGCAAGCGATATCGCGGATTATTAATCGAAACAATTAATCATTGTACAACTTGGCCTCTAGTGTCCTCCGAGATATTGATATGATATTGAAACGTGGCTCTATCATGTAGACTGGCAGAAACAATAACATTATATACTCACGGTCAGTGTAAACGCACCACAAAACAAAACATTTTAAAAGTTAGAATTTGAGGCATTTTTGACAAAATATAATCCGTGTAACGAGTCGACATTTAACATTGGTGTTATGAAATACGCGTCGGGTTTCTTTAGTTACATCGATCAAAGAAATCGTTTTCTCGAAAACAGTCATTGCATAATACTGTAAAAAGTCAAACATCACAAAGGCCAGTAAAACCAACTGGAATTTATTCCGAGACAGATTAATGCAACTTGAAATTTAGTGGAAGAGTTTTCTTTTTATGATTATCCATAGTAAACAATGTTAAATGACAAGGTAAATAACTTCGCTAACTGCTTGTCATAAAAACCTACCAATAAACATGTAAGACAAGTTTTCTTATTCAAAAAACATTCGCTAGAAAATTACTACATTTTTTGGCTTGTAATAATATTAAAGCATTTTTTACTAACGGCAGTTTAGACAATTATAGTATGTAGACTTGCTATGAAGTTTGTAAAGCACTAATCTTCCTATTAGATAATATTTTCGTCAGGTATGGAACCACCGTTTATCATGTTTATAGACAAATTGTTTGTATCCCTATATTACCAGATACCCAGGCAGATGTTATTTAAGCCTTTAATAACACCTCTCGTTATCTGGATGACATATTGAACATTAACAACCCTTTCTTTCCAACTATGATTAATAATATTTATCCTAAAGAACTCCAGCTTAACAAAGCTAATATATCTGATAATAACGCTTCTTTTCTTGATTTAGATCTCTCGATTGAAAATGGTGAAATAATTAGCAAAATCTATGACATGAGAGATGATTTTAATTTTGACATTGTGAATTATCCCCACTTGGATGGGGATGTTCCCCGAGCAACTTCTTATGCGGTGTATGTGTCTCAACTTATTCGTTTTTCAAGAGCTTGTACTCGAGTTGTGGACTTTTATATTCGTAATCTTTGTATCACTAAAAAGCTACTCAATCAGAGTTACCGTTACCATAAACTTCGTAAAACCTTTGCACAATTTTATTATCGTAACCCTGATCTTCTTTCCAAATATAAAAGTAATTTAAGGACTCTTCTGCGACGAGGACTATCAAAACCCGACTTCTATGGTGATGTGATTTATAAACTTCGTAAGATTCTTGGTCATGATCACTTTCATACTATCTTTGTTAAACGTGTTAAACAGTTTATCAAAAGAGGTTATGACCATATCATTTTGCACCGTACTGCATGCTTGGTGGTGGACCCTTTTACAGTTCGCCACTGTGTTTTCCTCTGTAATTGTACGATGACCGGACAGGCTGTAGACCCTTTGATGACGCGTGCCTAAAGCCCATTGGGACGGTGGCGTTTGATGTTTGTCTATGATCTTTCTTGTTGTGCCCTTAATAGTTTATTCTCTTGTAGCTCTGGCTTCTGCCAAGTCATTGATTACCTTCATTGTGGCTTTCTAGGATATTGTTGTTTTTTGTATTATATTTACACGAGCATATTTGTGTTTTACTTATATTGCCTATTGGTGCTGCCTTGCTGGTTAGAGATTAGATCACGGCGGGGATTTCTTTATTTACACTGTCCAGTTTTAATGGGATGACAGTAGGGTAAGTGTGAGGTTTGGTGCGTCTTAGAACCGGTTTAAACCCCCAGTGTCCTACGTACTTTGCCACTGACCGTTCCAAGGCGGCAGCCCTATTGACAACCCTTTTGTGTTTGTGATGTCGTTTGCATTTATTATTACTTTTGCCTTCTTGTTGGTCTGTTTGCATGTTTGTTTCTCTGTTTTGTGGTTGCCTGTCCTCCTTGAATGCTACTTTCCCTGTCCGATCTTTTTATTTTTCTTTACGTATCAAGATTCAATACTTAAAATAAATTGGTTCAGCAGTTCTTCCAAATGGTTTGCGAATAATCATACAGCATAAACATATGGAGTTAATGGTGCGTTTTCATTGACCGTCAGTATATTCAAAATGCACAAAACAAGAATTGGCACGCACGAGACCATTATACAGTATACGTATATACTCAGCTATCTATATAACTTCAGAGCAGCGATAGAGGGTTTTATAACCGCTTAGATAACCACTCAGGCGTATTTCATTGAGACAGCTAGAAGCAATAATGCTGCTTTAGCATGCGAAATTCTTAGTAATGAGTTTCTTTAAGATTATATGCCAGTGCAGTCTTATGTAAAATGTAAAATAAAAAGAACATTTAGTTTAAAAGGATTATAGTTTATTTTCAGGGTATTGCTTTCCGATAATTTAATATCAGTATAACTTTATTGTTTGGAAAGTAGTTGTTTTAAATGCAATTGGCTACAGTAACTTTAAATGGGTTCTTGACCAATAATGTACAATGTTACAATAATTTGGTAAACCGAGCAATGTTTCTGCTTAAGAAAAAAATAAGAAGAACGTTTTAAATTAATCCAGCATGGGATTATAGCAATTGCTTATATTAGATTTTGAAATTATGACACCATGTCTGATGTCCTTTACCGCGGCGTGGCTTAATGGTGGAGAATACGCCTCGCTAGCGGTGGGTCTTTGGATCTATTCTTGGCAGGGTCATACCAAAAACTTCATAACAATAGTACTTCGTGCTCCCTCGTCTGACGTTCAGCATATAAAGGGTAGTTCTAGGTCTGTTCGGCAAGGTATCAATGTCATTACGTGGCCCCGCCCTAATTCCAATAAGCAGTGGGAAAGCTTATATTAGCGGAATATTTCGACAATAAAAAATTACCTATTAAATGTTTTAATTTTACAATATACAATTTACTTAAGCCGAAATAACGGTTTTATTTCATACCCCAGCCAACCCCGTTTTCGCCTTCGCTTGGAGACGGAGGTATGAAAGTTAATATGCGGACCACGTAATGTATTGCGGCGTGGTATTCTAGTGTGGCAGCTCTATACAATTAAATTGAGCATTGAGCTCACTGCTAAAAGTAGACACCGTAGTGAAAAGACTGAAAGATATATGCATACATAAAATATAATATTGTGTTATTCAATTTCCCTAGCAGCTGTGCAAACAATCCATAAAACTGACGCGACCTATGAAACATTTATTATTTCTTTGATAGACATCCATAAATCTGTCACGTTTGCTCGTTTTGTTTTGATCTAGTTTACAGAATGCCGAATAATGACACAACACTGACAGCTTAATCTTTTATAGACTATACGTATAACTAGTTTATTTACATTATATACAAGAATAACGTCGAATCCGTCTTGTGATTAATGACTTTAGATAAACTTCCTGTACACCAATAACTTATCAATGTGGTAGCCATTAATCAATGGACCGGTGATGATACGTCATTTATGCAAGCACTGATTCAACGAGTCTTTTAACTTCCCTATGAATTCTTACGGAGCGTCTCCTTGGCCGAATGGTTAACAGCGTTACGTTGTAAACTTTCGCTTCTCATCGCTGCTGGTTCGATTTCCACTGGAAGCTCGGCTTGTAAGTGAGGAAGTGTCGATTCTTACGGATGGCGGGAGGTGTACAGTACTCGTTCCACCCAGGAAAAGTGGGTGGTCGCCTCCACCACAAACAAATCGACCGTCATTTATAACCTTAAATGTGTTAAAAATGACGCAAAACACCATACAAATAAAACAAACATATTCCTGTACCAGGTTAATAATGCTGTTGTTTCATATTTAGTTTTCTATTTCCATTACGTGGTCCCATCTTAATAACATTACGCGATGGGAAAGCTTATATTTGCAGGATTTTATAACGGATATTTTGATAATAAAACACGTTTAAAAACATCATTTACTGAAAAAAGCGATAACCTGTTTAAATTACTTAATAAATGATTTAATTTTACGATATAAACCCTTTTAATCCGAAATTAACGTATATTTCATACCCACAGCCAACCCCTTCTCCCGCCAACCCCGTTTTCGCATCTCGGAGAAGGCGTTGGATGGGGTATGAAAGTTAATACTCGGACCACGTAATGACTTTAAAATGTATAGCTACCAGTATTAGATTTTCAGAAATGGACTCAAAAACATTCAGGTATATCCAAACGTGTATGAAATCATAAATGTGTTCCATTCGTGTCACCCGCAACAAAAATGAGATGTTTGCACATTTTAAGAAATAAACACAAACCGAACAACACAGTTGTTTCTTTCTAAGCGCAAACATGTTCTTACCGTTGGTCGCAAGTAGTGAGACATCGAAGGGATGAATCTGCCTTGCAATGTGACTGAAATCTTTCTTCAGTAAAACCGTACATGAAATGACTTCATTTCACCTTTTCGGGTGACTGTTTGGGAAATTATAGCGTAACGAAGCTACGTTTGGATTTGGACAAATCGAAATCTAGTCAACTCGTAAATGTATAGAATTGCATAGAGACGACTAAAGTGTATCATTAATAACTCTTTCTTTAGTCAACGTATAATCAGTAGTGTTGAGCTTTATATTTCTTTAAAAATGGTTTCATTTTTACCATGCGTGTAAGTGAAGTCAAGTTAACGTCTGGTAGAGTCAAGTCAAATTATGGTGAGTCAAGTAACAAGCACTTTATGGTGAGTTATGTCATAACACAAATTGTGCAGACTTGCAGGAGTTGAGTCAGTCTATTCAAATAATATCTAGTTAATTATGGTCTAATCAAGACAAGTCAATAGTAGAGTCAAGTCAACACCAAACTGAAATATATTTATATATATATATGAAATAAAACAATTTCAGTACAATAGTTTCAATCATTTAAGTTACGTTCAAGTCAATTCTAAGTCAAGTTCGAGTCATGTCTAAGTCAAGTGCATGACTTAGTCAAGGTCAAGTACAGTTCAAGTCAATTCAAGTTTTGTTGTGTATATACATAAACAAGTTGTGTAGCTTTTTCAGTTGAGTCTGTCAAATCAAGGCTAGTCAAGTAAAGTCAACACTGAGAATTTATACTTATATATTAATCTGAAATTAAATCAATTCAATACAATAGCTTCAAACAATCTTGACAACTGTCAGACAATTGTAAAACACAAAACGCTTCTTAAAAAAAGTCGAGAAATGACGAGAAAAGAAAAGTTTACGTATATGACCGAAATTCTTGACAATTAAATTATTTTACGTAAGCTTATATTACATCAGGTTGTATACAACCCACATTTTTGACGAGTTATAAATAAATTAATTTACGTAAAGTTATTTTACATCATGTTATTTTACATGCGACAGACATACTTGACGAGTGAGATATAGATTATTTTACGTAAGGTTACTTTACGTAAGGTTTTATGCTATGCTTTTTCAAACGCAAGAATGTTCCTACCGCTGGTTTCAAGAGATAAAACCGTTTAGTGAACCCCAATAACTGTTAAGATAGTATACTAAAACTGGAAATGCTTATCCTCCCTGCAGCTGCAGATGAAATTAAGTTACTAAAGAATGGCGTGATGAATACTAAAGCCACAAGATGTTTAAGTGCAATCTTAACGGAGACGATACAGACTTCGGGTACGGTGTAAACCATAACCATGCAATTTGCAATACATCACCAACTGAAACAACTTATTTCAATCGTAACCTCCAGTAAAATGCTATTCAACTGTTTTGACCATTCCTAACGTCGGTTGGTTATGCACGCATTACTGGTA
Organism: Cyrtodaria siliqua; assembly: GCA_037043455.1. NCBI lineage: Eukaryota > Metazoa > Mollusca > Bivalvia > Adapedonta > Hiatellidae > Cyrtodaria > Cyrtodaria siliqua. Next base: position 66,037 of record JAWPHD010002977.1, read on the forward strand.
CTATAAATAAACAATTTTGCCCTGAAAACTAACCGTTTTATGCATAAAAGCAGTGTTCATTGGATACAACGTACTAGTACTATATATTACATGGGTGTTGGCGATATGGTATAGAAATTATATACTTAGCATACTTGCGTAATTTTCTCAGTTGTAATAAATACTAAAAAGTTGATCCTTTATAAGCAACAAACACAAACAAGAGACAAAAAGTAGCAGTAGTTATATTGAGTCTGTTCATGAGAGGTAATGTAGTGTGCAACACCTCTCATGCTTCTAGCACCGGCTTAAGCGATATTCTACTTTAAAGCCACACAGATCGGGCTTGATGATTCCAACCCCTTCTTCTCCTCCTCCGAAAACAAAATTAACAAATTCATTTTGCATTTTATAAAGCCTTTATTGCCTTTAACTGTTGTCTGTTCCTCGAGATATCTAATTACAATTCTCGTTCATTACAATTCCGACCGAAATGATGCAACAGTTACGGAATCTCTAGATGAAAACATTGCGAAGTATGCACTAACTCAAGTTAAAGTCATCTAAGTGCACTTATCATGAAAGCTATAAGATGAAACGATATCCTCGTTACATATTGGTAAACATCAGTTTTATAATTTATATCCAATCTAAATATCTTAAAACATATTATGCATTCTGAAAGAGTTGATCCCTTTGAAGTAATGAACACAAACAATGAAAAGTAGCAGACTAGGTTTTATTGAGTAGGTTCATGAGAGGTAATTATAGGTTATTAGATTTGTATTGGGATATATGCGCGAGTTCTTTTGCGTATTAATATTGCGCGACTTTCGATTGATGCGCAAAAGAACGATTGCATATATTCCCAAATAAATATAATAACTTTTTTATTGCATACGCATTTTTAATTTAGAGAGAATAAAATAGGTTGTAACATTTAATTTTCACCAAAAACAATAATTTGAAACAAACATATTGCCATTGCATAATGGGAATTTCACAATGAAATCAACATAGTTTACATCACGTGACATACTTTATTTGACATGAACAGAAAAGTGCACCAATCACGAACGAGTATACATTACACACCCAATATGACTTTACTTCACGTCAATATGGGCGAATATTGACGTTTCCTTTTACATTGAAAGTAAACGGAGCTCGTAAATGCTTATGCAATAATACAAGGTACAACTTCTATCACGCCCCCTATTACCTTTAAGTAACACAAGCGCCAAATTTCGTTATAAAACCGTTCTTCCAAACTCGTCCTATGTGTTGAGGTCACAAAATGATGCATATATGCTAATTAAAACTGTATATGTATCCACGGGTTCATAAACGCAAATGAATATGTGTGAAATGAATTTAGAGTAGGTAACTTCTTTGTATTTCTAGAGTTATGATTTGCAATTATATGTTAGTTTTATGCATGCCATCTTCGGGATGGTTAAAATTGTATACGATTGATTTTATGAATATTGAGCTCTGCCCAACCCGGGGCTAGAGGGCGGGAGCGGTAGCTAGCATATTTCACTACCGCTCATTTACAGTCTCAATCAAACCGAGACTGCAATATTTCGTATGTGTCGTGCTCGGCCGTTTCTAAATGGCCATTATCATACTCTTCTTTTATAGCAAAGTGGCGTTGCTTGTGCAGTGCGGCGGCAGTAAAACGTCTCCACGCGCTTGCAATCAGTACTGTTATTCATTCGATCATGGAGATGGCTGAGCCCGATACTTATATTTAGTTATCGGTGGTACATTTTCAATTTATTTTGTTTTCTTACTTAATTTTTGATTCGGTGGTTCCACTACTCCGGCTGATAAAAGGCTCTGGGTATTGTTTAACCACTTATAGGATATTTTGTCTGCTTTTTAATTTAGTCTTTTGGCTGTTACTTGTGATACGCAGGCTTCATAACCGCTGCTCCCAACTAAATTCCATTATGTTTATTTCGCTCTTCGGGGCATTACATTTTATTAGATACTGGGACCATACACCGTACGACATGGGGAAGCAAATATCTCCATGTCCACCGCCGTATGCATGCCATCTTCGGGATGGTTAAAATTGTGTACTATTGATTTTATGAATATTGAGTTCTGCACAACCCGTGGCTAGAGGGCGTGAGCGGTAGCTAGCATATTTCACTACCGCTCATAAACAGTCTCAATCAAACCGAGACGGCAATATTTCGTATGTATCGTGCTCGGCCGTTTCCAAAGGTCCATTTTCATACTCTTTTTTTATAGCACAGTGGCGTTGCTTGTGCAGTGCGGCGGCATTAAAACGTCTCCACGCGCTTGCAATCAGAACTGTTATCATTCGATCATGGAGATCGCTGAGCCCGATACTTATTTAGTTATCGGTGGTACATTTTCAATTTATTTTGTTTTCTTCTTTAATTTTTGATTCGGTGGTTCCACTACTCCGGCCGATAAAGGCTCTGGGTATTGTTTAACCACTTATAGGATATGTTGTCTGCATTTTAATTTAGTCTTTTGGCTGTTACTTGTGATACGCAGGCTTCATAACCGCTGCTCTCAACTAAATTCCATTATGTTTATTTCGCTCTTCGGGGCATTAAATTTTATTAGATACTGGGACTATACGCCGTACGACATGTGGAAGCAATTACCTACACGTCCACCGCCGTATGCATTCCATCTTCGGGATGGTTAACATTGTGTACTATTGATTTTATGAATATTGAGTTCTGCTCAACCCGGGGCTAAAGGGCGTGAGCGGTAGCTAGCATATTTCACTATCGCTCATAAACAGTCTCAATCAAACCGAGACTGCAATATTTGGTATGTGTCGTGCTAGGCCGTTTCCAAAGGTCCATTATCATACTCTTTTTTTTTATAGCACAGTGGAGTTGCTTTTGCAGTGCGGCGGCAGTAAAACGTCTCCACGCGCTTGCAATCAGTACTGTTATTCATTCGATCATGGAGATCGCTGAGCCCGATACTTATATTTTGTTATCGGTGGTACATTTTCAATTTCTTTTGTTTTCTTACTTAATTTTTGATTCGGTGGTTCCACTACTCCGGCCGATAAAAGGCTCTGGGTATTGTTTAACCACTTATAGGTTATGTTGTCTGCTTTTTAATTTAGTCTTTTGGCTGTTACTTGTGATACGCAGGCTTCATAACCGCTGCTCCCAACTAAATTCCATTATGTTTATTTCGCTCTTCGGGGCATTAAATTTTATTAGATACTGGGACCATACGCCGTACGACATGGGCAAGCAAATAACTCCATGTCCACCGCCGTATGCATGCCATCTTCGGGATGGTTAAAATTGTGTACTATTGATTTTATGAATATTGAGTTCTGCACAACCCGTGGCTAGAGGGCGTGAGCGGTAGCTAGCATATTTCACTACCGCTCATAAACAGTCTCAATCAAACCGAGACGGCAATATTTCGTATGTGTCGTGCTCGGCCGTTTCCAAAGGTCCATTTTCATACTCATTTTTTATAGCACAGTGGCGTTGCTTGTGCTGTGCGGCGGCAGTAAAACGTCTCCACGCGCTTGCAATCAGTCTGTTATTCATTCGATCATGGAGATCGCTGAGCCCGATACTTATATTTTGTTATCGGTGGTACATTTTCAATTGCTTTTGTTTTCTTACTTAATTTTTGATTCGGTGGTTCCACTACTCCGGCCGATAAAAGGCTCTGGGTATTGTTTAACCACTTAAAGGTTATGTTGTCTGCTTTTTAATTTAGTCTTTTGGCTGTTACTTGTGATACGCAGACTTCATAACCGCTGCTCCCAACTAAATTCCATTATGTTTATTTCGCTCTTCGGGGCATTAAATTGTATTAGATACTGGGACCATACACCGTTCGACATGGGGAAGCAAATAACTCCATGTCCACCGCCGTATGCATGCCATCTTCGGGATGGTTAAAATTGTGTACTATTGATTTTATGAATATTGAGTCCTGCTCAACCCGGGGCTAGAGGGCATGAGCGGTAGCTAGCGTATTTCACTACCGCTCATAAACAGTCTCAATCAAACCGAGACTGCAATATTTGGTATGTGTCGTGCTAGGCCGTTTCCAAAGGTCCATTATCATACTCTTTTTTTTTATAGCACAGTGGAGTTGCTTGTGCAGTGCGGCGGCAGTAAAACGTCTCCAAGCGCTTGCAATCAGTACTGTTATTCATTCGATCATGGAGATCGCTGAGCCCGATACTTATATTTTGTTATCGGTGGTACATTTTCAATTTCTTTTGTTTTCTTACTTAATTTTTGATTCGGTGGTTCCACTACTCCGGCCGATAAAAGGCTCTGGGTACTGTTTAACCACTTATAGGTTATGTTGTCTGCTTTTTAATTTAGTCTTTTGGCTGTTACTTGTGATACGCAGGCTTCATAACCGCTGCTCCCAACTAAATTCCATTATGTTTATTTCGCTCTTCGGGGCATTAAATTTTATTAGATACTGGGACCATACACCGTACGACATGGGCAAGCAAATAACTCCATGTCCACCGCCGTATGTATGCCATCTTCGGGATGGTTAAAATTGTGTACTATTGATTTTATGAATATTGAGTTCTGCACAACCCGTGGCTAGAGGGCGTGAGCGGTAGCTAGCATATTTCACTACCGCTTATAAACAGTCTCAATCAAACCGAGACGGCAATATTTCGTATGTGTCGTGCTCGGCCGTTTCCAAAGGTCCATTTTCATACTCTTTTTTTATAGCACAGTGGCGTTGCTTGTGCAGTGAGGCGGCATTAAAACGTCTCCACGCGCTTGCAATCAGTACTGTTATTCATTCGATCATGGAGATCTGTGAGCCCGTTACTTATATTTAGTTATCGGTGGTACATTTTCAATTTCTTTTGTTTTCTTATTTAATTTTTGATTCGGTGGTTCCACTACTCCGGCCGATAAAGGCTCTGGGTATTGTTTAACCACTTATAGGATATGTTGTCTGCATTTTAATTTAGTCTTTGGCTGTTACTTGTGATACGCAGGCTTCATAACCGCTGCTCCCAACTAAATTCCATTATGTTTATTTCGCTCTTCGGGGCATTAAATTTTATTAGATACTGGGACTATACGCCGTACGACATGGGGAAGCAATTAACTCCACGTCCACCGCCGTATGCATGCCATCTTCGGGATGGTTAAAATTGTGTACTATTGATTTTATGTATATTGAGTTCTGCTCAACCCGGGGCTAAAGGGCGTGAGCCGTAGCTAGCATATTTCACTATCGCTCATAAACAGTCTCAATCAAACCGAGACTGCAATATTTGGTATGTGTCGTGCTCGGCCGTTTCCAAAGGTCCATTATCATACTCTTTTTTTTATAGCACAGTGGAGTTGCTTGTGCAGTGCGGCGGCAGTAAAACGTCTCCACGCGCTTGCAATCAGTACTGTTATTCATTCGATCATGGAGATCGCTGAGCCCGATACTTATATTTTGTTATCGGTGGTACATTTTCAATTTCTTTTGTTTTCTTACTTAATTTTTGATTCGTAGGTTCCACTACTCCGGCCGATAAAAGGCTCTGGGTATTGTTTAACCACTTATAGGTTATGTTGTCTGCTTTTTAATTTAGTCTTTTGGCTGTTACTTGTGATACGCAGACTTCATAACCGCTGCTCCCAACTAAATTCCATTATGTTTATTTCGCTCTTCGGGGCATTAAATTGTATTAGATACTGAGACCATACGCCGTTCGACATGGGGAAGCAAATAACTCCATGCCCACCGCCGTATGCATGCCATCTTCGGGATGGTTAAAATTGTGTACTATTGATTTTATGAATATTGAGTCCTGCTCAACCCGGGGCTAGAGGGCATGAGCGGTAGCTAGCATATTTCACTACCGCTCATAAACAGTCTCAATCAAACCGAGACTGCAATATTTCGTATGTGTCGTGCTCGGCCGTTTCCAAAGGTCCATTTTCATACTCTTTTTTTATAGCACAGTGGCGTTGCTTGTGCATTTCGACGGCAGTAAAACGTCTCCACGCGCTTGAAATCAGTACTGTTATTCATTCGATCTTGGAGATTGCTGAGCCAGATACTTATATTTAGTTATCGTGGTACATTTTCAATTTTTTTTGGTTTTCTTACTTAATTTTTGATTCGGTGGTTCCACTACTCCGGCCGATAAAAGACTCTGGGTATTGTTTAACCACTTATAGGATATGTTGTCTGCTTTTTAATTTAGTCTTTTGGCTGTTACTTGTGATACACAGGCTTCATAACCGCTGCTCCCAACTAAATTCCATTATGTTTATTTCGCTCTTCGAGGCATTAAATTTTATTAGATACTGGGACCATACGCCGTACGACATGGGGAAGCAAATAACTCCATGTCCACCGCCGTATGTATGCCATCTTCGGGATGGTTAAAATTGTGTATTATTGATTTTATGAATATTGAGTTCTGCTCAACCCGTGGCTAGAGGGCGTGAGCGGTATCTAGCATATTTCACTACCGCTCATAAACAGCCTCAATCAAACCGAGACTGCAATATTTCGTATGTGTCGTGCTCGGCCGTTTCCAAAGGTCCATTATCATACTCATTTTTTTATAGCACAGTGGCGTTGCTTGTGCAGTGCGGCGGCAGTAAAACGTCTCCACGCGCTTGCAATCAGTACTGTTATTCATTCGATCATGGAAATCGGTGAGCCCGATACGTATATTTAGTTATCGGTGGTACATTTTCAATTTATTTTGTTTTCTTACTTAATTTTTGATTCGGTGGTTTCACTACTCCGGCCGATAAAAGGCTCCGGTATTGTTTAACCACTTATAGGATATGGTGTCTGCTTTTTACTTTAGTCTTTTGGCTGTTACTTGTGATACGCAGGCTTCATAACCGCTGCTCCCAACTAAATTCCATTATGTTTATTTCGCTCTTCGAGGCATTACATTTTATTAGATACTGGGACCATACGCCGTACGACATGGGGAAGCAAATAACTCCATGTCCACCGCCGTATCCATGCCATCTTCGGGATGGTTAAAATTGTGTACTATTGATTTTATCAATACTGAGTTCTGCTCAACCCGGGGCTAGAAGGCGTGAGCTGTAGCTAGCATATTTTACTACCGCTCATAAACAGTCTCAATCAAACCGAGACTGCAATAGTTCGTATGTGTCGTGCTCGACCGTTTCCAAAGGTCCATTATCATACTCTTTTTTTATATAGACCTTATTGTTCGTTGAATTTGAAACGGTGTGCATATGTTGTAAAATTAGAATGTTGTTGGCGGGTGAGTGACTTTAATTCAACGTTAAAGCCATATTGACTGGACTTGAGTTGCACTTGATAAGCTGATTGTTTAGTTCATATTTACTTTTCCAATACTATATATTATGTCTGATTAGGGGCACTAAACATAATAAATATCAACGTAACCGACTAAATATGTTAATGATTTGTATGTGATTATGCCCGCCTGTCATCTTAATAAAGCAAGCATATAGAGTTACTGTAATCGAGGTCATGAAGCTTACCAACCATAATGTCTTCCACAAGTGCAGGATTGTAATAGAAATTGCAATTTCGGCACAGAATTCACGTAGACGGCTATCACTGAAAGAGACATAACAAGTTTTTTCATATAAAATAATAGTTTCATTTGTTAGAATTTTTACCGTAATCAAAATAAGAACTTGAATTATTGAAAATGTGCAAGTGAGTTTATTAAAACAATGGAGTTTGAATTTGAATGTAAATAAATAACTGCATTACTTGTTCGCGCCTTAATTCCATTAAGCGATGGAAAAGCTTATATTAGCAGGATATTAAAACGATTTTTTCGACAATGAAACATGTTTAGAAACATCTTTTGTTGAACAAAATGCGATAACCTGTTGAAAATTACCTATTAAATGTTTTACTTTTACAATATGCAAACTTTTTAAGCCGAAATTAAGGTTTTGTTTCAAACCCCAGCCAACCCCGTTTTCGCTTCTTGGATAAGGTGTTGGATGGGGTATGAAAGTTAATACTAGAACCACGTAATATGCGTAATTCGTTAGCCACAAAATAAGTTACTTATAATTAAGTAAAGTAAGATTTCTTCGATCTAATAATCATCACACAATGTATGTTAATCTCGTAAACATAAAAATATAGGCAGTTTTTTAATAAAACGGTTTCATCACCCAAAATCCCTATAGTGGTTATGCATTATTTCATATGGACTTGTAGACTGGCGAGTATAGTGTTCAGTTAAAATGTGAGGCTTTTGTTTACTACCCATGTGACTTTGATTGAACCCTATACACCATGTCTAGGAATTTCGAGACAGTCTGTTTTTGCAATTCATAATTAATCTCCTTCAATTTGAAAATGTGCGCTTATTATTATAAATTACTTTAGCAATACAATTTAATACCCATATAATCTACTGATGAGTTTTCATTGACAGCCAGTATATATTGTAGACAGTTCCCATCTATATCATACTTCCATAATCTCACTTATTCAATTATGAACAAGCTAGGTTTAACGCAAGAGTAAAATGGTTGCATAGAGAAAACATGATTAAATCTCGGGAGAAATTGGAAAACAGTTTTGAATAATAATCGCTCAAGTCACGTGGGCTTAAAATATATTGAGAATAAAGTTGTCATAGAGACATAACTTGGTTATCAAGTGCACGTCTTGAACAGTTTTTTCTTACCATACACAGCCTGTCCTAAAATGTAAACGACAGGGCCCCGAATCCGTGTAATACTGTCATGCTAATTACTCTTAGATTGTTTATCTATTATAAATTAATTGTTAATTATAAAAAATATTTCAAAAGTCGGCTCAAGATCGTCCGATGGCTTATTTGATTATAGTTAGATGATCCATGTGTTGTATACTCAGTGCATTTAAAAACGCAACATTTTTGATTTTCAATTAGGTTTTAGTCCGCTGTTTTTTTTGTTCAAATCAAGATTATATTCAATGTTAGTCTATACGTCTCTTTGTCCCAACGGTTAACATGTGGCGATAAACATTTGTATAAGATTTGCTATATACTGGGTTCCAAAGATATCAAGGGTTCTATGGTATCACGGTAGTGTCCAATCTATAAAACAGTATGCATCTCTTCTAAAATGTGATAAGTACTTTATAGATGTGATGACTTTAGGTTCTTATAATAAAATAATTGAAAAAAAGAGTATATTTATCATAAATAAAAGGATATTTCAAAATATTTCAATAATGTTGACAATTTCCTTCTGATCTTAAAATGCATCAGCCCTACCCCACAGATGCAGTTTCCATTACCTTGAAGGTTATACAATTCATTAATGTTTAGTCTGATATGTCTGTTGTACATTATTGTTTCTAGAAATGGTCACTCATTGCATCTTATACCAGTTACTAACAATACAGGATACCCAATATGTGCATATATTAATACCATAGAACTTTTAAAATAATAAGCTCAGTGGGGGTACTCTTCTTTTCAATCTAATTCTGACATTTTTACGTAAAATTAGTTACATTTTATATCATAACAATTTAGTAGAAGGGTCACAGAAGGCATCTAAGTTTCCTGTTTCTTTAAATATTGTTTACAGTTTTTTTTTTCGGCAAAATATTTAAGTACCGTGATACCTATTACGTGGTCCGAGTGTTAACTTTCATACCCCATCCAACCCCTTCTCCAAGAAGCGAAAACAAGGTTGGCTGGATTATGAAATAAAACTTTGATTTCGGCTTAAAAAGTTTGCATATTGTAAAACTAAAACATTTAAACAGATTATCGCATTCGTTTCAGTGAAAACATTTTTAAACATGTTTTATTGTCGAAATATCCGTTATAAAATCCTGCTAGTATAATATTTCCCATCGCTTAATTGAATTAAGGCGGGACCATGTAATGCATAGAACACCATGGTACTTCTTTCAGTTAAAATTTAAAAAATACGAAGTGTTGTGTTTTCAGATGTACTTTGTGTATAGGTCCAAGCCGATAGCCCTTTTGTCTGTTTGTGTTCGGCGCATTCCAAATTTCTTCTTTCATATTCATTTTATATATCGCAGTATCCTTGCCTGGGCTGTGTGGCGGCGGTAAAATGTCTCTCCGAGCTTGGAATCAGAACTGTTATTCATTCCGCTCTTTGGAGATCGCTGATATATACAGATATAGGTGGCGCTGATATATACAGATATATGTGGCGCTGATATATACAGATATAGGTGGCGCTGATATATACAGATTTAGGTGGTACATTCTAAAATGATTTTGTATTTTAATTTCGAATAAGTGGTTCCACTAGTCCAGTCTTTAAACGTTCTGAATATTGTTTAATTACCCTTAGGATATGTTGTCTACATTTTAAAAGAGTATATTTATCATAAATAAAAGGGTATTTCAAAATAATGCTAAAATGTTGACAATGTCCTTATGATCTTTAAAATTCATTACCCTGCATTTCCTGTTCGACTTTTAAACTCAAGTGTATGAGTGTTGCTGACTTATAATAAATCAGTTTTTCTTTTAGTTGATATTCAAGGCATTCGACCTCCATTACGTGGTCCCGCCTTAATACCATTAAGCGATGGGAAAGCTTATATTAGCAGGATTTTATAACGGATATTTCGACAATAAAACACGTTTAAAGACACTGTTTACTGAAAAATGCGATAACATGGTTAAAAGTACCTATTAAATGTTTTAATTCTACAATATGAAACTTTTAAAGTCGAAACTAAGGTTTTATTTCATACCCCAGGGAACCCCGTTTTCGCTTCTTGGAGAAGTGGTTGGGTGGGGTATGAATGTTAATTCTTGGACCACGTAATGTCGATCCGGTCTATTTAACTATTTTACTATCTTATTATGCCTGTAGAGTACAAACAGTGCGAATTACTGGTAGGAGTAAGTTACACAAGTAAAGAAACTCAAATGGACCGATAAATATAATAAATTCATTGACATCAAGGGGTTGGGCTTGTTTGGGAGGGGACACGACACTATTATACCATAATAATACACCACCCGTATGAATCACATTCGCAAGAAAATGCACACTCAAGCTATTCTGTCAGTGAGAAATTAATCGACACCATGTGTGAGGCAATCTGCAAACTGAAAGACGAAACAAATACGCTACGGCAGGACCTTACTGATATTCAACATCAAAGGCCAACATACGCCGCTGTTCTCAACAGGGAGTCATCCTCTACAAACAAGGCACCTGGAAATGCCTCGCCTGAAATAATGATGGGTAGTAGAATGAGTGAAAATGGAAACATAGGTACCCCAGTAACTGCAGGGGAAACCTTATATGAGCAGCCGATCAAGGTAGTAATTAGTGACAGACGAACATCAAATGATGCAACTACCTTATTTTGTGCTGATGATATATCTCCACAGACACCACCACAGAGACCCCCGACAGCGCGTACAGAAATGACTGATAAATCTCACTCAGGGAAAAAGGTGTTAATGATGGGAGATTCTATACTGCATGGAGTGAATGTTAAGGGTCTTAAAAACAACTTACACAAACATTCCGTGTCAGGTGCAACAATAAACACGCTAATTAGAGACATTGAGATGTATGATCTGACTCAATTCCACACAGTCATTATATATATAGGCGGGAATGACCTGTCCAGGACTACAGACTTTGAGTTGATAGAAGAAAAGTATGACCAGCTAACTGCGCTAATAAAAGCCGGAAATGAAGAGTGTAAACTTATTTTAAGTAAAATTGCCCCAATAGGAGATGTGGATGTCAATCCAATTAACAAGATCATAGAGCGACTTTCTATTCATCATAAAACTGAAATTGCAGACTGTTACAGAGCATTCCATGATCAAAACGGTAAATTGTTGATGCGCTATCTAAATGAACATGACACTATTCACCTATCTCGGCCAGGCACTAAGCGCTTACTTTCGACTTTTCACACGTCTACACCGATCGTTGAAGATTACACCAAATGTGTGTTCCCAGACAAACAAAACTTTTTTGGGCACCAATCTAATCGGCAATATAGACGACACCCATTCAGGGGACAGCGTCACCACAATAGATGCATGAATTGCGACGAATCTAGCCATGCGACAGAGGACTGTCTGCACAGGGCTCCTGTTAAGTGTTGGGGGTACGGGCTCGTGGGACATAAACAGGATCGATGATGGAGCTAGGATGATGGCAATGAAGCCGAACATTATATTCCAAATGTATTTGTTCATGAAAATAGTTATGATGTTTTAAATCATATATGCACACTTTGCCAAGAAATTGAGTGTAATTGTGACAATTTTCCAAATGTTTATGAAAACTCTAACGCTACTATCTTAAATATTTCGGAACACATAAATTTAACTAATTTAGGATTAAATAAAAAAAAAGGTTTAACCATCGGTCATTTAAACGTAGCTGGACTGTCTTCTAAATTTGATGAATTACAATAAATGCTAACATCTAAGAAAAACAAAATAGATATAATGGGTATAAGTGAAACGAAATTCAATGAAAACCATAAAACTGAAACATTTCATATAGATGGATATCAAGTACCTTTTCGTCGCGACTGTTTATTCAATGGCGGTGGAGGTTTGGCAGTTTATGTAAAACAAAACGTAAATTGCATACGACGATTAGATTTAGAAGGAGATGATATAGAAATAATTTGGTTAGAAATTATGCCAACTAAATGTAAATCTTTTTTAATTGGTTCACTTTACAGGCATCCAGAATCTAAAGTTGCATGGAAAGAAATATTTGACACTCATATAGAAAAGGTTCAACTTGAAGAAAAAGAAATATTAATTTTAGGCGATATAAATCGAGATTTATTAAATTCCAAAATAAAGGATGAATGGTCTAGCTATATTTTATCACTAGGATTAAAACAGTTAATTAAGCAGCCGACGCGTGAATGTTCAACTTCAAAAACTTTAATAGACCACATTTATACTAATTGTGATCAAAATATATGTAATGTAAGCGTGCCCAAAATAGGAATTAGCGATCATTATCCGATCCTATGTACAAGAAAGTTAAATTATAAAGAAAAAATCAATTCACATAATTTTATAAAATACAGATCATTTAGGTCATTTTCAGAGGAGTCATTTTTATCAGATCTTATCAGCATCCCCTGGGGTTATCTAAACAACACTGATACTAATGAAGTACTTCACACTTGGGTGTCTAATTTGTCAAGTGTTGTAGATAATCACGTCCCAATTAGAATTCACAGAGTTAAACACATAAAACAACCAGATTGGTTTACACCTGATATTTTAGATGAAATTAAAGAACGTGATAAATTTAAGGCTAAAAATGATATGGATAACTACAGAGTTTCAAGAAATAAAGTTTGTACATTGATACATAATTCTAAAAAAGAATCTTATGAAAGAAAAATTGAGGAAGGAAAATCAGACCCTAAAACAGTTTGGAAAATATTTAAAGAACATGGTGCGTCTACAAAAAAGACAAACAACTGTAATTTAATAAAAAGCATTCATAAAGATGGAATAGATATTACTGATAACCAAGATATTGCAAATACTTTTAATAACTTTTTTGTAAACGTAGCCGCTAACTTAAAAGAACCTATTCCAACTTCAAATTTTGATAAAGTAAATGATTTTGTTAAAAACAAAAGTTCATGATCATATGTATTTTCACATTCCTCTGATTACGGAATCCCAAACGCGTAAAATGTTAAATAATTTAGATGTATCCAAAGCTACAGGACTTGACCAAATAGGGCCAAAACTTTTAAAATTATCAGCTGATGTTATATCAAATAGTCTTACGTATGTTATAAATTGTAGTATAAAACAAGGTGTTTTCCCAGATGAATGGAAATGCGCAAAAGTTAATCCTTTATTTAAAAAAGGTTCATTAAATGATGTAAATAACTATAGGCCAATATCAATTTTACATACTCTTTCAAAATTGATTGAAAAACATGTGCATGATTCATTTGTTAATTACCTTAATCATTATAAGTTATTATGTAAATCCCAAAGTGGGTTTAGAAAAAAATATAGCTGCGAAACAGCATAAGTATGTATGATAGATAAATGGTTAACAGCTTTAAATGATGGAGAATTTGTAGGCGTTGTTATGTTAGATTTTTCTAAAGCATTCGATTTATGTTCCCACGAAATACTATTAAAAAAATTACAAATTTACAAATGTGGAGATAATACTATTAAATGGTTCAAGTCTTATCTTACAAATAGAACTCAAGCGGTGAACTTAAACGGTGTTCTCTCTGATAAGCAAATAACGACATGCGGGGTCCCGCAAGGGTCTATTCTAGGGCCTCTTTTATTTATTTTATTCATAAATGACTGCCTATGTATGTACAGGATAATGTTTCAAACGTTGATATGTATGCAGATGATACTACAATATATGACATAAATAAATCTAAATTAGAAGTTGAAATGAATTTACAAGCTGCTTTGAATAACGTCAGTACATGGTGTCTAAACAATGGTATGGTATTAAATGCTTCAAAAACAAAAGTAATATTGATAACGACACCCCAGAAACGGACAAGATTAGTTAATCAACCTCTAAATTTGAAATATAAAGACTTAAATCTGGAAATCACAACAGGTGATAAAATTCTTGGCATATATATAAATGAAAACCTTAAATGGGATACGCATATAAAATTTCTTAGGAAGAAAATATCTAGTAATTTGTGGCTATTATCAAGAATTAAAGTATTTATTCCTGTTAATTATAGAATAATGTTTTACAAAGCCTGTGTCCAACCACATCTTGACTATTGTAGTATCATTTGGGGTAGTACAAAACAATCAAATATCCAGGTTTTAGTGCGATTACAACGAAGAGCATGTCGTATCATTCTAGGTGAACAATATACCACTTTAAGCGAGGCTTTAAATATAATTAATTCTCTTAATATTGAACAGAGGGTTTCACTTCATAAAGCCAAATTTATGTACAGGGTATCGCAAAATGCAGTCCCGTCATATATTCAAAATATGTTCAATTACAATGTCAGGCGTCCAAATCATTTACGTTCTTCAAATAAATCGGATTTTTTAATACCCAAACCAAATATAGAACTTTTTAAAGGGAGTATGTCTTACTCTGGGTTAAAAGTATGGAATAACATTCCAAATGAAATAAGACAGAGCGAAAGTATTAAAAGTTTCACAGTAAATTATACTAAGTGGATAAAATCGAATCAACAGTCATAAAGCTAAAATTGTAAATATGGCCATATGTAAGTCTGTAAGTTAAACCTCTGCCGCCATATGTATGTATTATGTTGTTGTGTAACATTGTTTTCATGTTGATCATGTTTATGAATAATGTTAACTTTGAATTTGTTATGCTGATTGTTATATTGCTATATAATTAGGTATTTGTATGTATGTAAATATTGCTTTAGAGGGCCCCAAGGAAGATTAGTTTATACTAGTTGGGTTACCCTCTGTAAATAAAGACTTTCATTCATTCATTCATTTACTCCCATTTAGTGAAATCATTCCTGATAAACGTACCCAAATGTTCAATAATCTATTTATTATTTTCTAAAATATATTTTGAAGACAGTTCATGATGTTTACTGTTGTCCGACCAAAATGTTGTACATTTCATACATTCTATAATAGCTCACTAGAAAATAAATGCATTTAAGTGTTGGTTACACACTATTTCAAAGTAAGTTGAATAGTGTAACGTGAAATCCTAGTTTTCTCCAATAAAAAAGCGATACGACAATTGAGTTACACGATGCTATTATAGTAAAGTGACTTTAAAAGGGAATTTATTTTCTCTGCTTTTGAAAGATCGACATTAGTTTAGCCATATAAAAGCGATACGTTTAGAAACGTATTGCTCTTAGATTGTATATAAAAATAATATTGGTCTTCCGAATTTCAAACAGAATATGGCTAACTGAGAAGTCGTAGACTTGCAAAAAATGAGCACTCAGTATATAATCAACAAAAAAAGAAACTTCCGCAACTTTACCCATACATGTAGACACAATGAAAACATATTTTGTTTGGTCTTATATGTTAATACCTTTGTTCAATCGCCAGCACTGTCATGAAAACAATTTTCCCTGAATCAAACTTGTACGCAAAGTTATTCCTCTTTTTCGGTTTAAACAGCTTTTCCGGGTCTTGTGGTTTAATCTTTGATTTAACACAGTTTTGTGCTATTGAAATAAACAGCAGAAGATCCAAAAAGACGGAGAATGTAAGCTGACCTGTTCACTAATTTTTGCGCCATACAGCTTTCAAGAATGAATATTTTCAGACTACCTCTTTTTATAATACAAATATAATGATTTCGCAATTTGAATAAAACATGTTTCAGCAGCAAAACACTAACTCTGTTTTTTATGATTATTAATATTGATCAGAATGATTGAGTGATATATATATAATGATGAAATTATATCTAGATTGGTGTACAAAGTTTAACAAAGTCAACTCTATGCAAATAACAGCTTAAAATGCGGAAGTTTCTTTTTTTGTTTATTATAGTTCAATACTAGCACTGTTCTGACC
Source organism: Cyrtodaria siliqua (assembly GCA_037043455.1). Lineage (NCBI taxonomy): Eukaryota > Metazoa > Mollusca > Bivalvia > Adapedonta > Hiatellidae > Cyrtodaria > Cyrtodaria siliqua. The sequence goes on from JAWPHD010002977.1 coordinate 82,559, forward strand.
TGTTCACTCATTTTTGCGCCATACAGCTTTCAAGAATGAATATTTTCAGATTATCTCTCTTTATAATACAAATATAACGATTTCGCAATTTGAATAAAACATGTTTCAGCAGCAACACACTAACTCTGTTTTTTATTATTATTACTATTGATCAGAATGATTGAGTGATATGTATATAATGATGAAATTATATCTAGATTGATGTACAAAGTGTAACAAAGTCAACTCTATGCAAATAACAGCTTAAAATGCGGATGTTTCTTTTTTTGTTTATTATAGTTCAATACTAGCACTGTTCTGACCTGTTCACTCATTTTTGCGCCATACAGCTTTCAAGAATGAATATTTTCAGATTACCTCTCTTTATAATACAAATATAATGATTTCGCAATTTGAATAAAACATGTTTCAGCAGCAACACACTAACTCTGTTTTTCATGATTATCAACATTTCTTGGACCAAATGCATCGTTTCAAAAACACTTTAATTACATATATTTTTGCATACAGATAATATCTAAAACAGTGTTACTGTTACTGGGATTCTGTCAAAATATGTGGTGGCAATAAGTACCTGTATGCCCCTTTCGACAAAAGGTATATGGTTTGGAAATATCTGTACCGAATTAACATGAAACGGCTTACATGTCCGCGAGAATAAACAAAATATTCATAACTGTCATACAACAATCATGCTTATATGGACAAGTTTATTTTCAAAAGTTTAATGTTTCTCTTTCAGGATGATAAACTGAAACTAATACAGTTTATAAAGACATATTGGCTAAAAAGCAGTCACGTAAAATTTATTAGTATGAACGATTGATTTTTAGAGCACTTTCAAGCCGTTTCATTCCTCTGTACTCTACTTATAAGGGGGCGTCCGTGGCCGAGTGGTTAGAGTCTCTGACTTGCAATCACTTGCCCCTCACCGATGTAGGTTCGATCCCTCAGGGGCCTAGGAATCTTTATGTTTGGAAGCTATCCAGCTGGCTTGCGAAACGTCGGTGGTTCTACCCAGGTGCCCGCCCGTGCACGAAAATTGCCCGGAGGGGCACCTGGGGTCTTCCTCCACCTGTGGAAGCTGGAAAGTCGCCATATGACCTTAGCTGTTGGTGCGACTATAAAATCCAATTCAATTCTACTTATAAGACAGCAATCTACTTATTTATCAGTCCATTGACGTTAACATATTAGATAGTTGTATAGGCCCTACTCTTTTATAAATATTAAGTACCAAAACATGTAATTGCCATTTCTCTTTGATTTTGGTTAAGTATAGTTTACAATTGAAGGTTTATTCGTTATAGCTTTAAACAGATTACCATGATTTTTTTTATATAATACGGCAACGTTTTATCGAAAAGATATGTTTTTTCCTGAGTCGAGAAAAAGTTAAAATAAAATGTACCAATATTTTAGCCTTATCGTCATAATTGATCACAAATGTTTCCATATATAGGATAGTACAATATACAATGTTCTTATCATTGAATAAGTGTTTTGTCTCGCAGGAGGACATTGTGTCAAAATGATATTATATTAGTGGAACACAGTACCATATATGAGTATGTTATCCTATACAAGTACAATGCCTCAACGAAGCTATTGATCAAAACGGTTGTATAAGTACTATATGGTACAAATGTAATACTGACTGAGGTATAATGCCTCAACGAAGCCAATGGTCCACACGTTATATACGTATATGGTAATATTGACTGAGGTAGAGTGTCCTTTATTAATTAACTGAACAACATTAGCCTTGTAGTACTAGAAATAAACAACACAACACGGCACAAATCGGCCAATACGAATCAAAAATTGATCCCAATGAACGAAAATTCACGGCCAATACGGCCTGGAAGTCGATCACTATGAACACAATGTATTGATTACAGTTATACAGTTTTCTGACTGATAGAGAAAATGTGCTATAGGTTAACAAAGAATGGTATTAACATTTTCATATCTGTAATTTGGATTTGTTACTCAGGTCATAACCTTCAATGTGTTATTATGTCTGTGTTACAGTAAACTGCTACAGTTTTCCAAGCGTTTCTACACATTAAAATGTATTTATTAAACTGTGTGACTTAAACAATTTACTGTAAATTAATCTTTTAGTAGTGCACTTCAATTACCTTATCTTAAACATTTGTTCTGTTTCGTTTATTAATTTATCCTATATAACCACAAATAAAATCGCCATTGCTCAAAAAGCAAAACATATTTATATATCATCAATATTTGCTTCTACAATATCACTATGCATTGCTTAAACATATTACAGGCGATACGTCACTACAAATTATCGAAGAACCTTTATAATACCTATTCACTCATTTTGGTAGACTATAAGAATCGTTCATGGGTATCAGGTGAATAAAGGGAATTCCAACACGAGGTATAATTGTTATTTTATAACTGATTAAAACAGTTATACCAAGTGATGGAATTTCCCTATTTGAGCCGGATACCCATGATTGATTCTTTTTCGTGCATATCATTTACATTCTGCGCATTGACTTCGCCAACTACTAACGTGTTGCATGTTGCATGCTTATTTAAACAATGACGTCATTCAGCTGCTGACTTTTATCTTCCGCCATGTGTAAGGCTTTCGATCACCCATGTAAAACGCGGATAACCTTATCCGGTATACAATAAATTATTCGTATAACTGGTTGATTTTCAAACAATAATTCTATGATTTATTAGAAGCTGTCCGAAAAATCTTACTTATTTGAAGTATTGTTTGTGGAGGGGATTACCGATAATTATTTGCTGCTCAGTGATTGTATTAAAATATATCCGGGAGCTATTAAACTAAATATAATGGGATTTTTATGTGAAACGTATGTTCTTTATGGTTGTCCTTTTTGATATAGAGGTTTGAAGAATAACCTGTTATTCTGATCAACGTCTTTATCGTGACAGGTGTTGCACCTTATATTACCTCACTTGAACAGGCTCAATACAACCGAGCCTGCTACTTTTAAACATTTCTTGTGCGTTTTTTGACTCAAAGGGATCCAATTTTCAGTTAATTATTTATATCAACTAGGTTCTTACTAACAGTCACCCATTTTTTAGACATTTATCATTTGACTGACGATTTTAAATGTTCCTTATACAATTGAATTGAATTGAATTGATTTTATAGTAGCACCAACAGCTAAGGTCATATGGGGACTTTTCCAGATTCCATTGGTGGAAGAAGACCCCAGGCGTCCCTCTTGGCAATCTTCGTGCACGGGTGGGTACCTGGGTAGAACCATCGTCGTTCCGCAAGCTAGCTGGACAGCTTTCTGTTCCTTATACAAACAATGATTTTATACTGTGTTGACTTCTGTTCGAAAATCTTACACATATGTTTGATTGTTTGTATAGGGGATTATTAAAACTTATTTGCTGTTCTGCAATTTTATTAAAACATTTGATGTAAACTTACTTTCCTCGTGTGTTAAAAAGCTTAATTTTTTTTTAGAAACAACGGTTCTTTCTTGCGATTTGGGTGAAGTGTTGCTCTCTGTGATATAGACTACAGACAAATATACACATTAGTAGGCCATAGTAAGTAAAGAAGTAAAGTATTGTTGTAGATAATATACAACTTATAGGGTCATGAGAACATTTCAAGCAACTATTTTTTATTGTTTTATGCTCTCTGATTATATGCATGAATCTCAATGTTCTTGGATGTATACAAGACGAAATTTGTCCTACTTCTAACACAGACAGTACGGCTATTTCTTCTCATTTACATCAAACCATAGTTGCGATGAAAAATCAGTAAAAATCAACATGGCAGACATGTTTTATAGCCCAGTTGCAGATGGTGATCGTACAGCAGCAGCCATTCCACTGATTATAAAAAAGATATACGTGGCAACAAGTGTTTCAGATGTGATTCCAACAGCCACAATAATGACGCTTTTACGAATATTATGGTGTCTTACATTTGATGTTAACAGCAACAGCTACAGTTCTGCCAGGTCAATTGTATCGACATTATGTCACTTAATTTGTGTCAACAGCCTTGTTGCGTCTACAATGCCGCTGTAAATGTATAAACATTATAAAAGAAACTGATGACTACTTGTCTATCTTGTTTGTGTTTGTTTTGCTATCAAGGGATCCCCTTTTCAAAATGTATTGACATTCACACTAGCGTTCGTTTAATGTTGTGTGGTTTTGGTTGTAAAATGACTACAGATCATAAATGTTATTACTTACTGGTCCTTTGGGATCATCATGGCAATCTTTGCGGCTTTAAAGTAGAATACCGCTGAGCCTGGGGATAGAGGTATGAACGATATTGCACAAACATTACCTCTCATGAACAGACTCAATGAAACCACGTCTACTACTGTTTTTTTCTCTTGTTTGTGTTTGTTGCTTCCAAGGGATCCCCTTTTCAGTATATTTGATAATTTATGTGACAGGTGTTATGGATTTGGTGCGTACAACAATTTCACTGAGAAACTATTACAGAATCATTTAATTTGCAGGAATAATAACTTAATATGTTAATCACTAATCGCCTGTAACATGTTACTACCAACCAGTTAATATCATTCGTCTATGTATTCGAGTAGCATATATCAATTATATAAGCATTTTATTATTTCATTTGAGCAAAAGAGATTTTATTATTATTTAATGGTAATGACATTACTTGGTTAACTAATAGCACATTTTCCCAGTCATTTATAAAACACTATTACTGTAATCAATATATTTGTTCATATTGGCCGACTTCCGGTTGTATTGTCCGAGTGTATTGTCATATTGGCCGACTTTTGGTTCGTATTGTCTGTTTGTATGTCGTATTATGTGAAAGATTTCTAGTAAAATAATGCTAATATTGTTCAGAAAATAAAGGACAATCTACCTCAGTCAGTATTACATTTGTACCATATAGTACTTTTACAACTATGTTGACCAATAGCTTCGTTGAGGCATTGTACTTGTATAGGATAACATACTCATATATGGCATTGTATTCCATTACTGTTTAACTCCTTCTTCTGTAGCACAATGTCTATTCATTTACACAATGTACTCCTATAAGACCAGTTTATACGGGCAAAGCTCGACCTTTGCCCGACTATATGTTACACGTATGCATGCGAATAAATATGGTAAACTCACTAACTAACACAACTAATTATCATTTTCATAATGCGTCCAACTTCAATATCGTCTCCGATGGCGCGCGTCCGCCATTTTGAAACTTCTGGTCTCGTTTGTGACCAGCTTCCTGTCTCAAGGTGAAGACACAACGACGTGATTAACAGTAGAAAGCAAAAAATAACTCACAGGCGTTCTTTCATGAACAAGAATAATTAATTTAAAGAATGCTTACATTTTTTTGCAGGATTTCTATCGATTTTGATACAACGTAATTAGCGTTATTTCTAGAATACACATTCGCAAAATCTCGATCAATAATGATCGACATTGACCGAGTTAGAACAAATGTAGTAGATGAAGGGAGGTTTCTTGATGGTTTAAAGAGGACATGTTCAAAACACAGCGATATTTCCGTGTTCTCTGGCTAATTTTGAACGGGTTTCGAGTGGATGAGTTTTATTGCAATAAAATGGGACAACATACATTAAAGAAATAGAATGGGCCACATTTCGACCCCTTATGATAAAAAATGATAACAGCAACGCTGATTAAGAACAGTTTGTTTTAGTATATGCTTTTAGTATATGATAGAACACAATATGTGTTTCCAGTAAAGTCTAAAGAGCTCATACATAAAATAAAGAAAAGGCTAGACAAATACACATATGTTTACATTAAAAGCAATTTAAATATAATAAGAAATTAATATGAAATAGGCACTGCCTAGATAACGGGCAAATAACTTCGATATAATTAATTGTGTGTGGGAAGGAGAGGGAGTGGTGTGTGTGTGTGTGGGGGGGGGGGGGGATGGTGGGTGGGTGTAGAATTTGATGAAAACAGGTAACAATATTCTTAATAACAGATAACAAAAAAGAAATTGCGCCAATAACATCTTAACAGAAAAAAACATCCTCTTCCCACTCCCCACTGGCACTACCTACCTACTACTATGAGTCTCATTCATTAGAACATCCTAAGTATTTTGATTGGTGTTAATGTCAAACAAATATAGTCTTGATATTCCAGTTGTATGATTCAAGTTAATCAGAACCCCTGTCATCCTTTCTAATATTAAAACACAGATCTCCACACGTTTCTAGATTCATTATCTACAGTACTTTACTAACAAAATCATAATTTTAATTTAATTATTCTACTAACACGTCTATGTCAGATAGGTCCCAGCAGGGGTTTGGAATTAACGAAAGACAAATAGATAGTACTGGAACCTTTCTAACACGAGATTGACATTTAAAATACTTAGGCCAAATAAAATAATACTTGACAAGTGTTTACTGTGACCCTACCGACTCATTTAAAACGCCGCCCACACCTCTTTTTGAGAATAAAACAAATCTAATTATTTTGACAATAGTAATTAATATTATGATTTGATCAAATTTAAAAATTAGAGTTAGTTCTCATCCTTAGAATAGAGACAGGTCTGTATTTAAGGACTTTAACTGTACAAAATGTACATTTTATCGAAGTGCTTTGCCCATTACATAGGTAGTGCCTATTTCATATTATGTACTATCCTATATATGTAAAGACATTTGATAAATACTATCGATACTACTGAAATCATTGTTCAATTTCATGTTATCATTTTCTTAACTCAGTTTAAAAACAGAGTCAGTTATAAAACTATACCTAACCGTTAACAGCGGAAACATGGCAACGTGTTTTTGGTAAAAGGCCCCCGGCGAGCGGCCTTTTTTGCCATTGACCTTTCCAAATGGCGGTAACCCTTATGACAACCATTTGTGCGTTTGTGACGTCATATGCCTTTATTCCTTATTAACTTTGCCATTCATGTACGTTTTTTTGCGTGTTTTTGGGTTTACTGTGTTCTGTGAAAGCTGCATTTCCTGTTCGACTTTTATACTTATTTTTGGTACTTACTATTTATAGAGTATACTGTTTTCATGTTTGTCATTCTGAAAAGGACACATTAAACCTTAAAAAGAAAAATTGCTGAGATTAGCATGTTTGTTGTGAGAAAAATATGAATACTTTGTTAATTCTCACGGACAATTTAACCGTTTTATGTTTATCAGTACAGAAACCTAAACACGGCTACATATACTTTAAGTCGTAGAAGGCATGCAGGTGCTTTTTGCCACCACATATTTTGGCGGAATGTCTGTGATACTAACACTATCAACTATGTGAATAAATACATATAAAACTTGCACGTCAAACGTTTTTGAAACGATGCCTTTTGTCTAAGAGATGTTGATAAGATCAAACTAAACGATATTCAGTTTTTGCCCATCTTCGCAAGAAATCAACGATTTTAAGGCTGCAGAATTGCTTGTAAAAATGCGAATGATCTACAGTTAAAATTTACGGACGAATATAATTAAGAGCATTGATACTACAGTAGCTGGAAATATGTTTGGGTTTCTCAATACTGTTCAAGATAGATATAAAACATCGTGAATTTACAGACAACTATTTGCCTAATAAGTCTAAATCGTCAGAAAATAATGCAAGTTTTCACTTCAGAACATTGGACATATTGAGCTTTTGCGTGAATACTCTTTGCAAGTCTACGACTTCTATGCTAGCTATACTTGTTTGACATTCTGAAGACCAATTTGCAGGATTTTATTATCTTAGACAATCTAAAAGAAATATGTATGTAAATGTATCGCCTTGATATGACTAGAGTAATGTCAGTCATTGAGTAGAACATAGAAACAAATTACATTTTAGAGGCGTTAGTGTAATTCCATCGTGTAACGCAAATATATTTGTATATTTACTCTTTATTACATTTCTATTGGAGAACGCTATGACTTCACGTAAAAAGTTCGTAATCTAACGGGTTTTACTTACTCTGAAAAAAATGTGTAATTATGGTTTAAACCAATTAACTAACACTGTATTATAGAATTCATGAAATGTACATCACCTTGGACTGAGAACAATAGTACTCATCACAAAAGTTCACAAATCGATTATTAACAACTGTGGGTGCGTTTATCATGTTTATCAAAGTCATTTCACTAAAAGGCAGTTCTGTATTAGTAATGAATGATCGCCCTCTCCCTTTCCCAAACCCATTTTCTGAGATAGTTTATAATAGATCGAAGTACAGTGAAATTATTTGTTATTTTAACTTAATTAGGTTACTAACTCTTTACTCGCAAGATGAGTACTCGACGGGCATACTAAGTTAGTTACACAGAACGGATCAAGGTTTTATGCCTTGAATACAAACTATTTAGAAGAAATATAAATGTTATTATATATTATTATAGTCGGCCACGCTCATTAGTTTTAGAGTAATTAACATGCCAGTACTTCATGCATGCGGGGTTCTTACGCTTACGTTTTTAGGCAGAATGTGTCTGGTAAGAAATAAACGTTCAGGCCATGCACTTGATACCCAGTTTATGTCTCCATGACAACTACTTTTAACATGTTTTAAGCTCCGCGATTTATTATTATTTGAAACTTTTTCCAATTTGTTCAGACATTTAATGGTTGTTTCTATCGGCAACTATTTCACGCATGCGTAAAACCTTGCTTGTACACAATTGAATATGTTCACAAATGAGATAATGGAAGTACGCTATTTATCAAGTAGATGGAAAATGTCGCAAATACGTATGACATACTCGTAATGCCATACAACAAAGTGGATCGATGCTGTGATATGAAATCGTTTTATTCAAGAAACTACCAGCTATATATATTTACGTTTACTGGATTAATAGCAATGCATTTTAAAAAATGCATTTTTAAAAATTCAAATATATTTTTATAAATACAAACTGCATTTTTATAGCGAAAGAAAATGCATTTCGCTTTTCGACTGACTTCTATTATTATCCTTGAAAACGCGGATGAGTCGATAATTACCACAATCCGCTTTGTAATTCCAAATTTACATTTTTTGCAGAGACAATAAGTAACTTAACGTCTTTTCCCGCGATTGTACTGAAGAGCTGCATTAACTGACTATATAATTTGAGCGAAAACCATTGCTGTATAAGTCGTTTGTGCATTTAAACGCACGCATTCTGTTGCATTCAGGAATGCAGCTTCTTGCATTTAAATGAACGCGGAGTTTGGTTATAAATGCTGAATGCATTCAAGAACGCAAACGATCACTGTAACTCTGCTGTAAACAAAGACAATTGTTTACAAAGATATGCTTGCCCTTTTAATAAGACAGACGAAAATAACCAGTCATAAACAAGGAAAAAAATGAACATTAAAAGTGCACCTACTCAGACAAAAGCGTAATGTAAAACTAAACATAACCTGAGCAGTCAATTTGTCAAGTGCATTTCGAACCTACTATTTATGGCTTTAATGTTGAATTACTGTGCTAGGGAGACTGAGATTTGTTGAACCGTATATTACCTCTCATGAACAGACTCGATAAAACCTCATCTGCTATTTTACTCTCTTGTTTGTGTTCACTTAAGGATTGAATTTGATATTTCGAGCTAGACTTATGTTTTTTTCATAACGCGTAGAAAAATCGTAATCAGGTTTTAATTACGTTGTATTTGTTAAAAATAGTGTTTTGAAGTGTAATACGCACTGCTGTCACAGCGACACTGCCAGCATTGCAAGATTCTTGAATAGCAATTTAAACGAAAATGTCTAGATAACGTTACGGCATACTAAACAACAATTCGCCAGATCATTTAAATGCACTATGTTTATTTTAACTCCGCCCCAAAAGTAAATGTTTTTCATTGGAAATTAAAATGCAACACGATGAAGTGGTTCATTTAAGGGCAATGTTATAGAAATGTTAACATTGTTTCAAAGGGATCACCTCTTACAGTGCGTATGATATTTTTACAATTTCTTCACTTCAAAAGGTAGAAAGAAATATATAGTCCAATTCTATATTCTATAACTTTATTTCTACATGCTACCAACTATAATGGTGCATTAATATTTACAACAGTTTACTAATAATGATAGTCTCTCTCTCACATAACTACTGAACTCTTGTTTCCATCTAGCAAGTCCAGGTAAAAAGCCAGGAAAAAGCCACGAAGGAAAGCCACGAACAAAGAAAACCCTCCCTTTTTATAAGGTCCCTTCCAAATAAGGGGTTAGCATGGTCGTAAATATTAGCATGCTAACTCATCAATCTTATAGCATCTACAAATAAGGAATGCTAACACATAAATCATGTAGCATTAGCATTAGCCTGGTTCATAGAGCATCTCCCAAATAAGGGATGCTAACCCATAAATTATGATCATTAGCATTAGCCTAAGTTAGCCCTGTAGAGAGATACACATCTAGATTTATGGTGCTAACCGAAGACAGACATAATGTCCTCAGTAACCAGGCTTGAATACTGGTACCTGTACAAAATTACAACAATATGTTTTAAAAGCGTTAGCTTGTATATAAATTATGAGACGGAATTTAACCAAAATCGTATTTGTCCCATTTAGCGAGGAGACTTCGTCTTATAGCTGCCATGTCAAGTGCAATGATATAGCATTTACCTGTATTTGTACATACTTTGCAATATTCCGTTATGGTTTCGTCCTTTCGGTCGGATTTTCATTTTCTATTCGATGAACGATAACAGCAGCAGCAAAGGTGATTCGAGGAAGAGACAACAGTTACAGGTAGTAATCAGTTACCAAAGCTTTTGGAGGGCCTACACCTTAGGGATTTACGCAAGCTATGCCAAGTAAACGGTTTCAATACCATATCGTGAAGACACATGTTATCTAATGTACTATTACATTGTATCTCATGAACACTGCGTTTATGCATAAAATGGTTATTTTCCTGAGAAAACTGGTTTATTGAATGCAAAGTTGATTTATCAACTTGCATTCGTAGTCATTGCTCGCCATCTGAGGGATAACCTACATTTTTTTCTCATAAATCGAGGCTTCAAGCCGTACATGCATGCTGATCTATGCTAGACGAATGTATTGGATGCTGAAAACAACTATAATGCAAATAAACAGGTCGAGAAACTCTACGTAAATCTCATTATCTATGAGTTGTGGGCGATTTCTTTTTCAAGCGAGTTTTTTTTTTTTGCAAGGTGTTTTCTCATCAATGGGAAACACGATGTGACGTCACACGCACCTTCGCTTGACAGTGTTATATTTGCGCAAAGAGTCCAAATTAAACGACATTTCCAGGGAAAGAGTTGTTTGAATATATGTAGAGTTGTTTCAACATATTTATTATGTATAATTGTGTATAGCAACAACTATTTCAAAAGAGTTTTAGTGATTCACGATTTCAATAAAATATTATTAATGATAAGATGAAATAAAGAAACATGTTTATACATTAGACACCACCGGATTGTTATTCTGTATGGAATATAGTATTTATAGAAATCTTGTTATGGTTATATATTCTGTATTTAAGATGGGATTTGATCAAAACTTTCATAGATTGTAGAGTTCAGGGTCTAGTTGTGCAATAATGTTAACACGTATCTCTACGTCATGACGTCTTGACGTCAATGACGTTACAATGTTATTAAACCATTTTTTTCACTGATCGCATTTGTTAAGTTGTATAAAATCAATCAGTGTCTCCCAGTCAACGCTGACACTTTTAACAACATGACGTCATTCCAAATGGCCATATCACTGACCGTTGTGATGTCATGACGTCATCTAATTTGGAAAGCCCGTGTTTGACCAGGTTCTGATCAAAATATATTTATTAATAACAATTGTCAAGCTCCAGATTATCTGAGTTTTTATTCATAACATGTGTCAAGCTCCAGATTATCAGTATTCATTCATAACAAGTGTCACGCTCCAGATTATCTAAGTTTTCATTCATAATGACAAGTTTCATTTTGGAATGGAGTCTATTCATTTTCTCAGTAATGTTTGGTGAATTCGGGCACTGTACTAACAAAAGGATTTAATGTTTTGTTTGTAAACATGTATTTCGAAATCGACTAAATCATGAAACTGCACATGACTGTGGCAATTTAACGTACTTCGTCCAACTAGGTTCTGTTCTGTTTCTTGTTTTTGTTGTTTTTTTATCAAAATTATGGCCACTTTTACCCTTGTAGTTACTTATGGTCAATTTCAATTCTTAATTTGTATTTTTATTCTTTAGTAAATACTACAGTAAAGTTTATTTTAAATGTGTGGGTCAGACATAGGGAAGTTGAATCAATACATTAGTATATTTGCTGAGTGAAAATGCAGGAAGCCTTAAAAACGTATGATACTTAACGATATTGATTAAATATCCAGAAATACACCAGGAATAGTTTCATTGAATTATCAGAAGCCAGAGTATTACGAAAATAAACTGTTAATAGTCAGAAAAGGGAGAGTTGATTGACGATATATAATTCCCCATAATATATTTTTCAAATTTTTCATGCAGCAGAATTGTGCATTGAAAATGACCTATCAAAAACAACTTTCGCACATGACATTTTTATTTCTCAACCGAATTTGAAAAGTAAGGTATTGTTATTTACCACTAAAAATTGATATACGACTTATTTAGGTGACAGATTAACTTTATCTTAAAAGTCCGATAAACCTTTGGCTGAAACAAGCGCCCCAAACAATAGTTCGAATATCTCTCTAGAAAATAGATTTTTATGAAATGGATAGAATTGAAACTACTTTTTCCTTGACACATTTATGTTCACGAATGAGTGCCTTGAAGGATATTTATTTTGTCGTAGGCGTTAGCGATTTTTTATTTTATTTTCTTTAGCATCGGTGTTTGATACATTTATCGTTATCATCTTAATTTTTTGAACTTATATTTTACGTACGACCGGAGAGCTGAGCTAAGTTACAATTGCTTCTTTAACTTCTGTACAGGTTTTAAATTTTAATATTAAGTTCTATGGTATATATGTCGCATACGACTTTCTTTGAAAATGGTCCGTGAGATGTTTTTTCAAGAGGATAGCACATGCATTATAGGAACAAAAAAGGAACAGCCATTCCAACCTTTTTTTAAGATTTAGATAAATATAATCATATTGTCCCCAGTCTTTCTGACCACAAAAAATAGCGTCTCCGTGGCCGAATGGTTAACGACGTTGCGTTGCAAACCTTCGCCTCTCACCGCTGCGGTTTAGAATCCCACTGGTAGCTCGACTTGTAAGTGAGTGTCGATCCTTTCGGATGGCGGGTGGTGTACAGTACTGGTTCTGCCGAGGAAAAGTGGGTGGTCTGCCTCCACCACAAAAAAAATCGACCGTCGTATATAACCTTACATGTGTTTGAAATGACGTAAAACAACATATAAACAAACTGACCAGAAAACTCATAGCAAAAATCAAAGTGACTCCGATAATGTCGATTTCGTGACATATAATGCCGTAGTAATTTCCTCGCCCAGGGAGAAATGTATGCAAATTACATGCGTGAAACCCACATACCATGTCTAAAGTCAAGTAATCCTATTGACCCTAATTTCTAAAAGTCGCTATTCGCTTTGATGTATATACTAACCCCACTATTGCTTTGTGCTTGTTAATGTTTTGTGCTTGTTAATGTTTTAAGTAGAACAACATGTTTACCAAATTGATGTTGTTTTCATGATATCTTAATGATGATGTCTGTATAGGTACATTATTCTGAAAGATACTATCACAATGTCATGTAACTATGAGCTAACATGCTAAGGTGTCAAATATAAAAAATAACCATCCTTAATATGAATAACTTTTCCGTTTGATCATTAATATGTGTGGCGGAAAAACCAATTGAACAGTATTGGTAAATAAATTAAATTCATTGCTTTTATCATGAAATTGTTTCAATTTTTATAATGTTCACTTAAAGACATATTTCGAGCCTATTGTATTTGGAGGGGGGGGGGGGGGGGGTGGGGGTGGGGGTGGGGGGAGAGAATTTCTATAGGTAACTGTAAATCGCTGTTAGCCATGCAGTTTCATGAGCAAACTGTGATATTCAATTTTTCTTCGGATTATAAGGCCCACCCAATAAAGCATTTGTGACCAGTACACATAATAACACATTAAGGAATGTTGTATATTTATTGTGTTGTGCTCTGACTTTTGGTCTAAAAACAATTAAGAAATACCAGATAAGTTTTGTATTCAAAAGCTAAATTATGAACATATATTTCTTCATTAAAGTAAAACACAAAGTGTTGTTAGGCTATTATTACCCTCAATATAGCAATGCTATACAAATAAAAAACTAAGAGCGGGCCTCAATTTATATACCTGAGTTGATCAGCCATGAAGCGTGCTGGCTGTAAATATTCAAGCTTCTCATGCTTTTCCAACGACCAAGTAGCGTTGGGAAATGTGTCTTTAAAACGAAATGGTATCTGTCATCGGTGACTTTTGATTATTTGACATTTGTTTTCCTGAAAACAAAAACTAATTAGTTTAGTTTCTCGACATGTCTACCCCGTTTCTAAGACACAGTTAATGGTGTAAGACTAGTTATTCTTTTTTTTTGACACTGGAAACTTGGAATTATTTCCAATATATTTTGAAAAGAAAACATTGAATATAGCTAGACAACACCGTGGTACAAAAACACATCGGGGTCTGTACTTGAAAATCCAATCATGTCTGCCGTATAGTTTTTTCTCGCCCCTGTGTCTTTATATATTATTATTTAAAACTTTGTTTCTAGTTGATTCTCCGATATAATGTTATTTTCTATCTAGTAACTCTTGTGTAGAACTTGGTTTAAACTTGGTTTTGTTTTAGTCATATGCAGACGTGTTGCTAATGTGCAGTCAATAACAATAAACTATTCCATTGTATTATTGAAACTGCGACCCTAGATAATGTAGACCATTCTCATTGACGTTCGTTTGTTACAAGACACTAGAACACATTATTGTTAGCTAACATAATACCTCATCTATCAACAAAGACCATTATTTAGAAGTACTCTTACTGTGAAACCCGACAATTACAATCCGTCTATGACTTTATTTTCGACCTAGATGGTGCACAAAAAAAGTCACGCTAAAACAGACAAAATTGGTCCTATAGAAATCATAGCACCCAAAGGCAATTGCGCTGTAAATCCGCAAAGAGATAATTAACTATACAATGAAAAGGACAATACACAGCGCAAAGACTGGTCAAGACAAACATGGTTTTTGCGAAGGATTTGAAAAATGTACATCACCAAAAGTCTTATGCTTAAAAGAATATTGTGGAAATCAAATAATAAACGACTAAAATAAATCTGACAATGGAACTTTTGCGAATTCTGTAAAGTTCAAACTGACACGTACCCGTTTGAATTATTTGTATGTCATGTTTCGTTTAAATATAGATTATGTTCTAGATAATATTCCCTGTAAGTTGTATGAGAACGAAGGCCCTACTGACAAAAGCGATTCATGTTCAACAAACAAACACGTGATAGATCAACATTTAGAACTTAATCCATAAGCAGGTATTTCTTTTTACGAGGGACGGGCAAACACTAAGTAGGCTTTAGCATGTTTAGTTGTTTATCGAAAAATATGCTAGATTTTGACAAAATTATTTTTATTCCCTTTTAAATACGTCTTTATACTTCTGACATATATAAGAGTATTTATTTTCTTTCAGCAAACCACGATTTAAGTCTATGTCTAAGGTGCTGTAAAACAGAGGAAATCAATCCTAGTATTGAGTCGTATTTGTCCCAGAAAGCATGTTTTGTCAGTTCTGTTAACAAATAAAAGTCACTAGGGACAGGGTCTGGGCTATAAGGAGGGTGTGTCAATTTTTGATGTGTCTGTTCATGAGAGGTAATATCAGGTGCAATTCCTCTCGACCCACCAAACACCGGCTTAAGCGGTATTCTACTTTACAGCCATACATATTAGATTGACCCCTCTACAGGCAGTCACTTTCTCTTGTTCGATGACCGGAAAACCTGATGGGACTCCATTATTTCACTTTCTGAAACCCTGACAGGAGAGGCTGTTGGATGAACATTTGTCCCTCGGATTGATTTGGCTTGATGATCCCAAAGTAGCAGTGATACTTTGTATTCAGGGCTACGTATGTTATGTCGATATGTAACTGTGTGACTGTAAACTGCCAAGTAGTATGTCGATATATAACATTCTGACTGCACATCGCCGTTATATGTACATTATGTCGATATATAACATAATTATTACACATCGTGATACAACATATATTATGTCGATATGTAACAGACGCACACCATCATATTATGTATATTATGTCGATATGTAACATAATGACTGCTCACCGCCATACTAGGTATATAATGTCGATAGGTAACATCAAGACGGAACATCGCCGTAATACTTAAAAGATGTCGAAAAGTAATAGATTGGACTACATATCACCGTACTACGTATAGTATGTCGAAATGTAACACTATGACTGCACATCACCGTAATACTTAAAATATGTTGATATGTAAGAGATTGTACTACCTATCACCGTACTCCGTATAGAATGTCGATATGTAAAATTATTACTACATATAACCATAAATATTATATTATACCAATAGGTGAGATAATGATTGCAAACCGCCATACTCACTATAGAATAACGATATGTAATGTAACTACTGCACATAGCTGTCTATAGAATAACGATATGTAATGTAACTACTGCACATAGCTGTAATACTTACACTATGTCGATATGTAAGAGAATGGACTACACATCATCGTACTCTTTGCCTTGTAGCATTTTCTATGAAAACACTGGAGGGACATCTGAATTCCTTATTTCTAACTTCGTTATTTATAACTACACGACTTTATAACTTCTAACTTCATAACTTCTAACTACATTACTTCTAATTTCATGATTTCTAACTTCACGACGTCTAACTTCACGACTTATCGATTTTTAACTTCAAGAATTCTAACTTCACGACTTATTAACTTCTAATTTCATCACTTCTAACGTCATCAATTCTAACGTCACGACTTTTAACTTCACGACTTATAACTTCTCGACTTATTAACTTCTAATTTCATCACTTCTAACGTCATCACTTATAACTTCACGACTTATAACTTCACGACTTATTAACTTCTAATTTCATCACTTCTTACGTCATCACTTCTAATGTCATGACTTCTAACTTCATGACTTCTAACTATGAAAGTCATGAAGCTTAAAGTCATGAAGTTAGAAGTGGTGAAGTTAAAAGTGATGAAATTAGAAGTTAATAGGTCGTGAAGTTATAAGTCGTGAAATTATTAAGTTTGAAGTCATGAAATTAGAACTAATAAAGTTAGAAGTCATGAAGTTGAAAGTAATGCAGTTGGAAGTCGTGAATTTAGAAGTAATGAAGTTAGAATTAGATATTATGAAGTTAGAAGTATTGAATCAAGATATTATGAATTTGTAGTAATGAAGGTAGAAGTAATGAATTCAGAAGCCATTAAGTCGTGAAGTAAGAAGCAATAAATTAAGAAGTTGTAGTGCACATTGTTTTCCGGATTTATTCGAACATCTTCCTTTATGCTGAATATTTCATTTCACAAGGCTCTACCAGCTCATTAAAATACTTTCAATAACCTTAATATGTTTGACTATGAAGAGATGGTAGATCACAGTTCTTTATACTTGTTGGGTATCCAGTTGTTTTCTAAGATCAACTGCCTTCTGTCGTTAGTTATGTATTTGTTAATATAAAAGATGGACACTGTCATTCTGATTTTTTTTCTTTACATATGTATATTCGTTTATATACAGCAGCTGACTGAATCGAGTCTGTATCTTCAAAACGAAGAGAATGCGGCCACATAAAAAATAACCCCATCTAACATTAGGTTGCAGTACCCTATTGCAAACACCGGTCTGATTGGCGGAAAAAGTATATTTTGATTGGATGATAGACTAGGTGGGAAATTCTATTAGGCTAACTTGAATTTGTCATTTATTTCTGAATATTATTTAACATAGCTTTCATGTGTATGATTTAGCTCTATGATATAGCAGAATAAAAAGGAAAGAGGGTGATTTTTATAAATTTATTTGGGGATTCCCTCAAATTATAGAACTTTGTTTTGCTGAGCATTAAGATTCTTGGGCATGAAAGTAAAACACGTGAGATCAATGACAATAACGAATGCCAATTTGTCAATGTGTTGGGAAAATGGTTGAGGCCGTAGTAATTCTATGGATAAAACAATCAAGAGATTGTATGATCAGTCGCAGTTCATCGAAAGTCATTAGTAAACGCGGATTAAACCTTGTATATCAACACATAAAACATGACGTGGAGACAAGATAAACGCGCCATTTGATAATTACCCCTCTCCATTAGGTGTTAACTTTACACGTTACTTTTAAGGCAAATGTTTTTAAATACAACTGATGTAATCTAAACTGAAGCGGAGCTCTAAACACAGGACCTTAGGGAAATATCTGCTAGTAGCAAATATTTTACTGAAATAATGTCATTTTGTCATGTCATCGGTATATAAATGGCAGCATGTTCACATTAGATACTTGAATACAAATGAGCCTATAGAAACAGTTATTGAAAATACTTTAAACATCGGAGATCAGATTAATATAGGTTCAACACTCGGATCTATTTTCATTAGTGTTTGTTTTGTTTAACTATTTTTTGCCTAATTTGAGAATACTTGTTGCCAGTATTATGTAATGATAGCATGTTATACACTTCCATAACGTACAATTGATAAAATATAAATTGATAAACGCATGTTTTGCTTAACAGGGACACCATACCGCTTAAGAAGGTGTTACCGATTATACTACCTCTCATGAACAGACTCATTTAAACCAAGTCTGCTACTTTTCTCTCTTGTTTGTGTTTTTTGCTTCCAAGGGGTCCTTTTTCTGCATTCCTTGTTCTGCATTTATTGAAGTATTTATTAAACGCTAAAATTTAGAACCTCGATTTATTTATTAATTGATCCATTATTTTTTTTAAGTTTAAACATATTTGTTAATTAAATAAAAGGTACTACACGTTGGAGTTGTTCTTACCGTAGTGTGGATATATTTATAGCCTAATATAATTAACAACTACTTGTGTGTTATATGCAGAAACAATTCCCGTTGAACCGTTCAGTTGATAATTAATAATCATTCGGCAGGATGCAATTTAAGTAACAAAAGTAATGGGACGACACCAGTTTAAACATACTGAAGAGAGACGTATATTGATAATAACGAATTGATATCTCTTTAAAAGTAACATATTTCAACAATGACCAAGTAGTTACTAGGTCATCTTAACCTAGTGTTGAGGAAAGAAAAAATATGATTTTTAATTGGCCACTACTGGACGATTTTTAAAGACTATGGCGTGGTATTCCAGTGCAAGAGCATAGCGCACACCGTAGTGATATGACTGAAAATGTGTTAAAGTGACGTTAAACCACAAGTATATACATATGACTTGGATTTGACTTATGGTGAATTATTTATTTATAATGTCCCGTTTTATTCGGACGAAAAAGGCGTAACAGTGACGGTTGATGTACCCTAGAACCTGGTTTAAATCAGCGGCCATTCCGCAACTGACAGTTCAAAGGCAGTAGCCCGATTGTCAACCATTTTATGTTTGTGATATCACACGCTTTGCCTCATAATTATCCTTGTAAGTGTTATTCGTTTCGGTGCGTGTTTTTGGTTGACTGTGATCCTTGAATCTTCATTTCCTGTTAGACATGTATGTCTACTTTTAACATGATACTGTTTACGTAAACTAAATGAATATCAAATGTCAAAAGTCAATGGATCAGGTATAAACAGAGATTAATTGATAGCCTAAATAGCTTTTGTGTTATCGAAGCAGAATAAATAATGGAAGGGAAACAAGATTGCAGGACTAATGTTACTCTACTATATAATAATATCGTATCTTAACAAGAGTATTGTTTGCGTAGTTCCTTTCCTCAGCAAAAATAAAAAGTATCCACTTTGTTTCCCTGCGATATCTGAGAATTTAAGAAAGAACCAACAACTGTAGCATGATTTTCTTTTAATAACATCTTTATTTGATGTTCTCAAAAATTTCATCGAAATATACCGAATGATAAAAAAATAAATCACAGGTTAAAAACATTGGTGTAAAAACGAAGTTAACAAAACTTAACAAATGTAAAAGCATAGATTTAGGAAGTTCATTCCAATACACGGAAAATATTCAAAATCTCGCTAATATCTCGTGTTTCCACTTTACAATTCGATGTAAAGTGGACACATGAGATATTATTACATGCGATATTAGCGAGTTTGTGAATATTTTCTGTGTATTTGAATGCTCTTTCCAAATCTGAGCTATTGTCGTTAACCTTTACATTTGTTAAGTTTTGTTAATTTCGTTTTTAGACCTATGTTTTTAAACTGTGATTTATATTTTTATTATTCAGCATATTTCGATGAATTTTGTGTGAACATCAAATAAAGATGTTATTGAAAGAAAATCATTCTACAAGTGTTAGTTCTTTCTTACAGTCTCCGATTTTGGAGGAAAACCAAGTGGATACTTTTTATTTTTGCTGAGTATATATCTGAGGTCAGTGTCGTTTGAGGACTGCTTATTAATTCCAGCGTTGATCCTTTCATCGCTGTTAAACTGATTTGCTTGCTAAGTATTAGCACAATTCGTTGTTAATTGTTTACATAGGCGCATAGCCATGAGAACGATGTCCTCAAAAACAAAGGCAATTTTACCTAATTTGTTTTGTTATAGAGAAGCTAGACTAGCGTGAAATTCACCGATATTATTTTACGACATCGATACATTTCAGGCGTCTATTTAGATTTCATATGGGACCTCGCGCTTTAACTTGTTCTTTAATGCATGATAGAAAAACTGCTGACCACCGCTATTTGTTGGTAGTTATATCTAAAACTAAAAGGCAGTACGCAGAAGCTACTACAGACACGCGCACAAACTTATTACTCGCTAAATAATAAAACAACATTATTTTGAGACGGAATCCTGGTTTCAATTTGATAAGAAAGACACTATACTGATAACTCTTGAGATGCTTTCAAATATGTTATTTTGCATCATGATACATGATACTAAATATACCATGTTCTCAGTAAGTTCCTATAGTTCAGTGGTTAGAACTGCTGACTGTAAATGTTAAGCTGGTATATTGGAGTACCGAGATATGCAAACGTTTCGTCCTCTCTAAATTAAAATGCTACATGTGCACATATAAAATATACACTAGCATATGTCTACGACAGGTGTTCAACTTATAACTGAACACTGAATCAACTATCTTGAAATTCTCGCCGAATATGTTGATTTTAATGTCAAGTAAAATGATTCCTTCGATATGAAACACTATGTCATGTGCTTGTTGAAGTGATACGGGAAATAATTCGTGCGAAAAACTCACTCGTTTCTATATCGCAAGAATCTTTCTCACGAGTGAATTATTTTCCGTATCACGACAAAAATGTTAATTAAACTATATAATATATATTCTGTGATGAATTTCTTTCCAATCGTCTTTTGACACAAGTATTCCTTCTTCTGTCACTCCTTTGGCGACAGCGCGGAGTAATATTATGACATCAATTCGTGACGTAATATCGTGACGTCTATCTTTTAGTTCATAACATTTGGCTACTGTGCTATCTTGCGCACTAGGCGAGATAGCACAGTAGAGGAAGGGATATGTTATAGATTTTCTCAAACTGGGAAATTTCTATAATTCATCACAGAATATATAATATACTGGAATACTACCCCGTAGACATGTCTTGATATCCCACCCAGTCATATGGTATTGATGCACTATCCTTATAATCTGAACGTCAAGCAAAGGAGCTGATAGTACATTAAGGATTTCGTGTATTGTAACCTGTGAACAGTAGTGATATTATAAGCTGTTTTAGAAGCAGGGACGTAAACACAGTCAGTCTGTGATTCGTGGATTTCTGTTTACAGAACAAAAGTCTCGGCGGAAGTCAAGATGAAGTTTCTCTATTAAACAATAACACGGTGGTGGAACCATGTGAATTTATGGTTCGGTTCATTGAAAGAAAATATCAAAAAAGGTCTTGATTCAGGTATATGTTTGCTTCATTGCCGGAGCGTCAAGGCTCCGACTATATTTATCCCGGACTCAGGAAGCTGCTATGGGTGTTAGGACTGTGCATCAATGTCCTTTTACTGTTAATAAAACAACTGTATTTTAGTAAGAATATCGGGAAGCAGTCACGTATACAGGCATTTTATTGGTCTTCTACTACTTGAACTACATATCAATTGTATGGATACAGTCTACACATTATGATCTGCGCATGCGCGTAGAACTGGTTCTAACTAGATTTGACAAGAATTATATGTAAACTTCAGGGATACAGTTGTTCTCAGCAGGTTCCAAATCGGCATCGTCGCTGATAATTGATTGATGTTAAATTTTATTAAAGGGACAAACGGCAATCTTGATTTAAAAGCTCGCGGCGCCCCATTAGTTTTTCTACGTAACATGCATTTGTTCAATAATTAATATTAATTATAAGAATAATATAAGGAATTTGTGTTTGAATATTACTAAATGTTTGTGTGTACAGCTATATATGTATCTCATTTTGGTCTGATTGTAAAATAAGCAACACCTCTTCAGTCATTAACAGAGTTGATGAAAATTTAATTGATGCATCTCTTAAAGAGTTTGAATATGTCTGCTCCACTGCTACTTATTCTCATGAACTACTGATCTGATTTCAAAAAAATAAAAAATCTAACGTTACACCCTTTCTACTAATGTAAATTTACATTGCTAAAAACTGCGATTACCTCCGCAGACGCTAATCTTTCAATCCAATTGCTATTATATTATTCTTATTTATAACTATGATAATTTCCCAATTCGTCATAATATTTATTCTTAATATGATATTTTCCCAATTCCTCACATTCTTATCATGAAACAACATTCTATTTAGTGATATATTACATATACTATTTCAGACGTCTATCATATTTTATATTATGACAGTTTACAACACATGCCAAATTTAAAAACATTTTCATTTTGTCTCATGATGACTAGTTTATCTATCGTTTATCTATGCTCAAATCGTTTAAGATAAATGTGTTTTGATTGTTGACAATTACAAATAAAAAGATTCTAACATTACACCCCGTTCGTTTAGTTTTTATCATTTTCATTCCCTTATTGTTTTCTTATGTAACAGTTCTGACCGGCGTGTGATACTTTGTATCACTGTTCTCTTGTTACATTTTTGATATTTAAAGAATTTTATACCACTAACGTTCTCATTCCTCAGAAAGTAAGCCCCTTCCCCGCCACAAAAGGTAATTATATTCCTTCGGAAACGCTCTTTCCTTGGCTCGTGTTATTCGCGTGTCTTTATTCTATTTTCCTGTGTTGTACTAATATCTGTAATATCGAAAGAATAACACTCTAAACATTTCTTTAGTCTCTCCAGCATGTCTAGATCGATAAATCACATCTCTCTAGACTGATTAATGACACCATCGATGTTTAACAACACCGAACAGACCGTGTGAATGTGGAGTAAATCAACATTATAAATGCACGAGGTGTGTTTTTATGAAAATGAACCTTATCATCTCGATGTAAAAGCAATTGTGACATCCATATAATGAGCAGGAAACACAGTTTCAAATGTACATAGTTCACGCATAATATCCATAACGTACTTTCTATTTTAATGGTAACTAAATAAATATTTCAAGCAAGCGATATCGCGGATTATTAATCGAAACAATTAATCATTGTACAACTTGGCCTCTAGTGTCCTCCGAGATATTGATATGATATTGAAACGTGGCTCTATCATGTAGACTGGCAGAAACAATAACATTATATACTCACGGTCAGTGTAAACGCACCACAAAACAAATCATTTTAAAAGTTAGAATTTGAGGCATTTCTGACAAAATATAATTCATGTAACGAGTCGACATTTAACATTGGTGTTATAAAATACACGTCGGGTTTCTTTAGTGACATCGATCAAAGAAATCGTTTTCTCAAAAACAGTCATTGAATAATACTGTGAAAAGTCGAACATTACAAAGGCCAGTAAAACCAACTGGAATTTATTCCGAGACAGATTAATGCAACTTGAAATTTATTGGAAGAGTTTTCTTTTTATGATTATCCGTAGTAAACAATGTTAAATGACAAGGTAAATAACTTCGCTAACTGCTTGTCATAAAAACCTACCAATAAACAGGTAAGACAAGTTTTCTTATTAAAAAAACATTCGCTAGAGAAAATTCTACATTTTTGGCTTGTAATAATATTAAAGCGTTTTTTACTAACGTCAGTTTAGACACTTATAGTATGTGGACTTGCTTTGAAGTTTGTGAAGCACTCATCTTCCTATTAGATAATATTTTCGTCAGGTATGGAACCACCGTTTATAGACAAATTGTTGGTATCCCTATATCACCAGATACTCAGGCAGATGTTAAGCCTTTAATGACACCTCTCTGTATCTGGATGACATATTGAACATCAACAACACTTTCTTTCCAACTATGGTTAATAATATTTATCCTAAAGAACTCCAGCTTAATAAAGCTAATATATCTGATAATAGCGCTTCTTTTCTTGATTTAGATCTCTCGATTGAAAATAATTAGCAAAATCTATGAAAAGAGAGATGATTTTAATTTTGACATTGTGAATTATCCCCACTTGGATGAGGATGTTCTCCGATCAATTTCTTATGGGGTGTATGTGTCTCAACTTATTCGTTTTTCAAGAGCTTGTAATCGAGTTGTGGACTTTTATATTCGTAATCTTTGTATCACTAAAAAGCTACTCAATCAGGGTTACCGTTACCATAAACTTCGTAAACCTTTTGCACAATTTTATTATAGTAACCCTGATCTTCTTTCCAAATATAGAAGTAATTTAAGGACTCTTCTGCGACAAGGACTATCAAAACCTGACTTTTATGGTGATGTGGTTTATAAACTTTCTTAAGATTCATGTACATGATCACTTTCGTGCTATCTTTGTTAAACTTGTTAAACAGTTTATCAAAAGAGGTTATGACCATATCATTTTGCAACGTACTGCATGCTTGGTGGTGGACCCTTTTACAGTTCGCCACTATGTTTTCTTCTGTAATTGTACGATGACCGGACAGGCTGTAGACCCTTTGATAACGCCTACCTAGAGCCCAATGGAACTGTGGCGTTTGATGTTTGTCTATGATTTTCTTGTTGTGCCCTTAATGGTTCATTCTCTTGTTGCTCTGGCTTCTGCCAAGTCATTGAGTACTTTCATTGTGGCTTTCTAGGCTATTTTTTTTTTGTATTATATTTACACGAGCATATTTGTGTTTGACTTATATGATGCTGCCTTGTTGGTTAGAGATTAGATCATGGTGGGGATTTCTTTATTTACACTGGCCTGTTTTAATGGGATGACAGTAGGGTAAGTTTGAGGTTTGGTGCACCCTAGAACCGGTTTAAACCCCCAGTGGCCTACGTACTTTGCCACTGACCGTTCCAAGGCGGTAGCCCTATTGTCAACCCTTTTGTGTTTGTGATGTCGTTTGCATTCATTATAACTTTGCCTTCTTGTTTGTCTCTTTGCGTGTTTGTTTCTCTGTTTTGTGGTTGACTGTCCTCCTTGAATGCTACTTTCCCTGTCCGATCTTTTTATATTTCTTTACGTATCAAGATTCAATACTTAAAATATATTGGTTCAGCAGTTTTTCCAAATGATTTGCGAATAATCATACAGCATGAATATGAAGTTAATGGTGCTTTTTCATTGACCGTCAGTATATTTCGAAATGCACAAAACAAGAATCGGCACGCACGAGATCATTATACAGTATACGTATGTACATATAACTTCAGAGCAGCGATAGAGGGTTTTATAACCGCTTAGATAACCACTCAGGCGTATTTCATTGAGACAGCTAGAAGGAATAATGCTGCTTTAGCATGCGAAATTCTTAGTAATGAGTTTCTTTAAGATTACATGCTAGTGCAGTCTTATGTAAAATGTAAAATAAAGAGAACATTTAGTTTAAAAGGATTATAGTTTATTTTCAGGGTATTGCTTTGAGATAATTTAATATCAGTATAACTTTAGTGTTTGGAAAGTAGTTGTTTTAAATGCAATTGGCTACAGTAACTTTAAATGGGTTCTTGACCAATAATGTACAATGTTACAATAATTTGGTATTCCGAGCAATGTTTCTGCATAAGAAAAAATAAGAAGAACGTTTTAAATTAATTCAGCAAGGGATTATTGCAACTGCTTATATTTGATTTTGAAATTATGACACCATGTCTGATGTCCTTTACCGCGGCGTGGCTTAATGGTGGAGATTACTCCTCGATAGCGGTGGATCTTTGGATCTATTCTTGGCAGGGTCATACCAAAAACTTCATTACAATGGTACTTGGTGCTCCCTCGTTTGACGTTCAGCATATAAAAGGCAGTTCTAGGTCTGTTCGGCAAGGTATCAATGTCATTACGTGGCCCCGCCTTAATTCCAATAAGCAGTGGGAAAGCTTATATTAGCGGAATATTTCGTCAATAAAAAATTACCTATTAAATGTTTTAATTTTACAATATACAATTTACTTAAGCCGATATAAAGGTTTAATTTCATACCCCAGTCAACCCCGTTTTCGCTTTCGCTTGGAGAAGGAGGTATGAAAGTTAATATTCGGACCACGTAATGTATGTACGGCGTCGTATTCTAGTGTGGCAGCTCTATACAATTAAATTGAGCATTGAGCTCACTGCTAAAAGTAGACACCGACGTGAAAAGACTGAAAGATATATGCATACATAAAATATAATATTGTGTTATTCAATTTCCCTACCAGCTGTGCAAACAATCCATAAAACTGACGCGACCTATGAAACATTTATTATTTCTTTGATAGACATCCATAAATCTGTCACGTTTGCTCGTTTTGTTTTGATCTAGTTTACAGAATGCCGAAAACTGACAGCTTAATCTTTTATAGACTATACGTATAACTAGTTTATTTACATTATATACAAGAAGAACGGCGAAACCCTTCTTGTGATTAATGACTTTAGATAAACTTCCTGTACACCAATAGCTTATCAATGTGGTAGCCATTAATCAATAGACCGGTGATGATACGTCATTTATGCAAACACTGATTCAACGAGTCTTTTGACTTCTCTATGAATTCTTACGGAGCGTCGGGTTCGAATTCCACTGGGAGCTCGGCTTGTAAGTGAGGAAGTGTCGATTCTTACGGATGACAGGAGGTGTACAGTACTCGTTCTACCCAGGAAAATTGGGTGGTCTGCCTCGACCACAAACAAATCGACCGTCATATATAACCTTAAATGTGTTGAAAATGACGCAAAACACTATACAAACAAAACAAACATATTCCTGTAGCAGGTTAATAATGCTGTTGTTTCATATTTAGTTTTCTATTTCCATTACGTGGTCCCGCCTTAATGACATTAAGCGATGGGAAAGCCTATATTTGCAGGATTTTATAACGGATATTTTGATAATAAAACACGTTTAAAAACATTATTTACTGAAAAAATGCGATAACCTGTTTAAATTACTTATTAAATGTTTTAATTTTACGATATAAACCCTTTTAATCCGAAATTAACGTATATTTCATACCCCCAGCCAACACCTTGAACCGCCAACCCCGTTTTCGCTTGGAAGGGGTTGGATGGGGTATACAAGTTAATACTCGGACCACGTAATGACTTTAAAATGTATCGCTACCAGTATTAGATTTTCAGAAATGGACTCAAAAACATTCAGGCATATCCAAACGTGTATGAAATCATAAATGTGTTCCATTCGTGTCACCCGCAACAAAAATGAGATGTTTGCAAATTTTAAGAAATAAACACAAACCGAACAACACAGTTGTTGCTTTCTAAGCGCAAACATGTTCTTACCGTTGGTCGCAAGTAGTGAGACATCGAAGGGATGAATCTGCCTTGCAATGTGACTGAAATCTTTCTTCAGTAAAACCGTACATGAAATGACTTCAGTTCACCTTTTCGGGTGACTGTTTGTGAAATTATAGCGTAACGAATAGCAACGTTTGGATTTGGACAAATCGAAATCTAGTCAACTCGTAAATGTATAGAATTGCATAGAGACGACTAAAGTGTGTCTTTAATAACTCTTTCTTTAGTCAACGTATAATCAGTAGTGTTGAGCTTTATTTCTTTAAAAATGGTTTCATTTTTACCATGCGTGTAAGTGAAGTCGAGTTAAAGTCAGGTAGAGTCAAGTCAAATTATGGTGAGTCAAGTAACAATCACTTTATGGTGAGTTATGTCATAACACGAATTGTGCAGACTTGCAGGAGTTGAGTCAGTCTATTCAAATAAAATCTAGTTAATTATTGACTAATTAAGAAGGATAAAAATATCGGACAGGGAAAGCAGCATTCAAGGACGACAGTCAACCACAAAACACAAAAACAAACACGCAAACAGACAAACGAAAAGGCAAAAGTAATAAAAATTGCAAACGATATCACAAACACAAAAGGGTTGACAATAGGGCTACCGCCTTGGAACGGTCAGTGGCAAAGTAGGCCACTGGGGGTTTAAACCGGTTCTAGGGTGCACCAAAACTCACACTCAACCCATTAAAACAGGACAGTGTAAATAAAGAAATCCCCGCCATGATTTAATCTCTAACCAACAAGGCAGCATCAATAGGCAATATAAGTAAAACACAAAAATGCTCGTTTAAATATAATACAAAAAAACAATAGGCTAGAAAGCCACAATGAAGGTACTCAGTGACTTGGCAGAAGCCAGAGCAACAAGAGAATAAACCATTAAGGGCACTACAAGTCAATAGTAGAGTCACGTCAACACCAAACTGAAATATATTTATATAAATATATGAAATAAAACAAATTTAGTACAATAGTTTCAATCATTTAAGTTACGTTCAAGTCAATTCTAAGTCAAGTTCGAGTCATGTCTAAGTCAAGTGCATGACTTAGTCAAGTTCAAGTACAGTTCAAGTCAATTCAAGTTTTGATGAGTATATACATAAACAAGTTGTGTAGCTTTTTCAGTTGAGTCTGTCAAATCAAGGCTAGTCAAGTAAAGTCAACACTGAGAATTTATACTTATTTATTAATCTGAAATTAAATCAATTCAATACAATAGCTTCACACAATCTTGGCAACTGTCAGACAATTGTAAAACACAAAACGCTTCTTACAAAAAGTCGAGAAATGACGTACATGACCGAAATTCTTGACAATTAAATTATTTTACGTAAGCTTATATTACATCACTGAGTTTGTATACAACCCACATTTTTGACGAGTTACAAATAAATTAATTTACGCAAAGTTATTTTACATCAGGTTATTTTACATAAGTCTGTATGCGACAGACATATTTGACGAGTGAGATATAAATTATTTTACGTAAGGTTACTTTACGTAAGGTTTTATGCTATGCTCCTACCGCTGGTTTCAAGAGATGTAAACGTTTAGTGAAACCCCAATAACTGTTAAGATAGTATACTAAAACTGGAAATGCTTATCCTCCCTGCAGCTGCAGATGAAATTAAGTTACTAAAGAATGGCGTGATGAATGCTAAAGCCACAAGATGTTTAAGTGCAATCTTAACGGAGACGATACAGACTTCGGGTACAGTGTAAACCATAACCATGCAATTTGCATTACATCACCAACTGAGACAACTTATTTCAATCGTAACCTCCAGTAAAATGCTATTCAACTGTTTCGACCATTGCTAACGTTGGATTGTTAAGCACTCATTACTGGTACTATAAATAAACAATTTTGCCCGGAAAACTAACCGTTTTATGCATAAAAGCAGTGTTCATGGGATACAACGTACTAGTACGTTATATTACATGGGTGTTGGCGATATGGTATTGAAATTATATACTTGGCATACTTGCGTTATTTTCTCAGTTGTAATAAATACTGAAAAGTTGATCCCTTAGAAGCAACAAACACAAACAAGAGATAAAAAGTAGCAGTAGTTATATTGAGTCTGTTTATGAGAGGTAATGTAGTGTGCAACACCTCTCACGCCTCCTAGCACCGGCTTAAGCGATATTCTACTTTAAAGCCACACAGATCGGGCTTGATGATCCCAACTCCTCCTACTCCTCCTCCGAAAACGAAGTTAACAAATTCATTTTGCATTTTATAAAGCCTTTATTGCCTTTAACTGTTGTCTGTTCCTCGAGATATCTAATTACAATTCTCGTTCATTACAATTCCGACCGAAATGATGCAACAGTTACGGAATCTCTAGATGAAAACATTGCGAAGTATGCACTAACTCAAGTTAATGTCATCTAAGTGCACTTATCATGAAAGCTATACGATGAAACGATCTCCTCGTTACATATGACATATGTGGTTTTGATAAACATCAGTTTTATAATTTATATACAATCTAAATATCTTAAAACCTATTATGCATACTGAAAGAGTTGATCCCTTTGAACACAAACAAGAAATGAAAAGTAGCAGACTAGGTTTTATTGAGTCGGTTCATGAGAGGTAATTATAGGTTATTAAATTTGTATTGGGATATATGCGCGAGTTCTTTTGCGTATTAATATTGCGCGACTTTCAATTGATGCGCAAAAGAACGATTGCATATATCCCAAAATAAATCTAATAACCTTTTTATTGCATACGCATTTTTAATTTAGAGAGAATAAAATAGGTTGTAACATTTAATTTTCACCAAAAACAATAATTTGAAACAAACATATTGCCATTGCATAATGGGAATTTCACAATGAAATCAACATAGTTTACATCACGTGACATACTTTATTTGACATAAAAAGAAAAGTACACACATCACGAACGAGTATACATTACACACCCAATATGACTTTACTACACGACAATATTGGCGAATATTGACGTTTCCTTTTACATTGAAAGTAAACGGAGCTCGTAAATGCTTATGCAATAATACAAGGTACAACTTCTATCACCACCCTCGCCCCCCCCCCCATTCCCCACCCCCACCACCCCCACCCCCCAGGTCACAAAATGATGCATATATGCTAATTAAAACTGTATATGTATCCACGTGTTCATAAAACGCACATGAATATGTGTGAAATGAATTTAGAGTTGGTAACTTCTTTGTATTTCTATTTATGCATGCCATCTACGGGATGGTTAAAATTGTGTACTATTGATTTTATGAATATTGAGCACTGCTCAACCCGGGGCTAGAGGGCGTGAGCGGTAGCTAGCATATATCACTACCTCTTATGAACAGTCTGTATCAAACCGAGACTGCAATATTTCGTGTCGTGCTCGGCCGTTTCCAAAGGTCCATTATCATACTCTTTTTATATAGACCTTATCGTTTGTTGAATTTGAAGCGGTGTGCATATGTTGTAAAATTAGAATGCTGTTCGCGGGTGAGTGTCTTTAATTCAACGTTAAAGCCATATTGACTGGACTCGAGTTGCACTTGATAAGCTGATTGTTTAGTTCATATTTACTATTCCAATACTATATATTATGTCTGATTAGGGGCACTAAACATAATAAATATCAACGTAACCGACTAAATATGTTAATGATTTGTTTGTGATTATGCCCGCCTGTCATCTTAATAAAGCAAGCGTATAGAGTTACTATAATCGAGGTCATGAAGCTTACCAACCATAATGTCTTCCACAAGTGCAGGATTGTAATAGAAATTGCAATTTTGGCACAGAATTCACGTAGACGGCTATCACTGAAAGAGACATAACAAGTTTTTTTCATATAAAAAAATAGTTTCATTTGTTAGAATTTTTACCGTAATCAAAATAAGAACTTGAATTATTGAAAATGTCCAAGTGAGTTTATTAAAACAATGGAGTTTGAATTTGAATGTAGATAAATAACTGCATTACGTGTTCGCGCCTTAATTCCATTAAGCGATGGAAAAGTTTATATTAGCAGGATATTATAACGATTTTTTCGACAATGAAACATGTTTAGAAACAGTTTTTGTTGAACAAAATGCGATAACCTGTTGAAAATTACCTATTAAATGTTTTAATTTTACAATATGCAAACTTTTTAAGCCGAAATTAAGGTTTTGTTTCAAACCCCAGCCAACCCCGTTTTCGCTTCTTGGAGAAGGTGTTGGATGGGGTATGAAAGTTAATACTAGAACCACGTAATATGCGTAATTCGTTAGACACAAAATAAGTTACTGATAATTATGGAAAGTAAGATTTCTTCGATCTAATAATCATCACACAATGTACGTAAATCTCGTAAACATAAAAATATAGGCAGTTTTATAAAACGGTTTCATCACACAAATTCCCTTTAGTGGTTATGGCATTATTTCATACGGACTTGTATACTGGCGTGTATAGTGTTCAGTTAAAATGTGAGACTTTTGTTTTCTACCCATGTGACTTTGATTGAACCTTATACACCATGTCTAGGAATTTCGAGACAGTCCGTTTTTGCAATTCATAATTAATCTCCTTCAATTTGAAAATATGCGCTTATTATTATAAATTACTTTAGCAATACAATTTAATACCCATATTATCTACTGATGAGTTTTCATTGACAGCCAGTATATATTGTTGACAGTTCCCATCTATATCATACTACCATAATCTCACTTATTCAATTATGTACAAGCTAGGTTTAACGCAAGAGTAAAATGGTTGCATAGAGAAACCATAATTAAATCTCGGGAGAAATTGGAAAACAATTTTGAATAATAATCGCTAAAGTCACGTGGGCTTAAAATATATTGAGAATAAAGTTGTCATAGAGACATAACTTGGTTATCAAGTGCACGTCTTGAACGTTTTTTTTCTTACCATACACATCCTGTCCTAAAATGTAAACGATAGGGCCCCGAATCCGTGGAATACTGTAATAAAAAATATTTCAAAACACGGCTCATGATCGTCCTATGGCTTATTTGATTATAATTATATGATCCATGTATTGTATATTCAGCACATTTAAAACGCAACATTTTAGATTTTCAGTTATGTTTTAGTCCGCTGTTTTTTTTGTTCAAATCAAGATTGTATTTTATGTCAGTACATACGTCTCTTTTCCCAAAGATTAACATGTGGCGATAAACATTTGTATAAGATTTTGCTATATTCTGGCTTCCTATGA
Organism: Cyrtodaria siliqua; assembly: GCA_037043455.1. Taxonomy (NCBI): domain Eukaryota; kingdom Metazoa; phylum Mollusca; class Bivalvia; order Adapedonta; family Hiatellidae; genus Cyrtodaria; species Cyrtodaria siliqua. The sequence continues at coordinate 115,829 of JAWPHD010002977.1, forward strand.
TATCAAGGGTTCTATGGTATCACGGTAGTGTCCAATCTATAAAACAGTATGCATCTCTTCTAAACTATGATAAGTATTTTATAGATGTGATGACTTTAGGTACAAATAATAAAGTATTGAAAAACAAGAGAGTATATTTATCATTAATAAAGGGATATTTCAAAATAATGCAAAAATGTTGACAATTTCTAACAATACAGGATACGCATATCTTAATACCCTAGAACTTTTAAAATAATAAGCTCAATGATGGTACCCTTCTTTTCAAATCTAATTCTGACATTTTTACGTAAATTTAGTTACACTTTATATCATAACAATTTAGTAGAAGGGTCACACGAAGGCATCTGAGATTCCTGTTTCTTTAAAAATTGTTAACAGTTTATTTTGTTCGGCAAACTATTTAAGTACCGTGATACCATAGAACACCATGCTACTTTTTCAGTTAAAATTTAAAAAATACGAAGTATTGTGTTTTCAGATGTACTTTGTGTATAGATATCCAAGGCGATATCCCTTTTGTTAATCCGTTTGTGTTCGGCGCATTCCAAATTTCTTCTTTCATACTCACTTTATATATCGCAGTATCCTTGCCCGTGCAGTGTGGCGGCGGTAAAATGTCTCTCCGAGCTTGGAATCAGAACTGTTATTCAGTCCGATCTTTGGAGATTTCTGATAGATACAGATATACACTACTCACCTTTTATAATCGGTCACCCAGGTTTTTTAAAAATAACACGAATATTAAAAACTGAAAATCACCGAAACACATACCAATATTTTATTAAGTTTATCAAGAAAGTTTTAGTCCAATTAAGGCAGATGAAGTTTTATAAAACTCTAGCGATATTTGTTAAACGATGCTAGTTAAAATTTCAAATGAAAATATGAATTATTAAACAATATTTAATTCCTTGAAAAGTGACCGATTATAAAAGTTGAGTAGTGTAGGTGGCGCTGATATATACAGATATAGGTGGCGCTGATATATACAGATGTAGGTGGTACTTTGTATTTTAATTTCGAATAAATGGTTCCACTAGTCCAGTCTTTAAACGTTCTGAATATTGTTTAATTACCCTAAGGATATGCTGTCTACTTTTTAAAAGAGTATATTTATCATAAATAAAAGGATATTTCTAAATAATGCTAAAATGTTGACAATGTACTTATGATCTTTAAAATTCATTACTTCTAGTACATTTCCTGTTCGTCTTTTAAACTTTTAAACCCATCTATGAGTGTTGCTGACTTACAATAAATCAGTTTTACTTCTAGTTGATATTCAAGGCATTCATCCTCCATTACGTGGTCCAACCTAAATTCCATTAAGCGATGGGAAAGCTATATTAACAGGATTATATAACGGATATTTCGACAATAAAACACGTTTAAAAAACATTGTTTACTGAAGTGCGATAACCTGTTTAAAAGTACCTATTAAATGTTTTAATTTTACAATATGCAAACTTTTTAAGTCGAAATGAAGGTTTTATTTCATACCACAGGGAACTCCGTTTCGCTTCTTGGAGAAGGGGTTGGGTGGGGCATGAAAGTTAATACTCGGACCACGTAATGTCGATTTAACTATTTTACTATCTTATTATGCCCGTAGATTACCAACCGTGCGAGTTACTAGTAGGGGTAAGTTACGCAAGTAAAGAAACTCACATGGACCGATAAATATAATACATTTTTGCCTAAACCACAAACTTTTATATCTTCCATATGAAAATGTTAGTAGTTTTTATTTGCAATATGTTTATTTTTGGGTTTATAGCTTCTTAAATGTTGTTACATCGACAAAATTTAGCTTAATTGTTATGCTAAAAAAGCGAAGAGCAACTTCAGGCTTTAATACTTTTGGAGCGGTGTAAATAAAATTGTTGATTTTATATTAAATCTTCAGAGTATCCCTTCAATTCGTTACCCATTTATTTAAAACAATTTTCCGTCATATCTTTAAACTGATTTTGACTATTATTTTTATTGGAATTTGATATTTTCAGGAATTTGATATTTTCAGGACTTTTATATTTCCAAGAAATCGGCATTTCTTGCCTTGGACTATATCGATGTTTTGTATTGGTGTATTGGTTCATTCTATAAGATCATTTTCAAATTTCTTGTGTGAACACTACACGACGTGAATACGACGGCTAGTTGCATAATGAACGCTCCTCGTATATTTTGAAGACATTACATGATATTTACTATTGTCCGATCAAAATGGTGTACATTTCATACCATCTTTAAAACATCACTAGAAAATAAATGGCTTTAGGTGTTAGTTACACACTATTTCAAATTAAGTTGAATAGTGTAATTACGATTTTTTTACGTGAAATCATAGTTTTCTCCAATAAAAAAGCTATGATTGCATCAATTATAGTAAAGTGACTTTAAAAAGGAATTTATTTTCTCATGCAATTATAGCAAATTGACTTTAAAAAGGAATTTATTTTCTCTGCTTTTGAAAGATCGACATTAGTTTAGCCATATCAAAACGATACCATTAGAAACGTATTGCTCTTAGATTATATAGAAAACAAATACTGGTGTTCCGAATTTCAAACAGAATATGGCTAACTGAGAGTCGTAGACTTGCAAAGAATGAGCACTCAATATATACTCAACAAAAAAAGAAACTTCCGCAACTTTACCCACACAATGAAAACATATTTTGTTTGGTCTTATATGTTAATACCTTTGTTAAAAGGCCAGCACTGTCATGAAAACAATTGTTCTTGAATCAAACTTGTACGCCTAAATGTTATTCCCCTTGTTTTGGTTTAAACAGCATTTCCGGGTCTTGTGGTTTAAACTTTGATTTAACGCAGTTTTGTTCTATTGAAATAAACGGAAGATAACCCCAGTACCAAATAAACGGAGAAAGTAAGCTGACCTGTTCACTCACTTTTGCGCCATACAGCTTTCAAGAATGAATATTTTCAGATTACCTCCCTTTATAATACAACTATAGTGATTTCGCAATTTGAGCAAAACATGTTTTAGCAGCAACACACTAACTCTGGTTTTTGGTGATTTTTAATATTGATCAGAATGATTGAGTGATAAGTATATAATGATGAAATTATATCTAGATTGGTGTGCTCTAATTCTCAGTCCAATAGCTTCGATATAATTATGCCTAAAGTGTCGCAATCAATGGTAAAAAGACACGGTTAATATTCACTTCTGCTAATACTTAGCGAACTGAGAGCAGAATCAAAGAAAGTTATTTTAGCGAGATGATTATCAGCGGATTTTTTTCATTTTTAACTTTCTTTGATTTTGCTCTCATTTCGCTAAGTATTAGCAGAAGTGAATAATATTACCATTGATTGCGATACTTTAGGCATAATTATATCTTTATGGACTGAGAATTAGAGCCGAAATACGTGTGTTTACCTACCGAGTCGAGACAAATTTTCGTTACGGATGATCATCTCGTGCACCTGCTGATGACGTCGATTACTGGGCTTGTAATATCTAAAACAGTGTTACTGTTACTGGCATGTGGTGGGAATAAGCACCTGTATGCCCTTTTCGACAAAAGGTATACGGTTTGTAAATTTCTGTACCGAATTAACATGACACGGCTTTACATGTCCGTGAGAATAAACAAAATATTCATAATTGTCATAAAACAAACATACTTATCTGGACAATTTTATTTTTAAAAGTTTAATATTTCTCTTTCAGGATGATGCACCGAAATTAATACAGTTTATAAAGACATATTGGCTAAAAAGCAGTCACGTGAAAGTTATTAGTATGAACGATTGATTTTTAGAATACTTTCTATCCGTTTCATTCCTCTGTACTCTACTTATAAGACAACAATCGTCTGAACTCTACTTGTAAGTCAACAACCTACTTATTTGTCAGTCCATTGACGCTAACAGAGTATATAGTTATATAGGCCCTACTCTTGTAGAAATACTAAGTACCTAAACATGTAATTGCCATTTCCCTCTGATTTCGGTTAAGTGCAGTTTACAATTGACGTTTTATTCGTTATAGCTTTAAACAGATGACGTTTGTATATAGTACGGGAACGTTTTACCGAAAAGAGATGTTTTTTCCTGAGTCGAGAAAAAGTTAAAATAAAATGTACCAATATTTTAGCTGTATCATCATAATTGATTGCAAATCTTTACATTTATAGGATAGCACAATATACAATGCTCTTATAGGACAACATTGGATATATGAATAAGTGTTTTGTCTCGCAGGAGGACATAGTGTCGAAAAGATATTGATTATTTATTGGAATGCAATGCCATATATGAGTATGTTATCCTATACAAGTATAGTGCCTCAACGAAGCTATTGAACAAAACAGTTGTATAAGTACTATATGGTACAAATGTAATACTGACTGAGGTATAATGCCTCAACGAAGCCAATGGTCAACACGTTATATACGTATATGGTAATATTGACTGAAGTAGAGTGTCCTTTATTAATTAACTGAACAACATTAGCCTTGTAGTGCTAGAAATAGTCCACACAAAATCATCGGCCAATACGAACCAAACAATTACCACAAGGAAGGGAAAAATCAGGACCAATACGGCCTGGAAGTCGATCAATATGAAAACAATGCATTGCTTACAGTTATACAGTCTTCTGACTGATAGAGAACATGTGCCATAGGCTAACAAACAATTTACTGTAAATGATCCTTTTCAGAAGTGCACTTCAATGACCTTATCTTAAACATTCGTTCTTTTTCGTTTATTAATTTATCCTATATAACCACAAATAAAATCGCCATTGCTCAAAAAGCAAAACATGTTTAGATCATCAATATTTGCTTCTACAATATCACTATTGCTTAAACGTATTACAGGCGATACGTCACTACATATTATCGAAGGACATTTATAATACCTATTCACTCATTTTGGTAGACTATAAGAATCTTTCATGGGTATCAGGTGAATATAGGGAATTCCAACACGAGGTATAATTGTTATTTTATAACTGATTAAATCAGTTATATCAAGTGTTGGAATTTCGCTATATGAACCGGATACCCATGCTTGATTCTTTCTCGTGCATATCATTTACATTCTGCGCGTTGACGTCACCAACTACTAACGTGTTGCATGCTTGTTTACACAATGACGTCATGCAACTTCCGCCATGTGTAAGATCAGGCTTTCCATCACCCATGTAAAACGCGGATAACCTTATCCAGTATGCAATAAAATATTCGTATAACTGGTTGATTTTCAAACAATAATTCTATGATTTATTAGAAGCTGTCCGAACAATTTTACTTATTTGAAGTATTGTTTGTGGATGGGATTACCGATAATTATTTCCTGCTCAGTGATTGTATTAAGATATATCCGGGAGCTATTAAACTAAATATAAAGGGATTTTTATGTTAAACATATGTTCTTTATGGTTGTCCTTTTTTATATAGAGGTTTGAAGAATAATCTGTTATTCTGATCAACCTCTTTAACGTGACAGGTGTTGCACCTTATATTACATCTCATGAACAGGCTCAGTAAAACCAAGCCTGCTACTTTTAAACATTTCTTGTGCGTTTTTTGATTCAAAGGGATCCAATTTTCAGTTAATCATTTATATCAACTAGGTTCTTACTAACAGTCACCCATTTTGTAGACATTTATCATTTGACTGACGATTTTAAATGTTCCTTACAAAATTGAATTGAATTGATTTTATAGTAGCACCAACAGCTAAGGTCATATGGGGACTTTTCCAGCTTCCATTGGTGGAGGAAGACTCCAGGTGTCCCTTTGGGCAATTTTCGTGCACGGGCGGGTACCTGGGTAGAACCACCGACGTTCCCAAAGCTAGCTGGATAGCTTTCTGTTCCTTATACAAACAATGATTCTATACTGTGTTGACTTCTGTTCGAAAATCTTACACATATGTTCGATTGTGTGTATAAGGGATTAATAAAACTTATTTGCTGTTCTGCAATTTTATTAAAACATTTGATGTGAACTTGCTTTCCTCGGGTGTTAAAAAACTAAATAAAATGGAATTTTGATTAGAAACAAGGGTTCTTTCTTGCGATTTTGAATCTCAATGTACTTGGATGTATACAAGACGAAATTTGTCCTACTTCCAACACTGACAGTAATGCTATTTCTTCTCATTTACCATCAAGCCATAGTTTCGATGAAAAATCAGTAAAAATCAACATGGCAGACATGTTTTACAGCCCAGTTGCAGATGGTGATCGTACAGCAGCAGCCATTCCACTGATTATAAAAAAGATATACGTGACAACACGTGTTTCAGATGTGATTCCAACAGCCAAAAAAATAATGACGCTTTTACGAATATTATGGTGTCTTACATTTGATGTTAACAGCAGCCGCTACAATTCTGCCAGGTCAACTGTATCGACATTATGTCACTTAATTTGTGTCAACAGCTTTGTTGCGTCTACAATGCCGCTGTAAATGTATAAACATTATACAAGAAACTGATGACTACTTATCTATCTTGTTTGTGTTTGTTTTGCTATCAAGGGATCCCCTTTTCAAAATGTATTGGCATTCACACTAGCGTTCGTTTAATGTTGTGTGGTTGTGGTTGTAAAATGTCGTCACGACTACAGATCATAAATGTTATTACTAACTGGTCCTTTGGGATCATCAATGCCAATCTTTGCAGCTTTAAAGAAGAATATCGCTGAGCCTGGGGATAGGGGGCATGAACGATATTGCACCACTACATTACCTCTCATGAACAGACTCAATGAAGCCACGTCTACTACTTTTTTCTCTCTTGTTTGTGTTTGTTGCTTCTAAGGGATCCCCTTTTCAGTATATTTGATAATTGTTGTGACAGGTGTTATGGATTTGGTGCGTACAACAATAACAATTTCACTGAGAAACTATTACAGAATCATTTAATTTGCAGGAATAATAACTTAATATGTTAATCACTAATCGCCTGTAATATGTTACTAGCAACCATTTAATATCTTTCGTCTCGGTATTTGAGTAGCATATATCAATTATATAAAGCATTTTATTATTTCATTTGAGCAATGGAGATTTTATTATTATTTAATGGTAATGACATTATTTGGTTAACTAATAACACATTTTCTCAGTCATTTAGAAAACACTATAACTATAATCAATATATTTGTTCATACTGGCCGACTTCCGGTTGTATTGTCCGAGTGTATTGTCATATTCGCCGACTTGTGGTTCGTATTGTCTGTTTTTGTGTCGTATTATGTGAAAGATTTCTAGTAAAATAATGCTAATATTGTTCAGATAATAAAGGACAATCTACCTCAGTCAGTATTACATTTGTACCATATAGTACTTATACAACTATGTTGACCAATAGCTTCGTTGAGGCATTGTACTTGTATAGGATAACATACTCATATATGGCATTGTATTCTATTACTGTTTAACTCTTTCTTCTGTAGCACAATGTCTATTCATTTACACAATGTACTCCTATAAGACCCATTTATACGGGCAAAGCTCGACCTGCCGAAGGCAGGTTGGGCTTTGCCCGACTATATGTTACACGTATGCATGCGAATAAATATGGTAAACTCACTAACTAACACAACTAATTATCATTTTCATAATGAGTCCAACTTCAATATCGTCTCCAATGGAGCGCGTCCGCCATTTTGAAATTTCCGGTCTCGTTTGTGACCAGCTATCTGTCTCACGGTGAAGACACAACGGCGTGATTAACAGTAGAAAGCAAAAAATAACTTACTGGCGTTCTTTCATGAACAAGAATAATTAATTTAAAGAATGCTTACATTTTTTTGCAGGATTTCTATCGATTTTGATATAGTAACAACATCCTAAGTATTTTGATTGGTGTTAATGCCAAACAAATATAGTCTTGATATTCCAATTGTATGATTCAAGTTAATAAGAACCCCCGTCACCCTCTCTATTATTAAAACACAGACCTCCACACGTTTCTAGATTCATCATCTACAGTACTTTACTAACAAAATCATAATTTTAATTTAATTATTCTACTAACACATCTATGTCAGATAGGTCCCTAGCAGGGGTTTGGAATTAATGAAAGATAGATACATAGTACTGGAATCTTTCTAACACGAGATTGACATTTAAAATACTTAGGCCAAATCAAATAATACTTGAGTTTACTGTGACCCGACCGACTCATATAAAACGCCGCCCACACCTCTTTTTGAGAATAAAACAAATCTAATTGTTCCGACAATAGTAATTAACATTATGATTTGATCAAATTTAGAAATTAGAGTTAGTTCTCATCCTTAGAATAGAGACAGGTCTATATTTAAGGACTTTAACTGTACAAAATGTACATTTTATCTAAGTGCTTTGCCCGTTACATAGGTAGTGCCTATTTCATTTTATGTACTATCGACATTTGATAAATACTATCGATACTACTGAAATCATTGTTCAATTTCAGGTTATCTTTTTCTTAACTCAGTTTAAAATCAGAGTCAGTTATAAAACTATACCTAGCCGTAAACAGAGGAAACATGGCATCGTGTTTTTGGTAAAAGGCCCCAGCGAGCGGCCTTTTTTGCCATTGACCGTTCCAAAAGGCGGTAGCCCTAATGACAACCATTTGTGTGTTTGTGACGTCATATGCCTTTATTCCTTATTAACATTGCCATTCATGTATGTTTTTTTGCGTGTTTTTGGATTTACTGTGTTCTGTGAAAGCTGCATTTCCTGTTCGATTTTTATACTTATTTTTGGTACTTACTATTTATAGAGTATACTGTTTTCATGTTTGTCATTCTGAAAAGGACACATTAAACCTTAAAAAGAAAAATGGCCAAGATTAGCATGTAAGTTAAAAAATACTTTGTTAATTCTCACAGACAATTTAACCGTTTCATATTTATCTGTACAGAAACCTAAACACGGCAACATATACTTTAAGTCGTAGAAGGCATGCAGGTGCTTATTTCCACCACATATTTTGGCGGAATGTCTGTGACACTAACACTGACGTTTTAGATATCATCTGTCTGAATAAATACATATAATACTTGCACGTCAAACGTTTTTGAAACGATGCCTTTTGTCTAAGAGATGTTGATAAGATCAAACTAAACGATATCCATTTTTTGCCCATCTTCGCAAGAAATCAACGATTTTAAGGCTGCATAATTGCTTGTAAAAATGCGAATGGTCTACAGTTAAAATTTACTGAAGAATATAATTAAGAGCATTGATACTACAGTAGCTGGAAATATTTGTGGGTTTCTCAATACTGTTCAAGATAGATATAAAACATCGTGCATTTACAGAAAACTATTTGCTTAATAAGTCTAAATCGTCAGAAAATAATACAAGTTTTCACTTCAGAACATTGGACATATTGAGCTTTTGCGTGAATACTCTTTGCAAGTCTACGACTTCTATGCTAGCTATACTTGTTTGACATTCTGAAGACCAGTTTGCAAGATTTTATTATCCTAGACAATCTAAAAGAAATATGTATATAAATGTATCTCCTTGATATGACTAAACTAATGTCAGTCATTGAGTAGAACATAGAAACAAATTACATTTTAGAGGCATGTTAGTGTAATTCCATCGTGTACCTCAAATATATTTGTATATTTACTCTTTATTACATTTCTATTGGAGAACGCCATGACTTCACGTACAGAGTTCGTAATCTAACGGATTTTACTGACTCTGAAAAGAATGTGAAATTATGGTTTAAACCAATTAACTAACACTGTATTATAGAATTTAGGAAATGTACATCACCTTGGACTGAGAACAATAGTACTCATCACAAAAGTTTACAAATCGATTATTAACAACTGTGGGTGCGTTTATCAAAGTCATTTCACTAAAAGGCTGTTCTGTATTAGTTATGAATGATATTGTTTACAAATCGCCCTCTCCCTTTCCCAAACCCATTTTCTGAAATAGTTTATTACAGATCGAAGCACAGTGAAATTATTTGAGTTTTTTTAACTTAAATGTGTAACTTACGCTTTACTCGCAAGATGAGTACTCGACGGGCATACTAAGTTAGTTACACAGAATGGATCAAGGTTTTATGCCTTGAATATAAACTATTTAGAAGAAATATAAATGTTATTATATATTATTATAGTCGGCCACGCGCATTAGTGTTAGAGTAATTAACATGCCAGTACTTCACGCATTCGGGGTTCTTACGCTTACGTTTTTAGGCAGAATGTGTCTGGTAAGAAATAAACGTTCAGGCCATGCACTTGATACCCAGTTTATGTCTCCATGACAACTATTTTTAATATGTTTTAAGCTCCGCGATTTATTATTATTTTAAACTTTTTTCCAATTTGTTCAGACATTTAATGGTTGTTTTTATCGGCAACTATTTCACGCTTGCGTAAAACCTTGCTTGTACACAATTGAATATGTTCACAAATGAGATAATGGAAGTATGCTATTTTTCAAGTAGATGGAAAATGTCGCAAATACGTATGAAATACTCGTAATGACATACAACAAAGTGGATCGATGCTGTGATATGAAACCGTTTTATTCAAGAAACTACCAACTATATCTATTTACGTTTACTGGATTTACAGAACACTAAAAACGAACGCAACCACTGCAATGCATTTTAAAAATTGCATTTTTAAAAATTCAAATATATTTATATAAATACAAATTGCATTTTTTTAACGCAAGCAAATGTAATTCGCTTTTCGACTAACTTCTATTATTATCCTTTAGAACGCGGATGAGTCGATAATTACCACAATCCACTTTGTAATTCCAAATTTACATTTTTTGCAGAGACAATAAGTAACTTAACGTCTTTTCCCGCGATTGTACTGAAGAGCTTCATTACCTGACTATATAATCTGATCGAAAACAAAAGCTGTATCAATCGTTTGTGCATTTAAACGCACTCATTCTGATGCATTCAGGAATGCAGCTTTTTGTATTTAAATGAACGCGGAGTTTGCTTATAAATACTGAATGCATTCAAGAACGCAAATGATCACTGTAACTCTGCTGTAAACAAAGACAACTATTTACAAAGATATGCTTGCCCTTTTAATAAGACAGACGAAAATAACCACTCATAAAACAAATAAAACAATGTTGATATTTATTAGAACATTTATAGTGCACCTACTCAGACAAAAGCGGAATGTAAAACTAAACATAACCTGAGCAATCAATTTGTCAAGTGCATTTCGAGCCTTTTATTTATGGCTTTAATGTTAAATTACTGTGCTAGGGAGAGTGAGATTTGTTGAACCGTATATTACCACTCATGAACAGACTCGATAAAACCTCATCTCTATTTTACTCTCTTGTTTGTGTTCATGTCAGGACTGAATTTGATATTTCGAGCTTTCTATGGGATATGAAAACTATTAGGCTATTTTCAAGCCCAAATGTCTTTTCGCTTACTTTAAACTAGTCTTACGTATTTTTCATAACGCGTAGAAAAATCGTAATATCGAATTCAACATATTTATCAGGTTTTAATAATGTAATATCTTGTATTTGTTAAAAATAGTGTTTTGAAGAGTAAAACGCACTGCTGTCACAGCGACACAGCCAGCATTGCAAGATTCTTGTATAGCAACTGACGGAAATTTGAACGAGAATGTCTAGATGACGTTACGGCATACAAAACAAAAGTCCGTCAGATCATTTAAATGCACTATGTTTCTTTTAACTCCCGCCCAAAAGAGAATGTCTATCATTGGAAATTAAAATGCAACACGATGAAGTGGTTCATTTAAGGGAAATGTAACATAAATGTAAACATTGCTTCAAAGGGATCACCTCTTACAGTATGTATGCTATGTTTTAAAAGCTTAGCTTGTATATAAAATATGAGACGGATTTTTACCAAAATCGTATTTGTCCCATTAAGCGAGGAGACTTATAGCTGTCATGTCAAGTGCATTGATATGGCATTAACCTGTATTTGTACATTACTTGCATATTCCGTTATAGTTTAGTCCTTTCGGTTGGATTTTCATTCGCTATTCGATGAACGAGTACAGGAACTAGGTGCTTCGAGGAAGAAATCATTCAATTTTATGAGAACATTGTGATATTAAATTTTGATTCAGATTTTGAGGCCCACCCCAAAAAAGCGTTTTTTGTGTAAAAGCCGAAATTAAGGTTTTATTTCATACCACAGCCAACCCCGTTTTCGCTTCTTGGAGAAGGGATTGGATGTGGTATACAAGTTAATACTCGGACCACGTAATAGTTTTGACAATGCAAAGAGTAAATAAGACTTTGCGTGTGGTAAAATGTGTCTGTAAGACGATGCTGGTCATAATGTTTAAGGTTTTAATACAATTTATTTCAGATGAAATGTCACAGACAATAAAGCAGACAACTAATCAAATAAGTATAGTAAAGCAAGAAATATATTCTGTATATTTGTAATAGTAGACTAATATATCTGCGTATTAACGTATGTATAAATAACGAAAATGAAATGTGGTATTCACAGAAAAAACCCGAAAACACGGATTCAAAACTAACAACAATTAAAAATACAAATAGAAGCCAGATATGCGACACAACAAACGTGGAACGTGGAAGGCTTGAGACTAGGAGTACCGCATTGGAACGGTAAGTGGATAACATGCCGTTGGGCTTTAATCCGTGTTAGAGGTGCACCAAAGCTCACTCTTACCTTATTGTCATCAACAGTAATCGGGACAGTGTAAAGAGAGAATGAATGAATGGTGTTTACGGCACATTGACACATAAATAGGTCATAGTGTGCGCAAAAACTGAAGTGTAAAGAGAGACTGTTATGTTAAAGTGTTGAGTTTATATATAATTATCAGTCTCAAACACAGAAAAACACATTCTGGTAGTGCGGAATAAATAATCATAACCGAAGACGAAAACTTCAATTCGGAAATATTTTTAACTCAAAGTTTACGAAAGGAACGATATTCACTAGATCGGTATAAATAAACAGTCCGCACAGAACACCATTATGCCACTGATCAGTCATTCCAAGGTGGTACCCATATTGTCAAGCCGTTTAGGTTTGTGATATGTCATATTGTACGTTTCAATATAATTGTCAATACCAGTGGGGTTTTCAATGCGCTTTTGGCTGGCATTTTATGAATGCTACACTGTGTGTTTGACTTTTCAGTTATTTTGCCATAATAGTTCCAAATATCATGTCACGTTGATATATCTAGAACATTTTCGTGGGGTGTACATTCGGTTACCGATATAAGAACTATGACGCACTGTTAAATAATTAAATTTACGTTATTACCATGTATTTAGTAGAGCTCAGTATATTTACACATGGTTTCATTTACTCTTCGGTATTCTGTAAAATGAACCAAATCAAAAAATGCAAACGAGCATGAAATATAGATATAAAAATCGAACAGGAAAAGCAGCATTCAAGGACGAAGAAACACGCACAGAAACAAAGAACATTTTTAAAGATGAAAAGACATCGCAAACACAAAATAGTTGACAATAGGGCTACCGCCTTTGAACGGTCAGTGGCAATAAAGGCCGCTGGGGGTTTAAACCAGGCTTAATTACTGTTTAAGAAAACTGGTTGTCTGTTAAGTACTTTGTGATCGAAGTACATATTTATTTTACCGTTTGCACAGCTGAAGTCAAAATAGAATGACAAAAGTTATTATTACTATTTCAAAATGTAATATAAGCAACGATAGTTCCTTAGTGAATTAATTTAAAACGCAGTACTTAAGTTACTACCCAGAAACATTGCTTGGATTACCAATTAAAGTAGTTTCGCATTGCATAATTTGTTTTTCAAATACCATTTTAACGCAGCTAATTGCATTTAAACCTTTTGCCTTCCAAACACGGAAGTAATTTATATTATTGTATTATTGTGAAACAATACCTCGACAATACCTCGACACAAATAAAATCCTTTAAAACTAATGTTCTTATATTTTACATTTTACAAGAGGCTTCATTTGCATTTAGCCTACAAGAAACTCATTACTATGGATTTTGCATGCTCAAGCAGTCCTTCTAGCTGTCTCAATGAAATACACACAAGTGGCTATACATCCCTCTATCGTTACGCTAAATTTATATGAAAGAACATAAAGAAAATATCTGCGTATATACTGATCTCCTGCTTGCCGGTCGACTCATAATGTTGAAATACAATAGACAATTATTTCAGAAAGGGAAATGTGTAAAGTATCCGCCGACATATATGAAAATATATGTTTTTATGTACGACAACATTTGTTAGTTTATCATATCCGTATCTCGCCCTAGTGCCCAATTTTGTGAGTGTGGTCAAGTTTTGTTAACAATTCGCGACATATCTTGCAGTGTATGGTCGCAGAACATTTTATATTTTATATTTCATTACAATTATAATAGGAAGTACGGATGACCTAGGGATGTCATGAGTGTGCTCGATACATCTGACATTATGTTCACTGTTTATAATACGGATGTCGCAATCACTTTTAATTCGAGATTATAACAAATATCCCTTGTAAAAAAAATCGAACAGGAAAAGCAGCATTCAAGGACGACAGTCAACCACAAACACATACAGAAACGAAGAATAAATTTAAAGATAAATAAAAGGCCAAATAAGACATAACAAACACAAAAGGGTTGACAGCCTTGGAACTGTCAGTGGCAAAAAGTCCGCTGGGGGTTTAAACCAGGATCTAGGGTGCACCAAACCTCACAATTACCTTCTGGTATATTTACGATGTTGATTTACTCAAATTCACACGGTCTATTTTGGCGTTGGTAAAACATCCATGATGTGATTTATCTGTATGGGGAGACTAAAGAAATTTCGATAATTGTTGTCGATTCTACAACTGGTATTTGTAGCAGTAGGATATATTGGAGAACAGGATATGTACATGCGATAACACGTACTAAGAGTACCGAAATTCTATGTAAACGTTCTCAATTGATATGAGTAAACGGCATGATCTAGTCAGCAATAACTTGGCCATACATAGGATTCTAATAAATTGTATCCGGGAATAACCAGTAAATAATTAAAAGCAATGGTTTAATTTGACGTACCATTGCTGCCCATTTAGAAATATCTGAAACCCCTACATTGTATTTTACGTACACATAAACTAGTGTAAGAATGATATGTTCAACTACAACCAACTTGTTTGTTTATAGGTATAAAAATCGAACAGGAAAAACAGCAACCAATGGCGACAGTCAACCATAAACACACACAGAAACAAAGACGAATTTAAAGATGAATTAAAGGCCAAATAATACATCACAAACACAAATGGGTGGACAATAGGGCTACCTCCTTGGAATGGTCAGTAGCAAAACAGGCCGCTGGGGGTTTACTAAGCTCCTGCCCTGACATGTTATCACTGGGTAATCAAGATGTCCTACACATATATTTGCTTACTATAACTGAAGTTCAGTTTTGCTTTCTCCGTTGAGGATTTCATTAAACAATGCGTCTTAGAGAACATGCAGATACGTACTCTATTACAGCCGTGCAGATGCAAACTGAACGTCAGTTATATAGATTCGAATTTCTGCGTCAAATAACATCGAACATCTAAAGCCCTACACAGTGAGCCATTTTCAACGCCGCAAAAGGAATCCCGCTTTATCCAGTACATTCCGAGATTAGACACCCCCACCCCCCAAATTCTATGAAATGAAAGAAAGCGTATGACAGTGCACATTTTGGGAGAGCTAATCTGAGAAAAGAGAGAAGCAATCGAATTACCTCAGTGGTACTAAATATAATCGCCTCAATGGTATTTTATATAACTTATATTCTATTGCATCCCATCTAGTGTGGTTGAACGTGGACACTGTCAACCTGAGGATAATATTGTCGAGGCGAAGCCAAAGTCTACATTATTTATTTTCCAAATTAGGTTTGCTATGACAGAAAGACGTTAAAATGACGTGAAACCCATTACATACACAATCCTTTCGCTGATGTATTTTTAGATATTTTATGTTCGAGCAGTCCACCACAAACACACGCGGAAGTCTAACAGCACATCAGTTATTTGGATACTACGTTGACTATTTCATTACTCCTTCAATTTATCTAAATATCTAAGGAGGACCAAAGTTTTAACTATTCTCGAACTGTGTCGAATTATGAGGACTCTATGTCGTCAATCAACTCTCACTTTTCAGACTCTTAACGGTTTATTTTCGTATTGCTCTGGCTTCTGATAATTCAATGAAACTATTCCTGGTGTATTTCTAGATATTTAATCAATATCGTTAAGTATCATTCGTTTTTAAGGCTTCCTGCATTTTCACTCAGAAAATATACTACTCAAAATTTGCTAAGGATCACTTTTATTCTTCCATATAATTGTATTAGAAATTAATTCACAATAACGATATTAATTTCATTGATACTTCAACAATTCCACAATTTGAATCAAGCCCTGAGATCACATGACCATACATAAACCGGGGTTGGCTGGGGTATGAAATAAAACCTTAATTTCGGCTTAAAAAGTTTGCGTATTGTAAAATTAACACTTTTAATATGTATCATATTTTCTTAGTAAAACAAAGTTTTAAACATGTTTTATTGTCGAAATATCCATTACAAAATCCTGCTAATATAAGCTTTCTCATCGCTTAATGGAATTAGGGCGGGACCACGTAATGGCCCAACTGTATGTCTTCTTTATTAGTCATATCCAATTCATAATTAACTGAAATTAGTCTTACGTTTTTGTTGTTTCTAGACGTTTTAAGAGGAATGCTTAATTAAATTCTCATTTTGACATTTTTTTTCTTTCTACAATTGTGGCAATCTTTGTAAAATAGAGAGTATCACATCACAATAAATGGCATTCATGTCGTTTTATTATTAAACGTAATTATGTTTTCCTTTTATGCCACCACTTTCCTCATCTATTAATATGCATGTTTGAATGTGTATACATAAATTGTTACATGTAGATAGTTCACTGAATATGTTCTCACATGATTGCCGAGATTCTGGTATCGTTTCTGATTTCTGGTTGACTGATACAGATGCACCTCCTATCGAAGATATACATAACAGCAGAAAGACACTAAATTAATAAATAAACAAAGAGGGAAACTTCATCATAATATCGGCGTACTAAATGTAGATGGTCATAAATACTATAGTAAAAATAAATAAAAAATACAGACACGTGTTTCCGGTTTCATTTTTTTTCTGCACAAAGGGTCAATACGTTTGTATTTACAATCAATTGTCGAAGATGATCAAGACTAAATAAAATAAAATTTATAACGACGTATGGGTAGTAGTTGTGAGGTGTAACCAATATCCTCAAAAAGCTGTCAGTAGCGTTAAATTAAGGAGATGATGCGGATTGTATTATCGAGAAACCTCTACATACTAAAAGCCTAAGCATCATGTAAAATGTCTCGGTATCGATTTAAACTCATCTCCTTTTGAAATGTCACAAATGATAAACAAGTTACTTTAAAAGGATAATAGTTTAAAACATCTTGTCCGGTAAAGATATAGATATAGGAATTCTGTTGTTACGGGATAACAAAACACGATCTTATTTCATCGAGATGTGAGAAAATGAATATTTAAACGCATGCGAAGCATACACAATTGTCGATTCATATTTTGCCGTTTATGCTGTTTTAAACTTCGGTAGCACTGGCAAATTCCCTGAAGAGCGTTCGCGTTTATGGTAAATGTAACATACTCGAGACATTTTAATTCGTCCTCTAGTGGAAGATGTTTATGTGCATACAGTGCGTGTACATTTCGTCAGAAGTAAAACAATAATAACAGGCAATCAACAGTGTGCATTTTATATCACAATCAATGCAGGGACACGTTTTTATCTATGCACGTTTTAATTTTACACCGCGGAGAGACAATTCGTTAGGTGCAAATACACCCACATGTATAACAAATGCTGCGTTACGAATATTGTACAAAACCATATGTTTCACATATAACAAGGAGACCATTTCATTTGATAAACTGCTGTAAAGCGCAGTGAGTTGCTCTTTATCTTTACCTATTTGCACGTCACTGGCAATGCGTAGATATTCCGTTTTTGGTCAATTTGTATCATAGTACATGAGAAGTGTTGCTTGTAATAAATGCAATGGCTTCCCATAAGGACATGGAAAGCGTGACTTGTGATATGTGTAATGATTTCTCATAGTACTTGAGCATCGTTGCTTGTAATGAATGTAAGTGTTTCCCATAAGGACATGGAAAGAATCCCACATGGGAAGCGTGACTTGTTATATGCGTAATGATTGATTATAGTATTTGAGAAGTGTTCCTTGTAATATTGTAATGGTACCCCATGAGGACATGGAAAGCGTGACTTGTTATACGCGTAATGATTTATCATAGAATTTGAGACGTTTTGATTGTAATCAATGTAATGGCTTCACATAAGGACATGGAAAGCGTGACTTGTTACATGTGTAATGATTTATTATAGTACGTGAGAAGTGTTTCTTGCAATAAATATAATGGCTTCCCATAAGGACATGGAAAGCTTGAATTTTATACGTGTAATGATTGATCACAGTACATGAGAAGTGTTCCTTGTAATAAGCTTCCCATAAGGACATGGAAAGTGTGAAGTTTTATACGTATAGTGATTGATCATACTACGTGAGAAGTTTTGCTTGTAATAAATGCAATGGCTTTCCCTAAGGACATGGAAAGAATTACTTGTTTTACGAGTAATGATTTATCATAGTATTTGAGAAGTTTTGATTGTAATCAATGTAATGGCTTCACATAAGGACATGGTAAGCGTGACTTGTTGCATGTGTAATGATTTATTCTAATACACCCACACTATATAGCCTAGTTTAAAATATCTCGTTATATTGAACGATATATCCTTGTTATGTTTGCAACGTTAGGAGAATAAGCATTGCGCATTGCGCATTTCGCATTGTAACGTATGCAACGTTAGGAGAGTAAGCAATGCGAAAGGTTTCAGATGTGTGCGTTATTTTCGCACTTTAGGGGTATTAGAATAGAAATAGAACATCGTTTACGGTGAATTATCTATAATATATCACGGTTTGTCGTTCAATTGTAAACAATTGTTTACAATTGAACTCCAAACCGTGATATATTAAACGATAATTCACAGTAAACGATGTTCTATTTCTTAATAATAGAACGTGAGAAGTGTTTCTTGTAATAAATACAATGACTTCCCATAAGGACATGGAAAGTGTGACGTTTTATACGTATAATGATTTATCATAGTACTTGAGAAGTGTTTTTTGTAAGAAATGTAACTGCTTCCCATAAGGACACGTACAGCTTGACTTTTACACGTGTTATGATTTATCATGGTAAATCAGAAGATTAAGTGTTTTACGTAATAAATGTAACGGCTTCCCATAAGGACATGGAAAACTTGACTTTTATACGTGTAATGATTGATTATAGTACATGAGATGTGTTCCTTGTAATAAATATGATGGCTTACTATAAGGACATGGAAAGCATGGGTTGTTATACGTCTAATAATGGATCATAGTACGCGAGAATCGTTGCTTGCAATGAAAGTAATGGCTTACCATAAGGACATGGAAAGCGTGACATGTTATATGTGTAATGATTTATCATTGTACGTGAGAATCGTTGCTTTTAATAAATGTAAGGCTTTTCCATAAGAACATGGAAAGCGTGACTTGGCGTTGCTTGTGCAGTGTGGCGGCAGTAAAACGTCTCCCCGCGCTTGCAATCAGTACTGTTATTCATTCGATCTTTGGAGATCGATGAGCCCGATACTTATATTTAGTTATCGGTGGTACATTTTCAATTTCTTTTGTTTTCTTACTTAATTTTTGATTCGGTGGTTCCACTACTCCGGCCGATAAAAGGCTCTGGGTATTGTTTAACCACGCAAAGGATATGTTGTCTGCTTTTTTTACGCAGGCTTCATAACCGCTGCTCCCAACTAAATTCCATTATGTTGATTTCGCTCTTCGGGGCATTTCATTTTATTAGATACTGGGACCATACGCCGTACGACATGGGGAAGACGTATACTCCATGTCCACCGCCATATGCATGCCATCTTCGGGATGGTTAAAATTGTGTGCTGTTGATTTTATGAATATTGAGTTCTGCTCAACCCGGGGCTAGAGGTAGCTAGCATATTTCACTACCGCTCATGAACAGTCTCAATCAAACCGAGACTGCAATATTTCGTATGTGTCGTGCTCGGCCGTTTCCAAAGGTCCATTATCATACTCTTTGTAATATGCGTAATGATTGATCATAGTACGTGGAAAGTGTACCTTAAAATAAATGTAATGGCCTCACATAAGGACATGGAAAGCGTGACTTGTTATAAGTGGAATGATTTATCATAGTCCGCGAGAAGTGTTGCTTGTAATAAATGTAATTTATTTAATGGGTCCATAAGGACACGGAAAGCGTGACTTTGTATATGTGTATTGAAGAAATGTTGCTTTTAATAAATGTAATGGCTTGCACTTAATGGTTTATTCTCTTGTTGCTCTGGCTTCTGCCAGTCATTGAGTACCTTCCTTGTGGCTTTCTAGGCTATTGTTTGTTTGTATTATATTTACACGAGCATATGTGTGTTTTACTTATATTGCCTATTGATGCTGCCTTGTTGGTTAGAGATTAGATAATGGCGGGATTTCGTTATTTACACTGTCCTGTTTTAATGGGTTGACAGTAGGGTAAGCGTGAGGTTTGGTGCACCCTAGAACCGGTTTAAACCCCCAGTGGCCTACTTTGCCACTGACCGTTCCAAGGCGGTATCCCTATTGTCAACCCTTTTGTGTTTGTGATGTCGTTTGCATTTATTGTTACTTTTGCATTCTTGTTTGTCTGTTTGCGCGTTTGTTTCTGTGTTTTGTGGTTGACTGTCCTCCTTGAATGCTGCTTTCCCTGTCCGATATTTTTATAATTCTTCCCATAAGGACATGGAAAGTGTGAATTGGTATGCGTGTAATGATTAATCACAGTACATGAGAATCGTTGTTTGTAATAAATGTAATGGCTTCCCATAAGGACATGAAATGTGTGACTTGTAATATGTGTAATGATTTACCATAGTACGTGAGAAGTGTTGCTCGTAACGCTTCCGATAAGGACATGGAAAGCGTGACTTCCGATCTTTTTATATTTCTTGTTATACGTGTAATGATGTATCATTGTACGTGAGAAGTAGTGCTTGTAATAAATGTAATGGCTTTACGTAAGGACATGGATATATGTAATGATTGATCATAGTATGCGAGAAGTGTTCCTTGTAATAAATGTAATGGCTTCCCATAAGGACATAAAAAGCGTGACTTGTTATACGTGTAATGATGTATCATCGTACGCGAGAAGTGTTGCTTGTAGTCAATGTAATAGCTTCCCATAAGGACATGGAAACCGAGACTTGTTATATGTGTAATGATTTGTCATAGTACCTTTTAATGTATGAAAAGGTTTGCCATAAGGACATAGAAAACGTGACTGTATCGTGTTCGGCCGTTTCCAAAGGTCCTCTCTCGTACTCTTTTATACAGAACAGTGGTGTTGCTCGTGCAGTGTGGAGGCAGTAAAACGTCAGGACGCGCCTGCAATCAAGACTGTTATTCATTCTTTCTTTGGAGATCGCTGCCCGATATTATATTTAGATGGACCATACGCCGCTGGAAATGGGTGTTGTAATAAGTATAACGATCGCTATGTCCACCGCCATATGCATGGCATCTTCGGGATGGTTAAAATTCTGTACTACTGAGTTGATGACTATTGAGTTCTGCTTAACCCGGGGCTAGGGGGCTTGAGCGATAGCAAGCATATTTCACTACCGTTCATGAACAGTCTCAATCAAAGCGAGACTGCAATATTTTGTATGTAGCGTGTTTGACGGTTTCCAAAAGCCCAAACTCACCCGCTTTTATATAGCACGGGAGCGTTTCTTGTGCAGTACGGCGGCATTGAAACGTCTCCCCGCGCTTGCAAGCAGGACTGTTATTCATTCGATCTTTGGAGATCGCTGAGCCCGATATTTATATTTAATTTCAATTGCTTTTGTTTTCTTACTGAAATTTCGATTCGGTGGTTTCACTACTTAGGCCGATAAAGGCTCTGAGTATTGTTTATCCAACCATAGGTAGGCGTCATCATAGGGTCCATAGCCTGTCCGGTCATCGGAAAGCATAGTGGCGAACTGTAAAAGGGTCCACCACCAAGCATGCAGTACGTTGCAAAATGATAGGTCATAACCTCTTTTGATAAACTTTTTAACAAGTTTTACAAAGATAGTATGAAAGTGATCATGACCGAGAATCTTACGAAGTTTATAAATCACATCACCATAGAAGTCAGCTTGTGATAGTCCTTGTCGCAGAAGAGTCCTTATATTACTTTTATATTTGTAAAGAAGATCAGGGTTACGATAATAACATTTTGCAAAGGTTTTACGAAGTTTATGGTAACGGTAACCCTGATTGAGGTAGCTTTATAGTTATACAAAGATTACGAATATTAAAGTCCTCAACTCGAGTACAAGCTCTTAAAAAACGAATAAGTTGAGACACATACACCCCATAATAAGTTGCTCGGGGAACATCCCCATCTAAGTGGAAATAACAATGTCAAAATTAAAATCATCTCTCTTGTCATAAATGTTGATAATTAGTTCACCATTTTCAATCGGGAGATCTAAATCAAGAAAAGAAGCGTTATTATCAGCTATATTAGCTTTGTTAAGCTGAAGTTCTTTAGGATCAATAATATTAACCATAGTTGGAAAGAAAGGGTTGTCAAGGTTCAATATGTCATCCAGACACCGAGAGGTGTCATTAAAGGCTTCAATAACATCTGCCTGGGTATCTGGTGTGACTCGACATGAAATCTCTTTCATAGCAAAATAAAAACAAATCTGCGACAAGTGGTGCACAGTTCGTACCCAGAGGGATACCATTAATTTGTCTATAAACGGTGGTTCCATACCTGACGAAAATATTATCTAAAAGGAAGATGAGTGCTTCACAAACTTTATAGCAAGTCAACAAAGTATAATTGTCTAAACTGCCGTTAGTAAAAAACGCTTTAATATTATATATTACATGCCAAAAAATGTAGTATTTTCTCTAGCGCATGTTTTTTCAATAAGAGAAATTAGCTTGTCTTTAATAAGGTGATGTGGTAAGGTTGTATATAGTGTAGAGAAGTCATACGTGCTTATTGATGAAACTTGAACTTTATTGAAAAAATTATCAAGAACGTCTCTTGAATTTGTTATAGACCAAAATAAATTAATCCCAGTGTTTTCATAAGTTTTATCACAATACAGTTTAACGTGATCTTTAACGGCAGTAAGACAAGAAGTTAAACGTTTGGAGATGTTCGTTGTGGTGCAGGCACTAGAATTCGAAATAAAGCGAGCCTTATACGGATTTTTATGTAATTTAGGAATCCAGTACGTAGTAGGCAGTTTATTTCGCTTATCGTTTACACCAGCCTTGAAAGTAGTGCACCGAGTGATATGTGCGGAAACAACATCATCCTCAGTAAAATTAACTGGAGTATACGAATTGGTGCTGCCGAGTTCCAGAGATAAAACATTGGCGTCAAACAATAATTACATTATTAGCTGCTTTATCTGCAGGAACTAAAACAAATTTATTATGAACATGGAAAGCGTGACTTGTTATATGTGTAATGATTTTTTAATTGATCATAGTACGTGTGAAGTGTCGCATGTAATACATTTAATATCTTCCCATATGGACATGGAAAGTGTGACTTGTAATATGTATAATGATTGTTCATAGTATGTGAGAAGTGTCGCTTGTAATGATTGTAATGGCTTCCCATAATACATTGAAATCGTGACTTGTAATACGTGAAATGATTTATCAATTGATCATAGTACGTGAGAAGTGTTGCTTGTAATAAATGTATTGTTTTCGCATGAGGGCATGATAAGTGTGACTTGTTAAATGTGAAATGATTGATCATAGTAAACGTAAAGTAAAGTGTTTGTTTATTATAGTGTTACCCCTATTGAAAGAGCCAGTCAATTTTGACTTATGAGAGATCTTTGTCTTGAACATCATTACTTCCCGAATCCTATTCTTTAATGCCAGGCACCAGGCAGGTAGGAAATCGGTAACCGTTATATAACTAGCTGGCGGCTCACCAACTGGTATCTCTTCAGTAACAAGCCCGCCTCTGACGAGACTCGAACCTTCGACCTCCGGATTACGAGGCGGATGCCTTAACCACTAGACCACCGTAACTCCGTGACTTGTAATATGTGTAATGAATGATCAAAGTATGTGAGAAGTGTTGTTTGTAATGGCTTCCCATAAGACACGAAAAAGGTGACTTGTTATATGTGTAATGATTTATCATATTACCTGAGGAGTGTTTCTTGTAATAAATGTAATGGCTTTCCATAAGGACATGGAATGCGTGACGTGTTATGTGTGTAATGATTCATCATAGTACGTGAGAATCGTTGCTTGTAATTTATGAAAGGTTTTCCATAAGGACATATAAAGCGTGACTTGTTAAATGCGTAATGATTTATAATATTATGTGAGAGGTGTACCTTGAAATAAATATAATGGTTTCCATAAGGACTTGGATAGTGTGTGACAAATCTTGCTTGTAATGATTGTACTGGCTTCCTATAAGGACATGAAAGCTCGACTTGCTATAATAAAATTATGTTTAATGATTTATCATAATATGAGAAGGTGTTGCTTGTAACGAATGTAATGGCTTCCCATAAGGACATGAAATACATGACTTGTTATATGTGTAATGATTTATCATAGTCCGTGATAATCGTTGCTTGTAATGAATGTAAGGGTTTTCCATAAGGACATGGAAAACATGACTTTTTATACTTGTATTTATTGATCTTCGTTCCTTGTAATACATGTAATGACTTTCCATAAAGACATGGAAAGCGTGACTTGTTATATGTGTAATGATTTATCATAGTACCCGAGAAGTGGTCCTTGTAATAAATGTTATGACTATAAGGACATTGAAAGCGTTATATGTCATATGTGTATTGATTGATCATAGAAGTTGAGACGTTTAGCTTATAATCAAGGTAATTTCTTCCCATAAGGACTTTGTAAGCGTCTCCCCGCGCTTGCAATCAGGACTGTTATTCATTCGATCTTTGGAGATCGCTGAGCTCGATACTTATATTTAGTTATCGGTGGTACATTTTCAATTTCTTTTGTTTTCTTACTTAATTTTTGATTCGGTGGTTCCACTACTCCGGCCGATAAAATACTCTGGGTATTTTTTAATCACTCATATGATATGTTGTCTGCTTTTTAATTGAGTCTTTTGGCTGTTACTTGTGATACGCAGGCTTCATAACCGCTGCTCCAAACTAAATTCCATTATGTTTATTTCGCTCTTCGGGGCATTTAATTTTATTAGATACTGGGACCATGCGACGTACGACATGGGGAAGAAAGATACTCCATGTCCACCGCCATATGCATGCCATCTTCGGGATGGTTAAAATTTTTACTACTGATTTTATGAATATTGAGTTCTGCTCAACCCGGGGCTAGAGGGCGTGAGCGGTAGCTAGCATATTTCACTACCGCTCATGAACAGTCTCAAGCAAACCGAGACTGCAATATTTCGCATGTGTCGTGCTCGGCCGTTTCCAAAGGTCCATTATCATACTCTTTTTCATATGTGTAATGATTGATCATAGGAGGTGAGAAGTATTGATTGTAAGCAATGTAATCGTTTCCCATAAGGACACGGAAAGCATGACTTGTTATACGTGTAATGATTTATCATAGTACGTGAGAAGTGTTATTGTAATAAATGTAACTGCTTCCCAAAAGGACACGGAAAGCGTGACTTGTTATACGTGTAATGATTTATCTTAGTACGCAAGTATTGCCTGTAATACATATAATGGTTTCACATAAGGACATGGAAAAAGTGACTTGTAATACGTGTAATGATTTTTCAATTGATCATTGTACGTGAAAAGTGTTGTTTGTAATAAATATAATGGCTTCCCATAAGGACATGGAAAGTGTGACTTGTAATATGTGTAATGAATGATCAAAGTATGTGTGAAGTGTTGCTTGTAAAGATTGTAATGGATTCCCATAAGGACACGGAAAGCGTGACTTATTATATGTGGAATGATTTATTATTGTACATGAGGAGTGTTTCTTGTAATAAATGTAATGACTTTCCATAATGACATGGAATGCGTGACCTGTTATGTGTGTAATGATTCATCACAGTACGTGAGAATCGTTGCTTGTAATTTATGAACGGGTTTTCCATAAGGACATATAAAGCGTGACTTGTTATATGCTTAATGATTGATAATATTATGTGAGAGGTGTACCTTGAAATAAATATAATGGCTTCCCATAAGGACTTGGATAGTGTGACATAATACGTGTAATGATTGATCATAGTATGTGATAAGTGTTCCTTGTAATAAATGTAATGGCTTTTGATAAGGATATGGAAAGAGTGACTTATAGGTGTAATGATTGATCATAGTACGCGAGAATCGTTGCTTGTAATTAATGTAATGGTTTCCAAAAGGACATGGAAAGCGAGACGTGTTATATCCGTAATGATTGATCATAGAATGTGAGAAGTGTTCCTTGCAATACATGTAATGGCTTTCCATACGAACATGGAAAGCGTGACTTGTTATATGTGTAATGATTTCTCATAGTACCTGATAAGTGGTCCTTGTAACAAATGTAATGGCTTTCCATAAGGACATGGAAAGCGTGACTTGTCATACGTGTAATGATTTCTCATAGTATGCGAGATGTGCACCTTTTAATAAAAGTAGTGGCGTCTCATAAAGAAATGGAAAGTGTGACTTGTAATATGTGTAATGATTGCTCATAGTATGTGAGAAGTGTTGCTTGTAATAAATGTAATGGCTTCCCATAAGGACATGGAAAGTGTGACTTGTAATATGTGTAATGATTGATCAACGTATGTGAGAAGCGTTGCTTGTAATAAATGTAATGTCTTCCCATAAGGACATGGAAAGTGTGAATTGCAATATGTGTAATGATTGATCATAGTATGCGAGAAGTGTTGCTTGTAATAAATGTAATGGCTTCCCACAAGGACTTGGAAAGTGTGACTTGTAATATGTGTAATGATTGATCAACGTATGTGAGAAGCGTTGCTTGTAATAAATGTAATGTCTTCCCATAAGGACATGGAAAGTGTGAATTGTAATATGTGTAATGATTGATCATAGTATGCCAGAAGTGTTGCTTGTAATAAATGTAATGGTTTCCCACAAGGACTTGGAAAGTGTGACTTGTAATATGTGTAATGATTGATCAACGTATGTGAGAAGTGTTGCTTGTAATAAATGTAAAGTCTTCCCATAAGGACATGGAAAGTGTGACTTGTAATATGTGTAATGATTGATCAACGTATGTGAGAAGTGTTGCTTGTAATAAATGTAATGTCTTCCCATAAAGATGGAAAGTGTGACTTGTAATATGTGTAATGATTGATCAACGTATGTGAGAAGTGTTGCTTGTAATAAATGTAATGTCTTCCCATAAGGACATGGAAAGTGTGACTTGTAATATGTGTAATGATTGATCAACGTATGTGAGAAATGTTGCTTGTAATGATTGTAATGTCTTCCCATATGAACATGGAAAGTGTGACTTGTAATATGTGTAATGATTGATCAACGTATGTGAGAAATGTTGCTTGTAATGATTGTAATGTCTTCCCATAAGGACTTGGAAAATTTGACTTGTAATATGTGTAATGATTGATCAACGTATGTGAGAAGTGTTGCTTGTAATATATGTAATGTCTTCCCATAAGGAATTGGAAAGTTTGACTTGTAATATGTGTAATGATTGATCAACGTATGTGAGAAATGTTGCTTGTAATGATTGTAATGTATTCCCATATGAACATGGAAAGTGTGACTTGTAATATGTGTAATGATTGATCAACGTATGTGAGAAATGTTGCTTGTAATGATAGTAATGTCTTCCCATATGAACATGGAAAGTGTGACTTGTAATATGTGTAATGATTGATCATAGTATGTGAGAAATGTTGCTTGTAATGATTGTAATGTCTTCCCATATGAACATGGAAAGTGTGACTTGTAATATGCATGATGATTGATCATAGTATGTGAGAAGTGTTCCTTTTTATAAATGTAATGGCTTCCCATAAGGACATGGAAAGTGTGTCTTGTAATATGTGTAATGATTTATTATTGTACGTGAGATGTGTTGCTTTAAATAAATGTAATGGTATCCCATAATACGTGTAATGATTGATCATAATTTGGAGAAGTGTACCTTAAAAATGAATGTAATGGCTTCCCATAAGGACATGGAAAGTGTGACTTGTAATACGTATAATGACTGATCATAGTATATGAGAAGTGTTTCTTGTAATAAATGTAATGGCTTCCCATAAGGACATGGAAAGTGTGACTTGTAATACGTAAAATGATTGATCCTAGTATATGAGAAGTGTTTCTTGTAATAAATGTAATGACTTTCCATAAGGACATGGAAAGTGTGACTTGTAATATGTGTAATGATTTATCATTGTACGTGCCATGTGTTGCTTTTACTAATGTAGAAGTATCCCATAAGGATATGAAACGTATGACTTGTTATTTTTGTAATGATTTATCAATTGATCATAGTACGTGAGAAGTGTTGTTTGTAATAAATCTAACGACTTCGCATAATGACATGGAATGCGTGAATTGCTATCGACCTGGACTCGAACCTATGGATTTGCCTCTGTCCAACACTCTACCATCTGGACTACCTGGCCTCAGGTCATGACGAAGCAGCTTATCACAACACACATAATATCCGATTATAATAATAAAACAATACTATATCCGCTTCCGATCAATGGCGATAAAAGCTAATCATTTCATTTAAGATAATATTTAAAAAATCTGAGATAGGATAATAAAAATATTAATTTAATATGCAGATTGTCCTTGGGCTTCTCCGGAAGTTTCTCTGCACGTCTTGCACGAAGTCATCTACATCTTGCTGCATAGATACATTTTCTAGCGGACGAAGTGCAATATTGCCGGTGTAACATTGAATTCTGACCCGCGTTGAATACTGAACACGGATTGTGATCAAAGTTTGACGTTGAAAACTGATACACCCCTCGTCAATTAACGACCCGTCGTCTACACGTGAAATTCTGATCCTCGTTAAATTCTGATCCGGTAGGACCAATTCTCAACGTTGAAAACTGATCCTCCAGTCCTTTAAATCTGACATATATAGATGACTGACAATGCTTCACTTTTTCATAATACAATCATGTAGATCATTTGTAAATTAATAGTAACAACTAGTAACCCACATGTGTTACATTAAATGTTAATGGACTTGCAGAAATGGTTCCTAGAGATCATAACCTAGGATAAATCATTCTATGACCGGGAAGTAAACACTAAATTCGGACGAGTGCAAATCGTTCTAAGATCTCGTAAGAACAACCCGGTCAATATACTGAAAAAAACGTGTCCATCATTATATTTACGTTTGCTTTTGCTTTTGTTATAGGGATGCATACCGCAGTCATGCACGCACGTGCACACGTATACGTACAAGCAAAACGCACGCGAAACACGGATGAATGGATGGCTAGCTTAAGATCAACGTTGCTGTGTACATTGCCGTGCTGTCAATTTTGACCTTGGACTTTATGGTGACCTTTTTCAAGACGTAGTCAACGTATTTTCTTCATTGTACAATCATACATTGCGTTTTCACCACATGCCAGATCTACTGTCAGTCAGCCAGCCAGCCAGCCAGCCAGCCAGCCAGCCACTCACTCACTCACTCACTCACTCACTCACTCACTCACTCACTCACTCACTCACTCACTCACTCACTCACTCACTCACTCACTCACTCACTCACTCACTCACTCACTCACTCACTCACTCACTCACTCACTCACTCACTCACTCACTCACTCACTCACTCACTCACTCACTCACTCACTCACTCACTCACTCACTCACTCACTCACTCACTCACTCACTCACTCACTCACTCACTCACTCACTCACTCACTCACTCACTCACTCACTCACTCACTCACTCACTCACTCACTCACTCACTCACTCACTCACTCACTCACTCACTCACTCACTCACTCACTCACTCACTCACTCACTCACTCACTCACTCACTCACTCACTCACTCACTCACTCACTCACTCACTCACTCACTCACTCACTCACTCACTCACTCACTCACTCACTCACTCACTCACTCACTCACTCACTCACTCACTCACTCACTCACCACTCACTCACTCTCTCACTCACTCTCTCACTTAATCACTCACTCAATCAATTAAGTCTTGTTTGATATACTGTAGATGTATGCAATGTGTAAATATATAATCGCCATTATTCCGTCATTCGTAATGTAATAAAAGTGAGACTATACACGATGATGAAGCCGAGATCATGAGGAAACCACGATGATACGTTCATCTAATCACCACTAACTACCCTTGTAGTAAATGTGCATACATTTCACTTGCAAAAAATCGAAATTTTCTGTTATGGTGAAAGGAGATAGTTCGCACAAACGAAAGTACTGTCTGGAGATTGCAGAAAGGTTAGTAATTTAAAAATCGAAAGAAGTGTACCAATAGTTACAGCAATTTAAATTTTTCTATGTGATTCCTCGACAGGTTTGGCAAATGATGACATTTTTTTTTACAGATACTACCTTTCATGCTTTTATTTGATCTGACATTGATATTTAGAAGTTCAGAAGTTTTTCATACAAATTTTAAGCAATTTATACAAATTGACTACACGGGAAATTTTGCAAGTTAAATTTTGATCGTTTTGTAAGTATTCTCAGTAGACTGGTATTAATTATGTCACCCTTCTATCTTGGGTGGTGTCTTGAGTAATATGGTTTTTTTATCAGGTCAAGGGCCCTTTTCTCATGAATCACATCAAATGTTTTTAAAAAAATAAACCATAATAAATGATAATAAATAACAACAACAAACATATTCATCATGATTTCTTGGTTTGTTGGCTTAAACATTACAATCAAATGAAAACAAGATGCACATTTTTTCTGCAAATATAACAGTAACAGCAAAACAATTGCCTAATTCTATTTTCTCCGATGATATTTTAAAATATGATTATGTTTTGGAATAATGTGTATTCTCGTTTTTTACATAACAACTATCTACATTTCGAAACTAGTATTTGCCAAAATATTAAAACGTTTTTCTAAATCCCAATGCTTATTTTGTTATAATTAAATTATTAAAATTACAGACATATGGTTAACAAACCGCAGGCATCTACATAATTATGATTGGGACTGTTCATTTGTGTTTCTTGTAGCCATAGCTATTACGAGTATTGTAGAACTAGAATTTTCCCGAACACATAACCTTGTCACAGTTTATCTTTCAACAATAAACTCCAGCAAGGCGCTTTTCGCATAACGCTAGGCTCATATATGGAGTCAGTTCCATGTTGACACTAAAACACATGTAGCGTCAGAAGTTAACAAAGGCCAAACATTCATTTATCACGACATTTGAGGTCGTGTTAAAATCTGATGATTATAACAGGTGGTCAGCAAAGTTTTCCTCATCACAGAGAAGACTGAAAATGTTAGGATCAATTTCCTTTGCGACCTCTTCCGTTCTTGGTATTTTATAGTGAGCGTCCTTGTATTTTTGCACGTAAAGTTTCCGGACATCCTTCTAGTTCCTCGAGAATTTGTTCATCGTGATTGTTGACAAGTGCAGCGGTGAGGGTTTGGTCGGACACGTGTCTGGAATATTTCTTGATTGCCTGTTGGTATGTAGGGCGGCTTGATGAAAAGCTTGACACTTCAACGTCTAACATAGGTTCGTAGTAGTCATTGTGATGCAATATATACATACTGCTTTCTGAGGTAGAATTTATCGGTGTGTACTTGTTCCAACAAGTTTCATTTGCACCGTAGGTGCAGTACACGTACAAATTCGTGTTCAGCATCGTTGCCAGTGCCCTAATTTATACGTATGTTCCCCACTTGTGTGTTATTTAAATATATTGTTGAAGTTTCGTCCGTGTATCCTACAAACAGTTCACTGTTCGTTATCATGTAATTTATTATCTTTTGTCTACCTCAGCATGATAAGTCTGAACTCCAAATATGATGTAGCTAGTTCGGAACAAGCAATTGCCGTCACTTCTCATTTGCCCAGTTTTTACTGGTCGTGCATTGATACTGACGGGTTTATCAACTGATTTATGATTTATTTCACTTTTAGACTAAAGACTTTCGACTTTTCGTTCAGCCAATTTTCTCCAGTAGGGTAAAAAACTATGATCGTTTTAGTCCAGACGTGAAGAATTGTGACATCATTATATTCGTGTTCGCTCCCACCATCTCTAGACATTTTCCTTTTCGAAGGAAACTATCATCATCGCCTGATTTATTCGGGCCTCTTACTTCTGGCTTTCGTTTCGAGGGTACTTGACGTTTTAGCTTGTTTTTTCCAGGTTATTGTTTATGTCATAAAATATTCTGCCCTTCAGTGACGTCACGTCAGGGTGTGACATTACAACAGCGAACGACAGCGCGAAATTTTAAATAGTAGTCTATGGGAATTTAACATGGGAAATTGACATGCGGTATAATAAATTAATATATTATCAGACTACCGAAACCACACAAAACAGTTAAACACACATATGAATACAACTTGCAATAAAGTTATCACAGAGGTCGAGTGCCAGTTCTGTATTGTAAGTGATGTAAGGTCTAAAATAGTGAGTTGTTTCGATCCAACAACAAATGGAAGTAGATATAAAAGTCGAACATGAAATGTAGCATTTAAAAATCGAAGTCACTCAAAGACACGCATTGAAACAAACACAAATTA
This sequence comes from Cyrtodaria siliqua, assembly GCA_037043455.1. NCBI lineage: Eukaryota > Metazoa > Mollusca > Bivalvia > Adapedonta > Hiatellidae > Cyrtodaria > Cyrtodaria siliqua. The sequence goes on from JAWPHD010002977.1 coordinate 148,809, forward strand.
CAAGGATAAACAACATGCAAGGTATGTGACACTTAAACATAAAAGCGTTGAAAATAGGGATACTGCCGTATATTGTCAGTGGCTAAAAGGCCTCTAGGGGTTTAACCAGGTTCTAGACTAGAGTATACCAACCTCACTCTTACCATATTTTCACTCCCCACCCTCAAATAAAACGGTACAGGGCAAATAAAGAAATCCCTGCTAGGCTAAATCCTCTAAAAACAAAATCCAAGACAGCCACAAAGCAAATACTGCCACAAAGCAATTACTCAATGACTTGGAAGAAGTCAAAGCAACAAGAAAAGTAACCATGAATGGCAAGACATAACAAAATTGGAGACAAATATATGTACGTTTGAACGTAACCGCCATTCCCTGATTTAGTTATACGTCATCATAGGGTCAACTATGGTACTATGTTTAAGTTTCACGTGTATGTATGAACTTCGGTTCGGTTATTGTTTGCACAAATTCTTGGTCTGCACTGCTAAAATTATTTCCAATCCAATGATATTATAATATCATACTAACTTCTTGAAAAAATGTTTTTGAACATATTGGCAACTTGACACTTTAAATGAGTTTCTAAAATGCTTGACCAATTCTAAAAAACTACATCTCATTTTCTTAGACTATTTTCAAGCAAATGATGTAGATTAAAGAGTTATTTTACACAAAAAGTTGTTTTCGACATTGAAACATGTAGTTATAAAATAAATAAAATTCTAAGTTTTACACGTATGAAATACTGCCTTTTTCACTGTTAAAATCCACTATTGTTTGGGGCGCTTTTTTTCAGAGATATCTTTAGTGGTAAATAAAAATACCTCACAATTCACGTGCGAAATTATTTTTGACAGGCCATTTTCAATGCAAAACACAAAAGTTTAGAATTTTCTTTCCAAAACTGGTTTCATTGTGTTGGATAAACGTGAATTAAGACACTCTGACATTTTACAGTAACATAACAGGGTCAACTGAAGTTATTCCTAATGTTTTACTGCCCCAGCAACGAGGAAATTCATTGGAAAAAGCCCCATAAAGGCATTTTTTTTATAAAATATGTTTTTCTCCAGCGATTTTGAAAAGTTAGGTATTGTTATTTGATAAAATTTCTCATATTATTGCCGAAAAACCTTTGGCTGAAACAAGCACCCCGAACAAATTCTAAGGATAAATAATTATTTATAGTACGCTAGAATTGCTCTAGGTTGTGCATATACATCAATAAAAGTGTACTTAGATCACAAAATAAGAATGTATTAGCGCATTTAAAAATCATAGTATAGGTTATTAAATTGGTATTGCGAAATATTATTTGGAATAAAGGACGACGATCTTGCGAGACTACTTCGCCATACAAATTCGGTAATGTGTATTACATATTGCGTAATGATTTAGATCGATATCAATTCGTTGATTTGCATATTTAATCGTGTTATATTGTGGAGTGCGTGGTCCAGTGGTAGAGCGCGGAACTCCAGATCGAGATGTCGTGGGTTCGATCCTCGCCGCGGCCTCGTTATTTATCCTTGAGCAAGATAATTAATCCACATTGCTTAGTACTGGTTCTACCCAGGAAGCCATCGAGAGTGATTAATCTAAGTTGCAATAACTTGTTTCGCAATCGATGTAAAATAAATATGTTTAAACTAAACTAAAATTAGTTTTATAACATTGTGTGGACTTCGTATCTTGTTCATTATTTTCCTTTTTGCGAATGGCTTTTTGACATGAAGGGATTTACGTATGACGTCGACGTCGGTTGAAGTCAAACGATTTTCGAGTTAATATTAGTAGGTGAGTAAATAATACAATATACAAATTTATTTAATTTCGTCAATTTCTTTTTAAAGAAATTTGGAAACCCACATCGTTTTTAGCTCTACTGGCCGAAGTCCAGCAGAGCTTTTGGGATGCTGAGTTGTCCATCTTCGGTCCGTCGACGGTTGTCCGTCGTCCATTATATGTTATATGTTGCCTCATTTATACGACAGGGCCTTCATTTTTCATCTAATCTCTACCAAAACTGACCCTATCTTTTTTTATTTTTTTTATTTTTATTTTTTGTTTAAGTTTCTTTATTCTTAATTCGTTTTTTTTTTAAAATTATTTTAGTTATTTTAATTTTTATTTTTTTTTTGTTTATTATTTTTTAATCACTTTCTTTTTAATTTTAGTTTTAATATTTTTTTTTTTGATTACTTTCTTTTTTTAATTTTTTTTTTAATTTTTTTTTGTTAACGCCGTGTTGAATTTTCCGAAACTTAGCAGGAAACATTGCTATGATTCCTAGTTTTGCCTATTGTGTATTTTCCCGGTTCGTTGGTGGAGTAACGGCCCCTTGATATTTTTACTTTAAATTTCTTGTCGGCGCTTCTCCTCCTAAATGCCTTTCAATTAAACCGTTACTCGGAGAATGGCGTTCTTCTAGTAGACACATTCGTCGACAGGAAGTTGTCCTAGCCCGGTGCAGGATAGGGCATACACGTTATACTCATTCATATTTATTACAAGGTGAGCAATTACCAAAATGTATACCCTGCTTTGCACCGTTAACGGTCAAACACATCTTATTGGAATGTGTAGACTTTGATCCTATGCGTCAAAGGTACTACAATGTTAATACTATGAATGAATTATTTGATACTGTAGATTTTAGTCTTGTTTTAGATTTCCTAAAAGAGATCAGACTATATAAATCATTATAATGTGTTCTTGTATATATTTACTTGTTTATATACCCGTTGACGGGCATTTGTTGATTTACATACATAGTTTATATTACACCTTATCATCCCTTATTTTTTAATAGTTGTATCTTTATATATTTACATTTATTTTTAATTAATACTTTTTTCATAAATTTTTGCTCCCAATATGACCTATTTATGTGTCGGCGTGCCGTAAAACACCATTCATTCATTCATTCCTAAATGCCTTGTTGGATTTCAACGAAACTCGGAAGGAAGCATCGGCAAGATGTTTAGTTGGGCATATCGCCTTTTTGTTTCAGTCCATTGACATTTTTACTTTTAAATTCTTGTCGGCCCTACTCCTCCTAAACGGCTTTTTAGATTTCTATGAAATTTGGCAGGAAGCCTCTGTATGATTTCTAGTTTTGCCTATTGTGTATTTTCCCGGTTCGTTGGTGGAGTTACGGCCCCTTGATATTTTTACTTTAAATTTATTGTCGGCGCTTCTCCTCCTAAATGCCTTGCTGGATTTCAACGAAACTCGGAAGGAAGCATCGGTAAGATGTTTAGTTGTGCATATCGTGCTTTTGTTCCAGTCAATTGACATTTTTACTTTTAAATTCTTGTCGGCGCTACTCCTCCTAAACGTTTTTTTGGATTTCTATGAAATTTGGCAGGAAGCCTCTGTATGATGTCTAGTTGTGCAAAACGCGGTTTATCAATGATATATTGGACACGTTTGAAAGCCAGCTAGATCTTGTTAGTAACGACAGACTTATGACCCTCGATTTGTTGATTTGTTGAAGAATGCTATATTGTATTTTCCTTTGTTATATCCATTTTTTATCTGATCTTTACCAAATTAGTTTAGAATATTAATATAATCCCCCCACCCATGTTTTTGAAATTTCCTCAATAGAAAAAGTGGGGTAAATTAAAAATTACCAATGCCAGACTAGACACAGCAGACTTATTGCCCATGATTACCAGGTGAGCGATCTAAGGCCATCCTAAGGCTAGCTGTGTTGGTTTTGCAATCTTTTAAAAGAAGTACTGATGGGAATTGTATGTCGACAACCCTTGATATAAGAGCCGATTTAGGTAGTAGAGCATCCACAGGCCCTCTTGAGTCTCTTGTTTATGTTGAACATGTTTGTTCAACATTCACTATTGGACCTTGTCCACATTTAGTTTGGTAGAACACTGAACGATTCGATCAATTTTAAAGTATAACAGGAATAAATATTAATGATAGTCTAAAATCTATTGTCGAATTTTCCAGACAAAAACATGATACAATAAGTAAATAGGACGGGCATGGGGTCTGGTGTAATGCACTCGTAGTTGGAGTGACACTCAAGTCGTCGTTTTTTAGCTATGCCGTTTTGGTTTCAGATTTGCTAATGGACACGTTTGGACTGAGAGAAGTAAGAACATTACATAAATCATGGTCACTTGATAGTAGTGTAGATAAGGTACGGCAAAGAAGGTGTAACGAGCATAATTATCGTATAAAATAGTTTATTTTAAGTTTAATAACATTTTATTGCAGATAAGTTACAATACATCAATTCAACATCACAATGTTTATGGCATATAAAACAGTTAAAGCGTTAGCCTAGATATGCCCATGATATATGCCGCTAAAACATCCAGTTGTAAATTATCGATGGTCCGCCCTAACAGATATCATCAAAGAAAATGTTTAGAGAAATTAAGAGAAATTTAATATCAAACACGTGTTTGCCGTGTGACGGAAACATAACGTTCATTTTTAATCGCAATATGATAGCATCTAGATACTCTTGCTAACACATTTAAACTCGTTTAGCTTGTTAAGGGACACAACGAAATCTCGATTCTTTAATTATCGGCTTTTAGTAGTTGTTCTTCACGATAGATAGGGTTATTTGTATATCAAACTTTCTAATTAATTTCCGACAAAATCATTGAAGTATCTTACTCAAGTTGTATGAAATGGACAATAATACTACGACTGAAAATCTATTTTTAAAAACTAAAGTTCCACATTGTAACTGTACTAAACTTGGAAATATGTTTCTGGAAGTTTGAATAGAGTTCCCGAATTATATGGGTAATTCATTTCTTTATTTAATTAAGTTGGATTGGTGGTCGAAGGATCTAAGTCGCGCTATTTAGATAGGCGAAGTTGCATATTTTGTTAATTTGGTATTCAAAGACTGAAGGTTTGAATTCGCCAAAAAAATTTTAGTGCATAATCCTGTTCATATTGACCAGTAAATTAACATTATGTAGTTTATCTTAACGATCACACTGTGAGAACCCCTGTGAGTTTAATTATCATCCACAAATCAAAGTATCCTTGTGTTCTTACAAATAAAATACGCCCAGACAGATACAAGCGTTGTAAATATAAGGTATGAAGCTTTATGGACTTTTGCAATTGGAAATATGAAATTATGAAGGTAGTAAGTATATGACGAGGCCCTCAGGATATACTAATTTTACTCTTTAGGTCATTCCGTTAAAATAAAATCTTCATTTCATTTCTATTTTCTTATAGAATGAAAAACAAATGTATATGTTACAAAGGAAACATAGTAACACTACATTTACAATACAAACATATCAAACTATATATCATAATGTAAACTTGCATTTGTTAATTCAATTTAAGCTTGTACTCGTATAAGAAAACATACACCCTGCAGAACAAACAAACAATATATTGAGAACCAAGACCAGCTTACAACTATCAATGTAAAATACACTCATGGAAGATAGCATACCCCAGATAAGTATACAGAAGTCAATTTAAATATAGCGCAATTTCAGATTGCTTAATATCATTTACTATGATATACTTATTATTTAATATGATACACAGACATTCCCCAAACAGATGCTCAAACGTTGGAATGTTTAGTTATAGACCAGACACTGATTAAGAACATTTAGTTCATCAATTGTTTCAGCACTGTTTCTAACACCAATTGTTCAGTTTTCAGTACTAAATATTCAACATTAACTGACATGTTTAAAACATCATTTAACAATACCCCTTTGCAGCGGTAACGTTTGTCATATAAGTTGTACGGTTGCAATATTCAACTTACAGTTTGAAATATTAATTGTACCGTTTGCAAATTTATTTGCACCGTTTACATCATTAGATTAACCGTTTCCACCATACAAAATGTAACATTAGGTGTACAGTTTACATAATTAAATGCACGATTTGCAACATCATGTGTACTGTTGTACATCTCGCAGGTATAACGTTCGCATTACTAAGTGTACCGTTTGTATTAATTGTACCATTTACAACCTTATATGCACATGTTGCAACATCCATTGTACCGTTTGTAATACAGCTGCGAAGGCAGCTGACCATTTTAAGGGTTATATGTCTGTCTATGGTAAACGGACTGTGACTCATGTAAGTGGCTATAAGTATGCTTTACAACTTGAATTCCTAGAGAACTCGTCTGAAAAACTTGAATGACATAAACGCATATTTTGTAATGGTGAAAGGTTACCGTTTTACTTGCTGAAATGACGTTTTCGTAAACCAGTCTACTTTTTTTTTTAATTTTCATTATTATGTTTTTCATTGTTGCTTATGATAAGGTAGCAACAATTCCTTTACATTTTTTACTTTGATAACGCAATCATATAATTACACATGGTAACATTGAACAGTTTATATGCGTTGTAATGCACACGCTAACGCACACGTATTCCCTACATGTGAACAATTGTATTTCTAACATTTCTGTGCTGATGTGTACTTCTAGCGCGTCGTGTTACAAGGGTGAATTAATAATCAATATGTAAGGCATGTCAAGGTATTTGAACAAAAAGAAGCGAGATCGCCCATATTGATTCAAAATGCTTGGCAGGAAGGTAAAATGCTTGGTGAAAATTGAGAAGAATTTATGAAAAAACGGACGTGGCACGTTTATTTCTCCGTGACAACATTTATTGTTTTCGATATTGTATTAACATCTGTGACTTGATGTCTCTCGGCAGCTATTTCACGCTAGCGTAAAGAAAGATAAAAATATCGGACAGGGAAAGCAGCATTCAAGGACGACAGTCAACCATAAAACACAAAAACAAACACGCAAACAGACAAACGAGAAGGCAAAAGCAATAATAAAAATGCAAACGACATCACAAACACAAAAGGGTTGACAATAGGGCTACCGCCTTGGAACGGTCAGTGGCAACAAAGGCCACAGGGGGTTTAAACCGGTTCTAGGGTGCACCAAACCTCACACTTACACTACTGTCATCCCATTAAAACAGGACAGTGTAAATAAAGAAATCCCCGCCATGATCTAATCTCTAACCAACAAGGCAGCATCAATAGGCAATATAAGTAAAACACAAATATGCTCGTGTAAATATAATACAAAAAAGACAATAGCCGAGAAAGCCACAATGAAGGTACTCAATGACTTGGCAGAAGCCAGAGCAACAAGAGAATAAACCATTAAGGGAACGACAGGAAAGATCATAGACCTTGCGTGTATAAGTTGATACAAACTGCTTACAACATCCATGCGTCATCGATTTATGTGTATTATGCCATATTGTCTTGTTTGTGGGTGACACCTTTTTAGTATCTAGTTCCTTTTTATCGTCTCTGTAAACCTGTCATCACAATAAAAAGTGACAGTGTAAATAAAGAAATCTCCGCCATGAACTATTCTCTAATAAAAAAAGCAGCATTAATAGGCAATATAAGTAAAACACAAATATGCTAATGCATATATAAATACAAAAACAATAGCCTAGAAGGCCACACTGAAGGTACTCAGTGACTCAGAAGCCAGAGAAACAAGAGATAAACCACTGTGGGCACGATAAGACAAGATTGCAGACAAACATCAAACGTCGCCGTCGTTTTGGGATTTAGGAAGACGTCATCATAGAGTCCACAGACTGTCCGGTCATCGCTTTACATGTAAATATACATAACGAACTGTAAATGAGTCAACGCACCAAGCTTGCAGTGCGTTGAACATAACAGGGTCATGGCCCCTTTTGATAAACCTTTTAACAAGTTTAACAAAGATAGTATGAAGGTGTTCATGAGTAAGGATCTGACGAAGTTTGTAAATCGTGTCACCATAGAAGTCATGGTGTGATAGTCCTTGCAACAAAAGAGTTCTTAAATTACTTTTATATTTGGAAAGAAGATCAGGGTTACGATGATATAATTTTGCAAAGGTTTTAAGAAGTTATGGTACTCCCTGATGGAGTAGCTGTTTAATTATACAAAGATTACGAATATTAAAGTCCTCAAGTCGAGTACGAGCTCTAGAAAAACGAATAAGTTGAGACAAATAGACCCCATAAGAATTTACTCCGGGAACATCCCCAAGTAAATGGGGATAATTAACAATATCAAAATTAAAATCATCTCTCTTGTCATAGATTGTACTAATTATTTCGCAATTTTCAATAGAGAGACGTAAATCAAGGAAAGAAGCGCCAGTATCTGAAATGTTAGCTTTGTTGAGTTGAATTTTTTTGGATAGATATTATTAACCATAGTAGAAAAGAAATGATTGCCAATATTTAATATGTCATCCAAATACCGAGAGGTGTCACTAAAGGCTTCAATTACATCTGCCTGAGTATCGGATGAAAGAGACTCAACATGACATCTCTTTCATAGCAATCAATACAAGAACACATTTTCGACAAGAGGTGCACAGTTCGTACCCATAGGGATACCAACAATTTGTCTACAAACGGTATTTCCATACCTAATTATCAATCCCAGTTACATCGGCAACTATTATGTAATACGGGCGAAGTCGGCGAAGCCCTCTTGCAGTAACGCGAGTATGAAAACTTACTTGTTTTCCCACTTACTATGGGATATTCATTTTTCGTCATGTTTCGCGTCGCCATTTTCAATCCGTAGGCTGTACAGCAGACGTCAAATGAAGGGCAAAGTTTTAGGTAGACAAAGTGGTAGACCAGTCAATTTCGTACGTTTAGTTTTTTTCTATTTTTTGTTTTCGGTCTTTATATTGAATTTTAAGCGTATGTGAAACGTTTAATTGCAGAAATATACCATTACATAAATACCTACTGTAAAAAAAGACAGCATGGGCGGTTACGTGATCAAAATATCATCACGTTGTCACAAACACATAAAATGATGACGTCAAACTTCGGGTGATACTATTCCCCGGTAGATTCCCGGTTATTTTGCGGTTGAAAAGGGATGGCAAATGTGATTCATGAGTGTGTTGATGTTTCTGATGGTTTAATGATTTATTTATTTATTCCATTTTGGAATAAAGGAATAATGTAATTAAGTCCTGAATATTGGTTTCAAGTTGAAGCAATTGATGTCTAGTAATATATAATAAAAGGTAAAGGTAAATAGTGTTTAAACGTGAATGTTTTACAAAATCAATATTTATTTTTCTCTCAGGATTTAATGTGTTCTTATATATATATTTACTTGTTTATATGTCCGTTGACGGGCATTTGTTGATTAACATATATAGTTTATATTACTACCATATCATCCCTAATTTGTAATAGTTTTATCTTTATATATATACATTAATTTTTATTTACTACTTACTTTCTTCATCTTTCGTCGGTTTTTGCGCATAATATGACCTATTTATGTGTCGACGTGCCGTAAAACACCATTCATTTATTCATTCAAAAGCGGGCGACAATTATTTGAAGGCCACAAAGTTGCCCGACACGCTAGGGGTGTCCGGAGGCATTCCAGTAACATCTAACAGTGTTGGCTTGTAATCGTGGTAATAACATTAACTAGGACCATACAATCTATATTCTTTGCTACTTTGACTAATTGTGGTCAGTTTTTAAGACATGTCTTTTTTTCATCATTTCTTTTTCCTCCTGACAAGCTTTCAGGGCATTGCTCGTAATGTTGTAGTAATTTCTAAATAGGCTTCCGCTTAAAGCATTCTAGGTAAGAGGTTTTGAACATGTCCTTATTTTTCCTCTGAACCCTGTTGTGCTTCCGTTTCATTACAGATTCATTGTCAGATGAATATGTAATGCACTGCTCCCATGATATATCCTTAACCTTATCATGCATAACTCTGTCAAGCGTTTTAAATGCAGATGCTGATTCTTCTTTGCTTTTCATGTGTAATTATAGCCTATATTGGTGACAATTATTTAATCAAAATATTTAGTAAATAGTTGCTCGTGTTCTCCGGATGATATTTTACCAATGTTTCTCATCAAAATAATCAAACCCAGATCAAACGTATCCTCTTCATCATTACTCGTAACTGCCATCTGTGGCAATGCCATACCACTAAGATTTACCGTTCTGCATTAATCATTCACACATTCTTCAACACTCCTAGAAGCAATTGCACCATTACTATGTGTGTAGTTTGTGTTCGTCTCAAGTGATACCTTTGGGTAATTTTAGATTTTGAAAACATTTTGCAGAAATGGGGACCAGCATGATTACTAATTGTGATTGGCATTGAGTTGTGTTCTACCACAAATTAATAGCCTTACATATTTGGATGTGGATGACAAGACAGTCGCGAAGCTTTCATTTATTATTGACAATAAATATATTTAAATTAATTAATATGATTACATATTTGGAGGTGGAACAGTGTCTAACCTTTACTTTAGGTACTAACTTAAATTGGTGGGGTGAGAAAATGATTGATTCATTATCACTATTACATAACATATTTGGAGGTGGCTGACATTGCAGTTGCTAATGACCTTTTATTTATTATTTATATTAAATATAAAGAAATTTAAAATAAATAAATATTGCAAGGTGGGTGACATGATAGTCTATAACCTTTTCATTATCAAAACATCCTTCATAACAAAGTCAGATATGAAACATCATACACGACGTCAAATTCTGGAACAAAGACAGCCTGGACCTAGATACACATGATGGCAAGTTGCACATGGCACAGACTTGATTGCATTCAGTTTGAATGAGTATTGGCTATCACTGTTCAGTTCAATTGAAATTTGAGATCCAGAGACTTTAAATCTGTATTTTTATTTATTACATAACTTACTGTGTTGGAAATATATTTGTCATGTTGCACTAATGTACTTAATATGTAAATGCAGGCCGAATAATTGTTCTTTCTTTTCCATTCAGCTCAATGTGCATTAAAAAATACAGTATTATGCTGGTGCATAAATTACACGTCTACAAAAGGCAAGACGATTTTTTGATAAGTGCCATCCTCCGCCTAGGGTGCATCTATAAAAGTCCGTATTTAAAAAAACACCGAAAAACGTCAAATAAATGAGACTAAGTATTACCCTAACCTTGCATCACATCGTTTAGATCTATTTTAAAATAGTTAGCTTCGCCCGTCTTTATGCTTTGCCTTGTTCATATTATTAGATCGTAAAATATTATTAGATCGTAAAGCGTCTCAAACAGGATAGCTCACTCCAAATTACATTGCAAACAGTAAGTTATTGCTGTAAAGTGAATGCTTAATGAAGATATGCACTAGTCTGCATCCGCTGGAGTATAACATCATTACGTTTATAACAAGTATATATAGCAATTAAGGATGTTGTATTGGTAATTTTAGTCAATTAGTTCATAATAAAGTTTTAACTAGGGTTTATGTTTTCATTCCAAAAGATATTCATTCAACTGGGTGCGTTTCGTATTCTTTCAGTATAGTCGCTTCTGAATAGATTTTAGAAAATATTTGCTTAATTGTATAGGACATTTTCTTATAAAGGCAAGGAGGAAGTTTGTTTCGAACTGTAGACATTTAATATGAAAAAGTGTTAAACATATAAAAACAATATTATATTTATCCCAAATTAAGACATTTTCAATTTTAATTTACTCATTAAATGTGTTTCTTAAATGGATGTAAACTCAACGATTCTTGACAGCTTGACAGGATCAGAAATTAGAAAATAATACAAACTGAAATTAGTAATTGAAACAACATGCAACAAAAACAGTTTAGAAGCCGCAAATGTCAAAGGACTTGGACACAAATTATTTAACAAACTAAACTAGTTTTGTCTTGGAAGTCAATACAGTTTAACTGTTAATCAAATTAAATTCGTGTTATTCAGTTTTGTATTAGATCTTGCGGATATAGCAAACTTATTTGGGTAATCGACTGCAAACCTTATCAAACAGCTATTTCGAGACATGTTAAGCTATATGAATAAGTATTCTTTAACCAGAAAAAACAATACGGACTTCGTTGGTACTTTACATACCGCAATATTATAAAGACAACTATCACATACTACGTTATGCTCCCAGATTAAAAGAGAAAACAAAATATTATGCGAAACTCTAATCTGAGTTTTACAAAATATATTCATAATAACTAAAATAACTTTCATAATTGAAACTGTTTCTATAATTATTTGGATTTAAAAGTCATGCATTTGCCTTTTTAATATCCTTTTAATGATTGTAAAACGAAGCATGTGAATAATTTTCGAACCGAATGCCACTACAGATTTAAGGACACAAAGCACTTTAAGGTATTTTTAAAGTATTAAATTTAGCATTTCGATTTATACGTCAAGATTATTTTTCTTAGAACTTTCTTGCATACCTTTCAGTGAAACATAATTACAGATATGAGTTATCAATTTATCTTGATTATTCTAAAAAAGGTTAGAATATTTTGTATATAAAAGCAATTATACATATGCAAATATACTTCAAATAATTACTTTAAATATACGCTTTTAAACGTATTTTCTTTGAACTCAACTGTTATTGCCAGTACGAGAATGCCAAAACACTCAAGCTCACGTTGACACATATCAAGTCCTACTTTATAGCATATAATACGGGCTAATACTCGTTATTAGCCAGAGTTATTTGGAGGGACCCCACTGTTTTGTAAGCTAGATCTGCTATTGTAATGTTCTTTTAATTGCGCATGCGCAAGCCTATATATTCTCTTCCGGCCAAAAAATTATAGAGAGCGGTATGTAACTGTTCATATTCAGTGAAATACTGATTTTTTCCTTCCCTTTAAGTCATTTTCTTTATTAGTTTGCAATAGTTTAATGATTCGATGTTAAAAAGTAATCCAGCCATACTTTCTATTGACGATGATTTCAAACTGTCCTGTTTTAATGGGATGACAGTAGGGTAAGTGTAAGGTTTGGTGCACCCTAGAACCGGTTTAAACCCCCAGTGGCCTACTTTGCCAATGACCGTTTCAAGGCGGTAGCCCTATTGTCAACCCTTATGTGTTTGTGATGTCGTTTGCATTTGTTATTGCTTTTGCCTTCTTGTTTGTCTGTTTGCGTATTTGATTCTGTGTTTTGTGGTTGACTGTCCTCCTTGAATGCTACTTTCCCTGTCCGGTCTTTTTATATTTCTTTTTTTGAAGATTTGTGTTTTGTATGGATGCTTTCTGTCGTAACCTAAGCATATACAGTTTTATATTTTCGTTAATTATGATCATTTCTGAATTTATACTGGCGAGTTCATATAGGGTGTAAAGTTTTGTAATGCATATTTACTTTGTTATTAATTGAGTTTATATTGTTCTCGGTGCCATATACTCCGCAAAAGTAGCACTATCGTCACGAAGTGTTCACGGATCATTTAATGATATTCGTGGGCTGTGCCTGTTACTGTTGCAACACTTTGTCGTATTCCCTCCTTGACCTTTTAGTCGGAAAGGCACTCCTATTAGGTCTGATATCACAATTTTGAAGACGGTTCCGGTATTGTTAGCAGTTTCAGTACGAGTTCCTTAGCCTAGCTACATAGCAATGATATTCAGAACTGGTACTAAGGCACTGGTCAAAGTTATTAATAATTAGGCGCCCACGTATTGCCGTCCTATTCATCTGGTTAGACAAGCCCACAGTCTTTGCAGAGGTTTGTAAGACTGATCAGAGTGGCAGAAATTTTATTTTCACCTTGTCATTTTAAACATCGACATAGTTTCATCCGTACTAAAGAGTCTTGTCTCTGCTAAATCTTGATTACAATGGTCACATGACATACCCCTTTAAGCATTGGTCTTTAAGGGGATGGTGCGGCAGTACCCTTCGCTGTCATTACTTCGAATCGGCCTCGATGCGTTCCTGCGTTTTGCTATTCAGTCCTGTCTCTCGTTTCAAGTGTACTATCACTCACACAACTAGTGTACAGTGGTCTTTCTTATATATCGTTAGGGAGACACCCGAAATTTTACCTTATTATATAATGAATGCGCAACTTTAAATCTTATAACACGTGCGTAACTTATACACGTTATACAACTGTATAATATATATGTAGCTCAGTTTAGTTATTCGCAGGCTTCTCAGCAGGTTACCGGGAGTTGACCTAGGTCATCGTGTGGCGAGGTGAACGGCCCCCCTTCGTCATCGGGTATGATTAGCGGCTCCCAGCAGCCAGGGGGAACGAACCGAGGGTCCGATGCAATGGGTGTACATTTATACTGTCACAGCTATCATGGTGATATGTGCTTGGGTGATTTGCAAGCAAAGTTTGGGGATGATTGACGTCAGTCCACCCACTCCATTTGTTTGTCCATTGTGGGGGCTATGAATCATTTTTTTGAGCACAGTAGACAAGCGGTTGCAAAGTTGTTGAACTTTTTACCAGCGAGCTATCAGTTGTTAACGTATCTTGTTAGGCATTTTGTTTAGGTTCAAGTGTCGCTATACCAAATTAGACGTTGTGGCATTGAACATCGCACGCAGGTCTTACGACATTCTATGATATTCTATCTGTATGTTTCGGTGTTTACATGTCCGGGTTGGGAAACCAACGTCTCACTCCTCCTGAACAAATGGCGTCCGTCCAAGAAATGTTCCTTTTCAAGTTATATAATGCTCATTATTTTTAAATTGTGGTAGGGCGCGGCTCACGTTATGTCCTGTATGCGCATTGCATAATATAACAATGATATATCCAATTTTCTTTGGCTGTGAGGGATTCGCTTTGGCCAAAAAAAACTGTTTTTTGGCGGTGGCATTATCAAACTTTAGTAAATTTCAATGTAATACTGACCACTGTTCCCCAGGGTCGGGATTACAGCATGAAATACGTGCGGCCGTCAGCGTATCCTTCAATTCAGTGAAATCAAATTTAATGAGTTAACAATTTTATAATTAGTAAATTTTAATGTAATACTGACCACTGTTCCCCAGGGTCGGGATTACAGCATAAAATATAAAGCCTTTTGGGGCTTATTGTTGGTGCATCATGCCTAGTTCTGTCGTGCATATTATTATAAACTTTAGAAAAAATATTAAATGAAGAAACATTTTACTTTAGAATAAGAGTTTGGAATAAACATTTTATTTAAGCATTTTGGGGCTTCACTAAGGGTATAGGGTTGTTCGGCCATGCCCTCTTTTGTTTTAGCCTATTGGGGCTTCATCGTTTGTTTAAGCCTATTGGGGCTTCTTTTAGGGTATCAGGCTTATGGGCCATGCCCTCTTTTGTGGAACATGGTAAGGGCTGCCATGATATATATATGTGTTGCAGGCAGCTCGCTATTTGGAGCAGCGCCCAATATTTGCCATAGCAATTTAATAAATGATCCAGCAAATTAATAAATGATAATATTTTATTTTGCGTTTGTCAAGTTGGTGCCTTCCTAATAATGTATTTTCAACATTACCAACGGCTTGATACATTTATGCTTACGTTACGATAAACATTAAAGAAATGTTTTAGCTAGCAACCACGCACGAACATCTAAAATGGCACTGATCATAGGTGAACATTTCATCTGTGTTCGTCACTTCCTCTTTACATTTGCATCGTTATCTCGAGCATATAATTGAGATTTATTGTGACACGACTATCTTATAATCATGTTCTTTTTAATTTGATTCATGGTGATACGGATATGCAATATGTAATTATCAAACAAGATGCATGACGTCGCATGCTGATTGCTTACCGTTAGTGCATGCTTTTCTGTATATTATCATTATCCGACGCTTTATTTCCGTTTCACCTTCAATCGTTTCCACCGATGTTTTTTTATTAGTTATTTAAACATCCTTTTTTATTTTAAAGCGATTTCTTACAATTGACGTCTTACAAAGTTTTATTGAATAACATTTCTGCAGGCACTCTGATGTAGTCGGTCATTTTGCTAGCTGTGATACCAAAACAGATTTTCCATTAATCGAATAGTACATTTAGTTAGCTTTTAAAACCTTAACAATCCTACAACCCTTTGAGGTTATATAAACGTGGTAAAGTAAGAAGTGATGATCCTGCTGCCAAAATTATACTTTTAATGCAAGCAGTAGCATCTTATTGACTTCATGGTACGGTTTAACTGATAACGATGTTAGAAATATACTCAGTACTATAAAACATATTTGATTTTCGAATATTTTAAGTCCTCTGGTTTTTCGTTGAAATCAAGATTGTATTATATGTTAGTAGACAAGTCTCTTTGTCTAGAAGGTTAACATATGGCGATAAACAGTTACATACGATTTTCTCTACTTCTTTTAGTTAGAACACATTTTGCGCGAGGACTCTTTAACAGCTCTAGAAATTAAAAAAAATACAAACGGTTGTGTTTTCAAATGTAATATATTACATATATTAATTGACACAATTTTAATCACGCATAACAATATCTTGAATCCTTTAGGGAAGGATACCGAATAGACAACGGGTCAACGCAATAGTGTTGTGATTATATATAAACAAAAATGTACAACAGTGTTAGGTGCATCCCTTGATTTTTCACGAAAGGCTTAGCAAACAAAATCTCGAGGCTCTTGACTTTGTATAAATGTATTAGTTTGTTCAAAAAGTTTGTTCAAAATATTTTCTTTCCATATGTCCTTTACTCTAAGCGCAGTTACATCACTACTTATTACCTTGGACATATTAATAAAGTATTGTAGGCAGTAATGTAATAGTCATAGCCACGAATGATTCTTGTAGGTAGTAATACAATAGTCATAGCTTGTCTTGAAGTCTGCGAACATAAGAGTATAGTAATTACCATGTAATGAGCTCCAACACATATGCACTTGTTACAAAACCAATATGAAATGCCCCGTCCTCATTATAATGCTGTTTGCAATGTGCTGGATGTATACAACGCAGGCAAAGCAGCTTCTTTGATAAAAAAAACACACACCCGTATAAGAACCGTTAACACTTAGTCAGCAGTGTTTCGACATTACCGCCGTCTGTATAAGCAATGTAAGACGCTTATTTGTGTTGCATTCCAATGTATTAAAATAGTGATTTCATAATAAATTAAGCACCTTATATCTGGTTTGTTTTCTATTTACTTGAAAACGGCCCTACAAGGGTTGCAACAAGACATAACTGCTCAATGTGCGCTATAACATATTGTTCCACGCTCCGATGACTGTTCTCTCTAGTACCACACGCTAACAAGTCCCCTGGGATTTTCCTGCCCTCGTAATTAACCACAAATAGTTTCTATGCGGTTGTAATGATGTGTTTATCACCTAATGACGCTCCAGTTAGGTTGTACTTTAATCCGAACCTATAGTTTTACTATTGTTTTATACATTGTTATGTAGTATTCGCGGACCTTCGTGTTAAACATATTTAAAATAATTAAGAAATATCAGATTTTATTTAATGCTTAGCAGTGAAACAGTGGATTTTAGAAACCAATGACGTCAACTTTTTTTTTTATTTTTCTGTACACTTTGTGTTTAAAGCATAAAATAAAAGGAAAATTTGTTGTTTTGTCGTGCTTAACAGATTTTATTTCATCTCGAAGTGATCAAACTTCAATATTTTCACACATGCTTCGCATTCGTGACAATATAAAGTTTTCACACTTCTCGATGAAATAAAATCTGTTATTCACTCCAAAACAACAAATATCCTCTATCTATAGCCTATAAAGTACGATAATAATGCGCGAACATTATATATATCGCTCTTCGTTACGTGGTTCGAGTATTAGTTTGAATACCCCATCCAACCCTACTCCAAGAAGGGAAAACGGGGTTGGTTGGGTTATGAAATAAAACCTTAATTTTGTCTTTAAAAGTTTGCATATTGTAAAATTAGAACAATTAATAGGTGATTGTAAACAGGTTACCGAATTGTTTCAATAAAAATATTTTTAAACACGTTGTATTGTCGAAATATCCGTTACAAAATCCTGCTAATACAAGCTTTCCCATCGCTTAATCCAATCAATGCGGGACCACGTAATGTACTCTTCTATTGTAACAGGCAGACAATTGTAAACAGGCTTATTGCATTAGGCAGTCTCGTGTAACCGCCAAACTCCTTCAGTTAACGATGCATCTCAAACATTTGAAAATGGTAAAACACGTTTTATTTAATTTACAATACAACAAGGATTATGTTCCACAGTTAGCAGTATAGTAGAAAATATCTTTACGAATGCACACTGACACGGTATACGTCGTCAGTAAGTTCTATTCGTTCACTTTTGTTCTTTTTAATAGATTTGTTTGAAGTTTCATTTTGTTTTTATATTTTGAAACAGTGCTTACATTATTGTGCTTAGTATTTTGCTAGTTATGTGCCAGTACAATAATGGTTTGCATAGGTTTGAAAAATGTGGCGAAATTCTGAAAACACGTCTTCGTTAGTCATGTACATCTTGTCAAGGTATACTATACGGCAT
Organism: Cyrtodaria siliqua; assembly: GCA_037043455.1. NCBI lineage: Eukaryota > Metazoa > Mollusca > Bivalvia > Adapedonta > Hiatellidae > Cyrtodaria > Cyrtodaria siliqua. The sequence continues at coordinate 167,149 of JAWPHD010002977.1, forward strand.
TTTACACAGGGTACTTGCAATATAAGCGGTGTATTAAACTGTGTATATACAGAAGACATTGTATCGCGTTTACTATAGAGTTACTATATTATTATATAGTTTGTATATGGTTTGCCATGTACAGTCAATATTGCATGTGGATTTCATACTACATAAACAGACTAGACGATCACTTTTTAATAATATATGTCAGCCGTACATAATGCCTAGTCTATAATGACCGGGACTGAGATTGATGTGAATGGTTATCAAACTTGGACGTGCCAGTTTGATGGAACTTCACCCAGAACATATGTTATTAATGTTGGTCCAATGAATGTAATGGATTACTATCATAGATACGCCGGGTGTTCCGTAAACAGTTGTTAAGCTAATTGTATCGTATAACCGCAATACACCGGCATGTTGGAATGTGTACGTTAAAGGACACATTACTGTTATTTAAGTGATTTTTATGCCAGTAATTGTATACTTTTACACTGACGCAATGTAAACATTAAAGTGCCGGTGTTATGTTATAACACCGGCACTTTAGGTTTCATTTTATTTTTGAACAATGTTTCAAGAACAACAAATTCAGTAATTTATCCAGTACAATAATTAATTTTATTAATATTCGCAATATAAACCCACCCACCCTTGACGTTATTGTAAACAGTGTTTTGAGACTGCAGGGGTTCCAGTTCGGTTCCTCTGTCCCGGCTTCAACAGGGTTTACAGAGAAGGACATCGGGATTTCCTCATAATGGCGGCGGTTTTTCGCGGTCACAGCAATGACTCATTGTGTAGATAATAAGAATTGCTATATTTTCATTACAGGTACTTTCAAGTATGTACAATTGTCTTAATGTACTGCTATACCCAGGGTTCATAAAGTACAGATGCATGGCAGTTGAAAATTGAACTGTGCTGGGTTAAAAAACTCTATATGTTTTAATTAATAACACATTTTATTTTATTTTACTTCTATTATTTGATCATATTCCAATAAACATGAACAACTGTAAACATTGATTTGTATTGTTCTAAATCCATCTTTAATAACACGTTTTCACTTTAAAGTGACTTTTACACTTTACTTACCAATCGCATTCAGTTTAAGTACATTTGGTGGGTAATCCGGGTACAATAATCAGTTGAAAAAACAAGAGTTTGTTTTAAGTGCTTTATCTGATTTTCAACTAAATTGTATTACTGAATTTATCGAATATTCGGTAAAGATTTTAAGATTATCTCATTTTGCAAAGACACACGTATATCACGAAGATTTTCATTGCAACATGTGGGTAGTGCCAGCATTTTTCATATGTCTACAGTGATAAAAGTTAACTTGTAATTATTGCAAGTATGAGGACCATGCCATATAATGTGCAAACGCCAACTGAAAGGTCATACAGACGAATGATATCAATTACATATAGCAATCAAAGAACTCAGCCATCCAAAAGCACACAGCCAAACAAAACAACAATTACGTGGAAAAATTGAAGTAAGTTATACCACACCACAAACATAAGCTGGTAGAGAACAGAGATACCGCCTGGGAACGGTCAGTGGCAAAAAGTTCGATGAACTTAAATTAGGTTCATCGTTGACTGAAACAAGTAGGATAAAAATATCGGACAGGGAAAGCAGAATTCAAGGACGACAGTCAACCACAAAACACAAAAACAAACACGCAAACAGACAAACGAAAAGGCAAAAGTAATAAAAAATGCAAACGACATCACAAACACAAAAGGGTTGACAATAGGGCTACCGCCTTGGAACGGTCATTGGCAAAGTAGGCCACTGGGGGTTTAAACCGGTTCTAGGGTGCACCAAACCTCACACTTACCACACTCTTGCAATATGTCCATCCCAATTAAATCGGACAGAGTAAATGGTGAAATCCCCTCAGCCTATTTTCTTTTGCAAACTAGAAAGCATTTATAGACAATAGAAAAAAAGAAGATTATTAAAAACAAAGCATAGTAAGACAAAACATATTTAAATGACTTGGCACAAGCCATAGCAACACAATAATAACAGTTACAGGCACGACAATACACAATTTAAGATACAATTTAAAGGTCACCTTCATTTTAGGATTTAGGTAGACTTTATGAAAGGAACCACCATCTGTCGGGTATTGAAAAATGAAAGCGGAAACGTAGAGGGAAACTATACATGGGACATCCAAAAAGTATGCTAAATCATAGGGTCGTAACCATGTTTGATACGTTTTCGAACACGTCTGATGAAGATTGTATGAAAATGATCATGATCAAGGCTCTTAAGAAGTTTGCAAATAACCTTACCGTATAAGTCAAGTTGTGATAGTCCTTGTCGCAGGGGCCTATGAATCTTTATTTGAGGGAGCTATCCAGCTGGCTTGCGGAACTTCGGTGGTTCTACCCAGGTGCCCGCCCGTGCACGAAAATTGCCCAGTGCGGCACTTGGGGTCTTCCTCCACCAGTGGAAGCTAGAAAGTCGCCATATGACCTTAGCTGTTAGTGCGACTATAAAATCCAATTCAATTCAAAGCACTGGTTTTTCGAAGTTCATGGTAACGGTAGCCTTGCTAGCGAATATTGAAGTCCCGAATTTGACTACACCCTCTAGAAAAACGAAAAAGTTGAGAAACATAGACCTAACAGTCCAAATGGAAATGTAGCATCCAAGGACCACAACCAACCAAAAACACGTATATAAACAAACAACACCTACACAGATGAATAAAAGGCAATATATGACATCACACACATACAAGGGTTGCTAGATCCCATAAGAAGTAACTCGGGGAACATCCCTGTCTAAGTGGGAATAATTAAAAATATCGAAAATATTGTCATAGATTTTGCTAATTATTATAGAGACGTAAATCGAGATAAGAAAGGAACAAGATATGCACTGACAATAGTGTTATCTAATAAGAAAATAAGGGCTTTACAAAACCCTTGGTAAGTCCACATAGATAATCTCGACTATCTCAACACGATTATCTTGAACAATTACTTAGTATGTCAATACAATCAATACCCTTAATAAGATGTGCACGTACGATGTTTAGAAAATGTGTGACGTTATCAGATCCATGCTACGTATAGCTTTGAATTACGGAAGCGTCGATATACAAAGAATCTCTACGAATACATATTTTGTCTACTTCCTCCTTGTCGATCAAAAGTGAAAAAAAGACAAAAAAGGACGAAGTGTTTTCCGGAATACTTACAAATATAACTATTTTAAATAACGACCGAAATAGGACAAACATAAACATATTAATCATATTAATATTAAAGTATTTTGAAATATTCCTTTCTGATACATAAATATTATCATAAGGCATAGCGGATAGTGTGTCTGCAAGTGTTTCACCCGATTTGTGTATAGCTTTAATTGTAAAGTATTAAGTTGCATTATTGTCATCAATTATAAAACAGTGACATTATTTACAACTTTCACTTGACTGACGATATTTTTGGTACATAATTAGATAGTATGCAAAATATATCTCGCATGACGAGATGGGGAGACTCCATGACCTCCATTCCTTCCGAAGAAAACAGTGAAGATATTGAGTTCTCCGTGTTGAACATCACTAAATAACAAAGGTTAACTCAAACTAAATATATATATATGTGTAAATAAGTCTATATCCTCTACCACACGAGGTAACTTAAATATGCAATATAAGTAACACACAAAGATTATCTTGTAAATATGAATATAAAAACACAAAATGCTAGAAAGACACAACGTAAGGTATCAATTATTTGACTAAAGCCAGTGCAACAGAAAATAACCTTAAGGGCAGAAAATTGTTTTTATGATAGTGTAACAACGCGACGTGTTTTATTGATATCAAGTGTCCATGCAACATCTTAAAGTGCGTTAAGTTGATGACATTTAATAATCCAACTGTTCTCTACCATTTCTTGATTGTATCTGTCTGAGAGGAATTTCTGTAAATGAATTTCTTTGTGATTCAACGGGAGGTGAGCATTACCGTAAGGTACGGAAATTGTTCAGGTTTTAAACTGTTTACATTGCATGCCAGTTTCATATAACTGTCTAGACGATCGCATTTAAATATTTACTACGTGGTTATCGTTTGTGCTAGTACTTATTGGTCATTTGAGATAAGCAAGCGCAGTATGTGTGGTTTTGATGAAATATACATCTCCAGTCGGTGATAAGGGACTCAGTAACGTCGATTCTGCGACTTTCTTCCCTTGTTTGTGCTTACTATACTGAGAGGAAAAAGAAATGCATAATGGGTATTTCCGCTATATATTGTATGTTTAATATGCTACTGCTAATCGAATGGTATTAGGCGACATTAGTCCTGTCCTTTCGGGAGAAGGTTTAAACGGTACCGAACACACCAGTGGTTACCCCTTTAAAGTTTCATTATCGACAGAATGAGCATTTGGCTCAAGTAGGTGAGAAAACTTAGGCTTTAAACGTTGCAATCTTTTAACATAAAACAATACTAAAATGGCTTGACCTTTTCAAGCGAACTTTAACATTTATGAATTTCTGTAATAAAGTATGATAACAACTTTGATTAAAAGGTCTACTACATGACAGATTTGTCCTAAATTTAATTTCTGTAATTAGTTGTTGCCCCTTTTACGTGTAGTATAGGCCATTTTTTGATTATGCGTTTCATTTTCCTTTTAGTGTATTTACTTAATTGTATAACGAGGAACGAACAATTATTGTGATATTAAATCAAACTAGACGTGTCATTCTATGTATCTTCACTCGGAACGTATATGTTAACAACATCGGTTTATTTAAAGATGAATGGCCACCATTTTATGGTATAATATAAATATTGCATCCCAGTGAGGGTGACAGTGGATATTGTCGACCTGAGGAAAATAATGTCAAACTAGGCAAAGCCGAAGTCTATCCTCCGGGCAAGTTAAAGAACCATAGGAATCTATTCGATAATAAGAGTAGGGCATGGTTCCCGGATTCCTATGTATCCTTCCCCTCTCTCTGGGGCGGCTCTAAATATCCTATACTGTGTTGATGAGCCGTTAAACAACATTCAACTTAATTATAGTCGTTTGGTAAACCAAGCGTCTAACGACTGACATAACTTCAACTGTATTTTAATAAGCGTCCAATTTCCAGTTGCCAAAGCATGTCGTTATTGGAAAACCCAAAACCTATTTTTATACTTCCCATGACGACACAATCGTGTGATAGTAAAAATTGTTTACCGGTGAACAGTAAAAATTGCTTCACGCCTGTAGGATCGCCACGGACCTATAACATATCAGTTCTGTTCGCATTTTTACTCCACGAACATGGACTATTTCTTTGTATTTTACGGACTATTTGACGAATTTCAATTAAAACGATCTTTTTTACACCCGAAATTGGGCGAGCACTACGGGTACCTCTGGAGTCTAACAATAAGCGTATAGTGTTTCATACCGTAGATTATGTAAAAACGAATACCTTACCGGACGAAATAACGTCTCATTATGTGTCTACACGGTGCAGTGTTGTTGACAGGTCACCGTGACATAACTTGACACGTGACATAAATTGACATGGTGGTGCAAATTGGATTTGGGATTACTGTCTGCTGCTAGAGTTCCATTATCAAGGTATTTGTTTTGTCATTAAAAAGTGTTTGTTAATAATCAGTACACACCACTTTTAGATCGTACATATTTAGACATTGGCCAAATATAGTGCCTAAAAAAGTGGTGTATACTGTATAATAGAAAGTTCATAATCACTATACTAAAATAAGTGTTTTTCGTGTACTCCGATCCTTCCAGTAACTGGATGTACTGTAAACTGTAGAACGTTTCTTGGGAATAAAACAATTACTAGTAGAAATGCTGTCAATGTTCCCGCAATCCCGCCCTCATACCCAAGTACGGTAGGTGCGTGTGTGGGGGTGGTTGGGGTTATGTAGATGGAGCTTGCATACCGAAAACCAGGAAGGGTAAGGAAACTAGAAACCCCCTCCAGCCCCACCCCTCAGATGCATGAATGTAAATTGTTAGCGTTGTCTCTATATCGTTATATAATCCCATTTTCTCGCACATTCGTGAACACATAACCCGATACAAGTACCATTGAAACAATGTAAACTGCCATTGACATATGATTGAAATCTCGGTCAGATTCATATTTATGTACAGAAGAGTTTTGAGACAATGAAGTGATTTTGAATTTACATTTATTTACATTGACCAGATACTTTCTGTTGCGAAAACAAAACGCGCCAAATTTCGAGAAAGTATACTTCACTGAAAAGCTTTTAAGGAGGTTGAGTTACTACACTTGCATCCAGCGTGTCTCAAAAGAAATGACTATTCCATGGGCTGGAAATATGCTGTGAAAGTGGAACAATGTTTTTTAATGGATCTCCAATTCAGGCTACATTATATTTTACATGTATAATGAATGATGAGAGATGTTTTTGTTACATTAACCTTGTAATTGAGCACAAGTAGTATTCCCGCTTTATTCAGTTTAGTCTTTGTTTTCTTTTCGTTTTTAAATATGTTACATTATGTATAGCATAGCAATGGATAAACTATGTCTGTTTGATCATTGACATTGGATTGATGTTTTTTTTGAGAGAGGCATCAAATGTGAATCGTGCCCTTGGGCAGCTCTAAGTGAATTAATACTGACGACTTCAGAATGTAAAGCCTTATTAAATGCTATTGGATCATATGGAGGTGGGAGCCTTTTTAAAAATTGTTTGCACTTGTGTAGTTCTTTAAATGGAGCTTGTATTACCATACGTTATGCTTGCACGGTGCTGTTCAAAGTTAGAGTAAAAACAGTTTTCAGTTATAATGCAGCGTGATTATCATATGAGCTCGTGTAAACTACATGTGATGGAGACATGCGAAAACAAGTTTTGTTAAAGGGACACAAGGCAATCTTTATTTGTTTAAAACTTCTGGAGTTCGGTCAATTATTAATATTATTTATGAGAATAGTTCAGAAGAAATTCTTTTGCACATTACTTAGAGTTGATAATAGTGCACCTATAATATAGTTAAGTATTTGATAGAATAACGAAGACAAAATGAAAACTGACACTTTTATTTAATTTTTAATGCAAGCAGGTTCAATTTAAAATGTTACCAGGTTAAAAAATGGAGATTTTAATGTTAATGCTTGATAAATACTTCAAGATTGCCGTGTGTCCCTTTAACATCATCAAATTACAAAATGATTATGTTCTATGTGATATTTCCAATATTGTGTCTGTTTTACACATTTTCACATCAGAACAGACCAAACATCTACAAAAGTGTCTTCTAAACTGCCCTATTTAATCGTGTTTTATTTCTAAAACTAGCGGCATCACCAGGTTTTGAGAGAGAAAATAAATAATTGTATGTTACTGTTTTCTCCCCATGTAAAATGACCTTACTAAGTCATTAAAGTAAAATATCCTATGAACACGTGTACAATTTAATTATTTTAGATTTTTTAGCAAGAGTTGCTTTTTATTCCTCTTCTAGTAAACATGGCTTATAGCGCATTGCACCCTCTGTCAGATTTAACTTTCCTTATAATAAATGGTTGCTGTACTGCTGGGTGAAAAATACGTTAAAATTGTTCTGTAATCATGTCAGATCAGTCATATGCTCTTATGATACACAATATACTATGTAATAACCCTTTATTTGATGTACCATTTACTCTGTTTTGGTCATGGGATGTTTATGGCATATCGGCTTTGAATCCAGTGAACACGGATTCAAGTCTTACTGGCGCCACTGGGTTACTTCGATGTGTCCTGCTAGCCTCGTTCGTCTGATGGGAACGTAAACCGGTTGGTCCTGTGTATCGGAGTCCTCCAAGCACGTTAAAGAACCATAGGTATCTAATCGGTAGTAAGCGTAGGGCAGGGTTCCTGGATGCCTATGTATCTTTCCTCCCCTCATTAGGGCGGCTCGAAATAACCTAAACAACGTGTTGATGAGGCGTTAAATGAAAATTAAATGTAAAACTGTCCCATTCCCATAAACATGCCCTAGCTCCCCTCGCAACACCTGATTCAAAATGAATACTCTGCTCGACTTATATTAACTTTTTATTTTCTTTCAGGCTGCACGTCATGTGGAAGACTCCATGTACACCACTGGCCAGAGTCAGTGCTGAAGTTTATGCTCGCTCAGTTATTTCTTTAATAAAGTATACATATGAACTAAAATAGTGTCTTTATAACTATGTCTTCCACCACAAAGTGGTAGGTGAGACAGATTATATTTGACCTTTCCGTTCGTCCGTCACAAATCTTGTCTGCGCTACTTGTTGGATTTTGACGAAACTTTGTACGAGGCATCAGTTTGTGCATATCAAATATTGAATGTCAAGGGCGCCGTGATCCAATAATGGTTATAATAAACCTTGTCTGCACTGACCACTTCCCCAGAAGCAAATCTCATCAAAATGCATGGTTTGAGTGCATTTGGTGAGAGAATGATGCCTTTTGATTTTGAGATCATTAGGTCAAAGGTCATTGTCACCGTAACATGATAATGTAACATGTTGTAAACTGTAAAAATAAATATAAAAAGATCGGACATGGAAAGTAGCATTCAAGGAGGACAGTCGACCACAAAACACAGAAACAAACACGCAAACAGACAAACAAGAAGGCAAAAGCAATAAAAAATGCAAACGACATCACAAACACAAAAGGGTTGATAATAGAGCTACCGCCTTGGAACGGTCAGTGGCAAAGTAGGCCACTGGGGGTTTAAACCGGTTTTAGAGTGCACCAAACCTCACACTTACCATACTGTCATCCTATTAAAAAAGGACAGTGTAATTAAACGCAACCGTCCCAATGGGCTTTAGCTAGGCGTCATCATAGGGTCCACAGCCTGTCCGGTCATCGTACAATTAAAGAGGAAAGCATAGTGGCGAACTTTAAAAGGGTCCACCACCAAGCATGCAGTACGTTGCAAAATGATAGGGTCATAACCTCTTTTGATAAACTTTTTAACAAGTTTAACAAAGATGGTATGAAAGTGACCATGACCAAGAATCTTACGAAGTTTCACCATAGAAGTCAGGTTGTGAAAGTCCTTGTCGCAGAAGAGTCCTTAAATTACTTTTATATTTGGAAAGAAGATCAGGGTTACGATAATACAATTTTGCAAAGGTTTTATGAAGTTTATGGTCACGATAACCCTGATTGATTAACTTTTTAGTTATACAAAGATTACGAATATTAAAGTCTTCAACTCGAGTATAATCTCTAGAAAAACGAAGTTGAGACACATACACCCAATAAAAAACAATGTCAAAATTAAAATCATCTCTCTTGTCATAGATTTTGCTAATTATTTAACCATTTTCAATCGAGAGATCTAAATCAAGAAAAGAAGCGTTATTATCAGATATATTAGCTTTGTTAAGCTGAAGTTCTTTAGGATAAATATAATTAACCATAGTTGAAAAGAAAGGGTTGTCAATGTTCAATATGTCATCCAGATACCGAGAGGTGTCATTAAAGGCTTCATTAACATCTGCCTGGGTATCTGGTGAAAGACTCAACATGAAATCCCTTTCATAGCAAAATAAGAACAAATCTGCGACCAGTGGTGCACAGTTCGTACCCACAGGGATACCAACAATTTGTCTATAAACGGTGGTTCCATACCTGACGAACATAATATCTAATAGGAAGATGAGTGCTTCCATAAAAAGTCCACATAGTATAATTGTCTAAACAACCGTTAGTAAAACACGCCTTTATATTACAACATGCCAAAAAAATGTAGTATTTTCTCTAGCGAATGTTTTTTTAAAAAAGAGAAATTAGCATGCCTTTAATCATGTGATGTGGTAAGGTTGTATATAGTGTCCACTTTCACTAAAGCAAATCTCATGAAACTTAACGTATGGATTGCCTGTGGTGAGAGGGTGATCCTTTTGATTTTAAGTGGGTCAACGGTCAAGGTCACTGACCGGATAATGAAACGCATTGTCCGCACTGTAACTTCTCTTTTACCGAAGGAAGTCTCTTGAAACGCGATGTGTTGACTGCCTGCGATAAGACTATTGCACCGTTTGATGATTTTGAGAGGTTAATAGGTCAAAGGTCAATATAACCCTGAAACGATCATGAAATACTTTGGCCACAATGTAACTCATTATTTACTGAAGCAAATACATGTATCATGAAACTACATGGGATGACTGCATTTGGTGAGAGAATGACACCGATTTAGTTCGAGATCAAATGTCAAGGTCACAGATCCGATCATAAAAACAATTGTCCCCATCGTAACTCTATTTTTCCTGAAGTAAATATATCAAACGTCATGGGTTGACTGCCTTTGGTAAGAGTATGATCCCTATTAATATTGAGATCAGTAAATCTAAGGTCAATGGCACAGTGACTTGATCATGAAAAATCGTGTCCGCAATGAAACTCTTTTTTACTTTCTCTAAAGCTAATTTCATAAAACGTCATACTTTGACTGCCTTTGGTGAAATGATAATCCCTGTTTATTTTGAAGTCAATAGTTGAAATGACCGGAAAATGAAAAGTCTTGCCCACACAGTTTTTCCTCTTCACCTAAAGCAAATCATGAAACTTCATTGGTGGACAGTGGAAAGAGGATGATACGTTTGGTTTTTAGGTCAAAGGTCAAGTTCCCTGCTGATATCCACTATCAAACATTTATAAACAGGGATAAGCAGTGGGGGTAGACTTCTGGTTTATAAATATAACAACACACATGTTATAATATTAATGGTATAATATATGAATATTTTCTTGCACAATGTTGAATCCGGTAAAACATGTGGGTTTGTTCACCGATTCTGTCGCCTGTGAACCAAACCACTCGTTGTTAAATTACAGGATTCAACAGTGTGTAAGACATATTCCGATCATCCATTTTTTTTAAATCATAAATTAAAAAATAATAATATTAAAACAAACAAAACATGCTATTTTCAAAGTAGCAATGATCGCAAAATATAGTAGATTTCAACTGCTGAAGACAAACATGTATTCTTTACTGGAAAAAATAATTCTATGAATATAATATTTATCATCGTTATATATTTGTTCAGGGAAATGTTTAATATGTCTGTTTTCAAATACTACAGATCGTAACACACCACACATGTATATTCAGTATTTACTTTTAATATAGTAGTGAGTATGACTGCGTTCTGGGACCATAAAAATAAATATAAAAGAATAGTATATATAAATATATATATAAAACAATATATGCCCTATAAGACAACAGACCCTCACTTTTTGGATTCACGCGTACAGTGTTTCACAACACCACAAATCTGGCAAGTGCTCCATTGACACAATGTCATGTTCACATGTTTATGATATGCAATCTTCAAGTCTACACAAAATCATGTTTGTTACTGACAGTAGCATGTCTGTTACTCGTCAGTCATTTTATTTACTTGGTAAAAGGGACACATGCCAATCTTGCTTTCTTTAAAACTCGAGTCGCACCCTCAGTTTTAAACGAACAGTTAAAAGAATATGTACAGTTACACTTATATTAATTTATCGCTTTTTCTGATTTCGAAAATTAACTCTGCAACTTATATTGCCGCCATCATGATTTCATTTTCCGATATACCGTTGCAACATTGTTTGTTAAAATAAATGGGCACTCTGACATAAACCAAAAGATGTATAGATCAAAAATTTAATGTAAAATACATGGACACATACATTTTAAATATATGTTTATATAACGAAATTATTTAATTGTTTCTGTAGCCGGTCGTCTTTCTAAATGAATACGAATGTTGGCGTCTTTGGGTCGGACGGTCCTGTTCCTTTATTAGTTCTTGTCTCCGTTTATTGAAATTCTACATACAGAGGAGAGACGTATCTATATGATTTTGTTTTTATTCTCGCTTTTAAAACGACGAAATAAATCAATTTGAATAAAAGGCGTATTCTCAGCAATACACAACTTACTCTGTGTACGGGATGGAGGGGGAAAGCCGACGGGGTTGGAGGAACATTATCGTAATGTTGCTCTCATAAATACTGTGAACATACTACATCAATAATATAACAACTACTGAACAATGCTGAAATCGATTTATCTTTATAAATGAATTCATAATTCCACAATTTTATTCCGTGCGAACATCGATTTGGAACCTCGATTCGGCGTATTTAAGCGATTACAGTGTACTTCGTATATGCTTTTTTTTCTCGCTTCTAAAATGATGAAATAAATCGAATTTGATTAAAACTGCGCATTCGCAGATATATACAACTTAATCAATACGGTATGGAGGGTGACGGTGGGGGTGGGATGAGGGGCGGTGTTGCAAGGATACTACCGTAAGGGTGTCCTTGGGAAAATCTGTGAACATTTTACTCTAATAATTTATTAAATACAGAACAATGTTATAATCAATATATCTCTTAAAAAAGAGTTCATAACTTCATGGTTTTATATCACGCGTCAACATTAACTTCGAAAGGCGATTGTTCATATTTTAGCGAATACGGTGTACTTTGTTAATTTTGGGGGATAAAAAGGACGTTTTCCTGATTGACTTTAAATTTTGGTTTTTAATAGTAGACATGTCAATGAACACTTTCATAAACAAAAATTCATTCTCGCTGTTAAAACTTCATTTTTTCGCTATTTTTTCGGATTAAAAAAAATTAGCACTGCAACATATATTTTCACCATCCTCATTTCCTTTCCCGACGTACCGTTGCAATTTGGTTTGTTAAAACCTATTTTGTTAATTTTGGGGGGAAAAAAAGTACGTTTTCCTGATTGACTTTAACTTTGGTTTTTAATAGTAGACATGTCAATAAACACTTTCATAAAAAAAATAATATCATTCTCGCTGTTAAAACTTCATTTTTTCGCTATTTTTTCGGATTCAAAAAATTAGCACTGCAAAATATATTTTCACCATCCCCATTTCCTTTCCCGACGTACCGTTGCAATTTTTGGTTTGTTAAAACCTATTTTGAGCACTCCGGCATAAACTACCTGACGTACCGTTGCAAGTTGGTTTGTTGAAACCTATTGTGAGCACTCCGGCATAAAAATTAGCACTGCAACATATATTTTCAACATCCTCATTTCCTTTCCGGATGTACCGTTGCAAAATGGTTTGTTTAAAACCTATTTTGAGAACTCCGGCATAAATCAAAAGCATGTATAGATCAGAAATTTAATCTGGAATGCATGGATACATACATATATGTATTGAAATAATGGAATTATTTCATTTCTTGTGTACTCGGTCGCGTCTATAAATGTATATGCATTATGACGTCTTTGATTCTGTGGGTCATGTTGGTTAATTTACTTGTCTCCGATTTCATTAAAATGTTGCCTATGGACAGAGGAAAGATGTATCTACGCGTACATGCATTTGTTTTTATTCTCGCTTCTAAAATGATGAAATAAATCGATTTTGATTTAAAAGCGCATCGTCGGCAATTAAAACAACCTAAATTCATCCCTTTACAATACCTTTAACTATTATGTGAATTACACGAAGTGTACACCAATTATGTTCGACCAATGTATTTTGTGAATATTATTACTTTAACAATGATCTGTGATTGCGTTTTTTCATAATCACAGTTTATAGATAAGAGGTGTATAAATCTGACCAGTGACAATTTTCCCGATAATGTCATTTTGTTATCGATTTTTTCAGGTGACCTTGTTTGATAGATATTCCTACGCCATAAGGATGGCGTTCCTACTGCTAAGGGTATGGGCAATTTATACAGGATTGTAAACGTAAGGTATAATAATATCAATTAACAAATGTAACTCTTAAACATCATATGAATATTTTCAGGTAGTCTCGGAGAGAAACATATATTCAAAACCGTTACTAAGTTGTATGTAAAAATAAGTATTATTTGCATGACGTAGATACTGCTTTTACCACTGCGTGATAGCACGGGGAATGAGGTAAATCTGAATTGTATAGCTGCACAACTATTGCCAGATAATGATAAATAAATTATGTGTGTATTTAAGTTCATCCAATTTATTGTCAATACCGTTTATAAAATTGTATAACTTTGATATATGAGTTACACTTTCAATTCAAAGTAAAATAAATTCCGTCTGACTTTACCGTCTGACTTTCCATGTCAGAAAAGTACAAAACTATACTATAGCTCTTAGTGCCTTGCTTTCCACTTTGACAATAATGAACTCAGGTTACCTTCACTTTGTACGGTCGAAATCGAAATATAAAATAGGGTTTTCTGTTGCAATAAGGAAAACGGATTTATATCTTGACAGAGCCATAGCGTTTGGTACTCTCAGTACTCTGACAAGGCTAAGCAGACGATTATACACTCAACTTCTGTGAAGCCGGCCAATTAGCAATTCGGGGACCAGTATCCCTTGTCATGGATATCCCTCTGGGGATGTATTGAAGACAGACGCCACTTTTCTGCGAGAGAGTCAGGTCTGTCAACCGTTTTCCCCTAACCTCCCCACCACCCACCTTCATAGTTTGCGTCTGTCGTTGCATGCAAAAGCGGACCTATATGTGCCTTCAGACACCTCAATGCCATGTTTCTCTGTCTGCAAATGTCCTTGAAATGTATTCATTTTTCTTACCTAGTCATTTAATTGTATCTTATGCTGGTCATGTATAACCCATCACAATTAACTAAGTAAGTAGAACACTGTAATTATGTTTATCATTATATGAGTATTTATGTTCATCCAACTTATTGTCAATACCGTTTATAAAGTTGTATAACTTTGATATATGAGTTACACTTTCAAAATAAAATAAATTCCGTCTGACTTTCCAAGACGGACAAATACAAAACTATATTATAGTTCTTAGTGCATTGCTTTCCTCTTTGACAATAATGAACTCAGGTTACCTGCACTTTGTACGGCCGAAAACAAAACAGAAATACATTTACCTGTGGATTAATTTACATGTTAAAAGTTTACTACGTCATCAAATAAAATCTTATTCTCTCTTTTCACAGATACTGCGATGTATGTATTGTAAATATCTACTCTATATTGACTACGATTTGAATACACATAAACATGTTCATGAAACAAAACATGACCGGAGAACTTTAAGAAATAGAACATCGTTTACGGTGAATTTTCGTGGAATATATCACGGTTTGGAGTTCAATAGTAAACAATATTTTCACTCGCTCTGTTTGTAAACAATAATTACGCATTGCTTTGCTTACTCTCATAAGGTTGCAAAAATTACAGTGATATATCGTTGAATATAACGAGATAGTTTAAACTGGGCTATATAGTGCGGGTGTATTAGAATTATTGTTTAGGAGTATCTTCATTTCTTTGTCCAATTTTGAATCCATGAACACTACTAATGAAGCAAACTTATCAAATTATCTCCCTTTAATATATTTACTGAATTCACGGTATCCCCAAGATCCGCACCTTTCATTGCCACTGTCTCAATATAGATGTGTGTGGTTGAATGCTTAAATGTGATCCACTCATATGAGCTATAATTGTATGTATGTATGCGTCTATATGTTAATGGTATCTACAGACGCATGGGTTATGATGTAGAGATACAGTTCATCAGCGTGTGTTGCAGTTATCCTTTTAGGAAGTAAATGCATATGCTTGATTTCTGTGTATCTCGACATGGCTAGGCGCCCTGCCCATATATATATATATATATATATTATGCGCTTACTTACTAAAAAGGATAGATGCAACACACGCTGCTGATATACGTATCTCTATATCATAACACACTCGTCTGGGGCACAATTAACATATACACCCATACATACATACAATTATAGCTCGTATGAGTGGGATCACATTTAAGCATTCAACCACACACAGCTATATTAAGACATTTTAAGACATTTTGATACCATATCCGACTGCTTACCAAAACTTCCCCGATCTCCGGTCACTGAAAGTGCATGCAATAATCAGGGAACACCCAATACAACTTTTTATCACGTACTTCCCTATAAATACGTCGTTTTTGAATATACGATACGACATAGACCAAGCCAGTCATATCCATCAGGATTTCGTTGCCGGCCAATAAAGCCGGGCAATAAAACCATGAAATATAGGGTGCAAAAATGTCATATCACGGAAATAACCGAATGTTCATCTCGATCCTTTTATCGGAGTGATGCGGAAATAACCGATTAGTTACGATTGCATTCGATTTGTCACGGATATTGTTTGTCGTCTGCGTTTCATTAGTTACTTCCATCCTGTTTTCGCGGCTGATTATTGGCTATATAATCACTATCCGTGGATAAAATAAACACTTATGACAATACACCTTGATTAGAAAATTTCAAATTCAATGGACTTCATTTTCAATAAGATTTCAGACAAATATAAATGTTGAGTACCACTTACGTGAGAAACATGAGCACATCAGAATGGACTAGATTTAAACTTTTTTCTTCCTGGAAAACAGCGTTTTCTCCATCGAAAACATCGTAGTGAGTGAACTGAAGTTGAAATTTCGACAAAGCTCAAGTATATGATAAATAGAATAAAAATGTGTATTTTCATATCACACCCTATATCAGGCCCTCGACCCATATCAGCCCTCGAGCTAAAGCTCTCGGGCTGATATGACGTCTCAGGCCTGATATAAGGTGTGATATGAAAATACCCATTTATTGTTCTCTAGATACATGTATTAACGCATAACAAAAGCCTCATTTGCGGATATATAAACAGAAACAGGATGATAATCTATCAGATAGTGTTTTAATTTTATATCGCTCATGGAAATCGGTTCCACGCAATGTTTTAATAAATTACTAAACAGCGTTGGAGGCGCCAACGTAGCGCATACTGGTATACTGAGCACAGCGTCTCAGTTGGCGTTCAGCCAATCTGAATAGGCTTGTCTTGAGCAGTTCGGGTTTTTTATAGTGTTTTGCGATCGGTTTTCTGCTTACGCTTACTTTGTTAATTGTGATGGGTTAGTTAGCGTCTACAAGCAATATGTAAACCATATTCGTAAGAATTCTTACAGAAACCATGGACGCATTGAATCAGTGTTTGTATAAATAACCTATCAACGTCGGTCCAATGATAAATGTCTATCAAAGTGATAAGTTATTAGCCATAATAGGGAATTATTGTGTACAATGTAAATAAACTAGTAATAAATATAGTTTATAAATAATTACTTATCAATTTGATAGACATTAATCATTGGACCGACGATGATAGGTTATTTATACAAACACTGATTCGATGCGTCCATTGATTCCTTAAGCATTCTTACGAATATTATAAACAATTACGGCATCAGTGATGTCTCTCAGACTTTATTTACTGCTCGGATAACTATTAAATCAAAACAAACCATTAGCGAACATGAAGTATTTATGGATGTCTGAAATATTTAACTCGGCGGGCTCCGGGATTTTATAATATTTGTTCCATAGCTCTAATGGTTTTCTTTTGTTCTTGCTTATGATATAATTTTCATAAAACCGGAAGGTCTGAGCCTAAACCGTGCTATAACTGCCGGTATATTTCAGACGTGCTATAAATGACAGATTCGGCGGTTATAACATGGTTTATCCAATTTTACACGCGCGGAGTAACGTCGCTTTTAACAATCTTTCAGTCATTTCACTGCCGTGTCCACTTGTAGCAGTGAGTTCAATGATCAGTTTAATAGAGCTGTTAGATTGGAATTCCACGCCGTAGACACACGACATACTACTCCATCCAGTCACATTACAATGACAACAGCCCGACCAGTTATATAATTACTCTTATCTTTCTTGTTCTGAACGTCAAACGCAGGAGCAACCATAAACATTGTTATGAAGTCTTTGGTAGGACCCTGCCGGAGATTGAACCAACGGCCCCTCGCGTGCGAGATGAGCGCTCTACCACTAAGCCGCGTCGCGGCGTAGGACAACAGACAGTGTCATAGTTTCAAAACGTCATATAAGCAATGGCGATAATCCCTTGTCGAATTAATTTAAAGCGTTCTATTTAATTTACTTCGCACTAACATTGCGATGCATATTATTGGTCTAGTTGGTCTAGAACTTCTTTAATGTAGCTCACTGTATTTAAAACAATAACTTTCCAAACACCTAAATAAGTTCTGTTATTAGATGATTGGAACACAATACCCCGAAAAGAAACTACACATTAGTACGTGGTCCTTCCTTAATTCCATTAAGCGATGGGAAAGCTTATATTATCAGGATTTTATAACTGATATTTCGACAATAAAACACGTTTAAAAACATTTCTTTACTGAAATAAATGCGATAACCTGTTTAAACTAACCTATTAGATGTGTTAATTTTGCAACATGCAAACGTTTTAAGCCGAAATTAAGATTTTATTTCATATCCCGGCCAATCCCGTTTTCGCCTCTTGGAGAGGGGGTTGGATGGGGTATACACGTTAATACTAACTAATTGGCGGCGCGCCAGAAGCGCGCTGACTATATTGTGATTGGTTTTTGATGCTGCATATGGAAGAGCACGTGACTTGTTGTTGTTGTTGTTGTTGTTGTTGTTGTTGTCGTTAAAATAATGGGGTAAAAGACTGGCAAAAAAATGTTGGGGGTGAAATACTGGCCATAAGATCGTGTTGTTGTATTGAAAATGCTGTATTGAAATTGGCGCTATGTCATAGATCCATGTAACAGCTACAACTATGAAACTTTATACTGTTGTTCTACATCATAACATGACCCAGCATATCAGGTTTCATAACTCTGTGCTGCTTTCTGCAAAAGTAATGCCCCTTTTTGAACTTAGTTTATTGGTTAAGTGTTCCGTTAAGGTCCACTTTTTAGCCAGTATTTTTTTGGAAAAAAGACACGACTTATCGTCATCCCTGGAACGACGTTTGCGTATTTGGTTAAGTTTTATATTAATGTGCACTTCTTTCAGTAACAGTAACTGATACAGCTTTGAAACTTTGCTTGGCCATGCAATACTGGTTTCCACTCAGGAAAATCTCATGATAAGCCCTACGTGGCAAACACCTATGACAAAACTTGTGGTTTCTATAGGACCTTATGTCTCATTTTAGTGTCAAACATTTAAAAAAAAAACACACATGATATCTTACCACTACAAACAACTTCTTCCGAATACATGTCCACCTACCCCAGCCATTTGTCACATTTCACTGATTACATCAGCTTCTGTTTTGATGTTTTTCTTTACTTAATTCAAACTACCTCAATATTCTAAAAATCTTAATAACATTCTAGAAATATATATCATCAGCAATTAATGCAAACACTTAAATATGTTTTGATATCTTAAGTATGTGCCTTTGTTCTCATGTTACTATTGTTTACTGTTGCCATATAACTTTTTATACTTTTTAAAATATTTCTACATTTTTGTTTGCTTTGCATCAGTTTCTTCTTGTATTCTTATATTTTACATTTTTACAAAAGACGTGTATATAAAACCTCAGGACGAAGGATTTATCAAATTACAATATCCTAATTCCTTCTGGCTGTCTTAAAGAAAAACCTCATGACTAAGGATTTATCAAGTTACAATATTTTAATTTCATCTAGCTGTCTCAAAGAAAACCTCATGACTATGGATGTATCAAGTTACAACATCCTAATCCTTCTATCTGTCTCAAGAAAAAACTCATGACTAAGGATTTATCAAGTTACAACAGCCTAATTCCTTCTAGCTGTCTCAAAGAATAAAATTATACCTAGCTGTCTCAAAGAAAGACCTCACGCCTAATAATTAATCAAGTTACAACATCCTAATTCCTTCAAGCTGTCTCAAAGAATAAAATTATACCTAGCTGTCTCAAAGAAAGACCTCACGCCTAATAATTTATCAAGGTACAAAAGCCTGATTCCTTCTAGCTGTCTCAAAGAAAAACCTCATGAATAAGGCTTTATCAAGTTACTACATCCTAATTCCTTCTACTTGTCTCACAGAAAACCTCATGCCTAAGAATTTATTAAGGTACAACAGCCTAATTCCTTCTAGCTATCTCAAAGAAAAACCTCATGACTAAGGATTTATCAAGTTACGACATCCTAATTCCTTCTACTTGTCTCAAAGAAAAACCTCATGCCTAAGAATTTATCAAGTTACAACATCCTAATTCCTTCTGGCTGTCTCAAAGAAAAGCCTCATGCTTAAGAAATTATCAAGGTACAACATCCTAATTCCTTCTAGCTGTCTCAAAGGAAAACCTCATGCCTAAGCATTTATCAAGTTACACCATCCTAATTCCTTCTAGCTGTCTCAAAGAAGACCTCATGCCTAAGAATTTATCAAGTTACACTATCCTAATACCTTCTAGCTGTCTCAAAGGAAAACCTCATGCCTAAGCATTTATCAAGTTACACCATCCTAATTCCTTCTAGCTGTCTCAAAGAAAAACTCATGACTAAGGATGTATCAAGTTACAACATCCTAATTCCTTCTGGCTGTCTCAAAGAAAAGCCTCATGCCTAAGAAATTATCAAGGTACAACATCCTAATTCCTTCTAGCTGTCTCAACAAAAACTTCACGCCTAAGAATTTATCAAGTTACAACATCCCAGTTCCTTCTAGCTGTCTCAAAGAAACGCCTCATGCCTAAGAATTTATTAAGGTACAACATCCTAATTCCTTCTAGCTGTCTCAAAGGAAAACCTCATGCCTAAGAATGTATCAAGGTACAACATCCTAATACCTTCTAGCTGTGTCAATGATATACGCGCGAGTGGTTATCGAAGCGGGTATTAAATCCTCGATCGCTGCGCTGAAGTTACATGAAAAAATAATAAAGAGGATAACTGCGCATTTACCGGTATCCTGCTTGCCGGTCAACTTTTAATGGTGCAATACAATTACGTGGTCCAGCCTTAATTCTTTTAAGCGATAGGAAAGCTTACATTAGTAGGATTTTGTAATGGATATTTCGACAACAAAACCCATTTAAAACCTGTTTAAAAGTGCCTATTAAATGTTTTAATTTTGCAACATGCAAACTCTTTAAGCCGAAATTAAGGTTTTATTTCATACCCCAGCCAACCCCGTTTTCGCTTCTTGGAGGATGGGGTATGAAAGTTAATACTCGGACCACGTAATGCAACAGAAAATAATTGGTTTAGAAAATAAATTGTGTACAGTATCCGCCGACGAATATAAAAATGATAACTGTCTGATACAATATTATAACATTTTGGGGGGTATTGTGAATCTTTGTTACATAAATCACATCTCGTACAGTTATCGCGATGATTTACTCAAATTCGCACAGTCTGTTTGGTTTTGTTAAATCATCGACGATGTAATTAATCTGTCTGGAGAGACTTCAAAAAGGTTTAGATTGTTATCCTTCCCATTACCGATATTAGAGAAAACATAGGAGAACAGAATATAGACATGCGAATAGCACGTGTCAAGGAAACAGTAACGAATGTGAAAGGACTAGTCAGCAATAACTAGGTCATACAGATTCTGATAAATAGGATGTCAACATAATCAGCAAATTAACAAAGGCTACCTATTTAAAATATTTATTTTATTCTGATGCTCCTTTAACGTGTTATATGTAACAACTTTAAGAATGATAAGAATGATATTTTCAAACTAATTTGTTTCTGGCCTTTACATATATTATATATATACACGTATTATTGAATAAAAATATATATTGCTAAGCTCCTGCTTGGCTTGTTTTGCTTATTAGAAACAAAGGTTTTCAACATATACTACAAATAGTAGGATTAATACAATTAATATTGATTGTTGTTTTCTCCATCGAGGAAGATGTTGTACAATGGGGTCGTGCTTGGTGGAACATTCAGATCCGCACTACATTTCAGATTAAAACAAACACTTGGATTCTGCACTTTTATCAACACAGCGCTCGATTCAGGATTGTATTTGCTTGATAACTTTCTTAATATGTAAGGAATTAACGATTTTAATTCGATTCCTCCAATACTTTCTAATAGCTGTCACCCCACCCCACCCCCCACAAAATCTTGGAAATGAAAGAAAGCGTATGATCATGTGCATTTTGTGAGATCTAATCTCAAAAAGTACAAACATTTGATAGCGTTGGAAACTCTTACTGTGTAGGGGCATGCGAGCTTTAGTTGTTTGAAATTAATTAAATATTAAGATACTAATGAAGCAAACATATAACTCAATCGAAATCTGTTTTGATACTTGTTTGCAGTGAACCCGACCATGAAGTCACTTGGTTTCACCACCGTGGTATTGTTTTATGGAGCAACTCCACTCGACCTCCACCGAGACTTTTGTTCTGAAAAAGGAATTCCATAAATCACTGAATGTTTTTAAGTCCCTGCTTCTAAAGCAGCTTATAATATCATTACTGTTTCACAGGTTACACTATGTCTATGCTTTATATGAGTATCTCGGAAACACGAAATCGTATACTTTAGTTCATGACACTAAAAGTCCCCGACCGGGTCACACTAGATTTCATAAAAATGTACTTGTAACTTATTTGCTTCATTTTCAGAATATAGACGGTAATGATAGGACAGATTGGCATGCCGTCAATAAAATAAAATGTCTGGATGGGATAACAATTCATGTGTTTACGGCCTGGCATATAATTTTGGTAGCACTAAAGCTGACTGCTACATGAAGACATAATCTAAATATGACGTTAAGCGCCATACATGATTTGTGGATGTGTTTAAAGAACTGTTATGTTTGATCTGTCGACCACATACACAGGATATTGTCATTAAAATATATAATAACACTTCAGCTATTTGGAAAACTAAATATTAATAATAATTAAATATTGCATAGTTACAATTTTATTTATCAAAATAGCACCCACTTATTGTCCGACAAACTTCAAATTCTGGGGACCCTAATGCTTCAATGCTATCTTGTCACACTTAATTAAAGCCTATACCCTATATTTAAATCTCATCCCGCGGTTGTCATTAAAATATTAAATAACACATCAGCTATTTGACAAATATTTTAAATATTGAATACCCGTTTTATTTATCAAAGTAGTTAAGGAACGACATTTTGTCCAACATACTTCAAATTCTGGGGACGCTAAAGCTTCCACATTCATGTAAAGCTACTTAACATATTTAAATCGCAATCCCAATCCCCATTGTAGCGTTTCTATTTTTGTACTTTATTTAATTGCTAATTCATGTTCAGCAGCTCACGGCGAAGCAGTTATTTAAGCGATCAAATTTAACGCAGGAAGCCCTCTACCTCATAGACATATGTTTGAGTATATCGTAGTGTACACATGTAGCATATTACTCAACACACGACCTTATAATTTACAGTCAGCCGTTTTAACTGTAACAGGACTCAGTTGGTGGGGGAGCGGGGAGGTGGGGGGGGGGGGATGGGGGAGGTATGTAAATAGATAGGTTAATAAGCGCATTATTACTGTCTCGCCGGAGAGTTAGCGTTATGGCGATATCGGCAAAGCGTCCGCTTCACATTTAACGGGTCCCGAGTTCAAACCCGCTGAGTGTCTAAATTAAATATGTATGTGTAATATTTCCGGTCCGATTACATTGGTGGAGCATCCGGGTAGGCATTGCATGAGGTTATGCCTACATATATGTTGTTGTCTATGTGTGTTGTGTGATATTGAAGGTTTTAAATATCAAAAATAAAAAGTTGGGGTATGTAAATAGATAGGTTTATAAGGCGTTATTACTGTAATATTTCCGGTCCGATTACATTGGTGGAGCATCCGGGTAGGCATTGTATGAGGTTATGCCTACATATATGTTGTTGTCTATGTGTGTTGTGTGATATTGAAGGTTTTAAATATCAAAAATAAAAAGTTGGGGTATGTAAATAGATAGGTTTATAAGGCGTTATTACTGTATCGCCGCAGAGCTAGCTTTTATGGCGATATCGGTAGAGCGTCCGCTTCACATGCAAGGGGTCCCGAGTTCAAACCCGCTGAGTGCCTAAATATTTATATGTAATATTTCCGGTCCGATTACATTAACCACTGAACTATAGGGACGTCTTGAGACCATGGTATGCTCAGTTGTAAAAGAAAGTGTACACTGCGTTTTGTTTAGAATTAATTGTATAAAGTTTTGTAGAATTAATTCCATAATGAATATGCATGTTTGGTACCAAAATGTTATCATTCCATTGACAATATCATGTTGTCATTTGTTTTTCAATAGGTTCAGTCATTAAAGCTACAGAGTCCCTATATCAATCGAGTTCTTCTTTGTACGCGTGTCTTTATTTGTAACTTCATGTTCACCAGCTCATGTCGAAATCGGGTATTTAAGCGAGCAAATATAGAGCAGGAAATCATTTACTGTATATACATCGACCAGTGCACATCGTACCTAAATACAGATAACAGTAATTTTTACAGAAAAAAGTTACCTTCTTTTGGGGCTCGAACACACGACCTTCTGATTTCAAGTCCGGTGCCCTATCCACTGAACTACAACGCTACTTGAGCAAATAGTGTACTAACTACCATTTATTATGAGGCAAAATAACTGAACATATATTTGAACGCAACTAAAGATGGATCAATAAATATGTAGTCCATATTGTCGCACGTGTAACGTAACATTGCCTGGTGTAATACTGTATGTTATCAATATGAAACTAATACTTCGCCTCAAAACAACCATATCTCGACTTGTTATTTAGCGCTTGACGAGTTTTTGTGCGCGCGCTTGTTATTACGTAATGCCTATTTAGTGTTAAACATGTACAACATACCAATAAATAGCAGTGGTCTAGTGGTTCAGCGTTAATCTTTCAAAACTTACAAGTGCAAGGCTGTGGTTCAAATCCTGTTCCCGGCAACTATTTTTTATCACATCTATTCTGGAGCCGTATATTTATCGATGTTACCTGTACGGAGGCTAAATAAAAATATTAAATTTTACGAATCGATTTCTGCTTATATACCGACTTTTGGGGTGTTCGTCGATTTGAAACTACTTCATATTCATGAGTTATTATGAAACTAATTCATATTCATGAGTTATTACCAGTTATTATCAGTTAAAATAGGGACTGCACAGCTTTAAGGGACTGTCGCTTGATAAAGAGGTTAGGGTGTAAAGTACAATTTTCAAAGTGTACACTTTCTTTTGCAATTCAGTATATATTCACTACCATTTATTCTGATGCAAAATAACATATTTGAACGCATCTCAAGCTTGATCAGTATAGTTTCCTTCATGTGGAGCATGTAAATTAAACGTGCGTGGTTTAGTATTATATTTTATCAAATTGAAACTTGGATTCTGTATCAAAACTGCTCCAATGTGGTAGACCTGTTTTCAACTATTTTGTGTATATGATGACAAATCTTGCATTTTATTCATATTTGTAATTTTTGTTGCTTTCTTTGCGTGATTTTGGTTGACTGTGGTCCCTAAATGCTACATTTTCTGTTTGACTTTGATATCGTATTATTATTTAGCGTGCAATAAGTTTGTGCGCGTATCTGCCCTAGTCTTTGCCGAATGCCTATTGAGTGTTAGAAATACTTACCAACAACCAGCGGTGATTTTATTGTCATACCTTCATGCATCAAAGAACTAGTAAAAACGCAAGGTCACTGGTTCAAATCCCATTCGTGGCAACTATTTGTATATGAAATATAATCGGAAGCCGTATATTTATCCGAATGTTATATGTTCGAAGAATATACATTGGCGATATGTTACGCATCGATTTGTGGCGTATATACCGACGTTTGGGATGTTCGTCTTATTGAATGACATCATCCGTGTCTGATTCATATTCATGCTAGAACCAGTTAAAGGGACACACGGCAATCTTGTGTGTTTGAAATGGGTGTCTCGATTTATATATCCAGTATTATTTTTACTTTTAACCTGGTTACATTTAAATAAATCAAATTTTAAGTATTGTCTATTTCAAGGTATTGTACTGTAAGTTTTATTATATTACTGGTGCAATAATATCAAAAAATAATAATATGCAAAAACAAATTACTTAATAATATTCTTATAATTAATATTAATGATTGAACAAATGCAAATTATGCATAAAAACTAGCGGGACGCCGTGAGTTTTTAAAAAAATAAAGATTGCCGTGTGTCCCTTTAAATTATAGAATGTATCTATAACGCGTTATTCCCGTGTTGCCTTGGCTTTTGCTAATTCATTTTTGGTATTTTACTTAATCTTTGATCAATATTGTAAAAGTACAGCAGTATTTTAAAGCTGTGTGAATGTTCACTCAGAATTCATTTTACACAGTATTCATTTGCAGAAATTGAAGGTTTTCAGAAGACTGACTTCTGTATGATGGCTGTTTGCAAATATAGGTCTTCCTGATTAGGCATATCCAACTCATAATCAACTGAAATTAGTTACATGTTTTTAAAGTTGTTTTTAACGTTCTAAATGGAATATTTTTTTGATAATCTCATTTTGGTTTGTTTCTGGAATCATGTCGATCTAGGAGTAATAGAGTTCAACATATGATAATTCATAGGCAGGCTGTTGCGTTTTTATCATGAAACTCATGCAGTTAATTTCTTCCTTTAATATGCATGTTTTAATGTTTATACAGAAATTAATATATCTCACTAGTTCACTTTGCATAACAGAATACTATATTCACACATGCAATAATGAAACAGTTTTGCCATGATAGTTCTAAAGTTTTCGAGACATGTTTAATATTATGCTGATCTGAATGATTTTAATAGTATAAAGATGTAAAGGAAGTTGTGATGTGTAACTGATATCTTCAAACAGCTATCTGTAGTGTTAAATTAACGAAGGCTTGTTTGATTGATAAACCCCTATTTTCCATAATGATATGAATCGTCTTAAAGTTTTAAATATCGTTTAAATTAAGCACATTTTCATCTTAAACGTCACAAATGATAAACTAGTGACCCTAAACAGGAGAGAGTTCCACATTTTGTTAAAAACAATAGAGAGGATATTTGTTGTTTTGGGGTGTAACTGATTTTATTTCAACGAGAAACGAGAAAACGAATATGTAAACGAATGCAAAATATAAACGATTAAAATAATAAATAAAAAGGTACAAGGGACAAGGAAACTACAGTAAATGTATGTTCAGACAGTGGAATAGCTATTGCGTTGTGACATGCATAATTATGCAATTTTTAAACACTATTTTCACCAAAATTAACTAGTGTAACTTTCTTACAACTGTTGCAAAATAAATGTTTTAAATAGTACGGAATGTTGTTGTTTTAAAACATCTCAATATGTCCTCTAAAGAAGCCGTTTTTTTGTGCATACAGTATCAAAAGTGTCCTTTTCGTGTGTGTATAATTTGAAATGTGTTTAGGTATGTGCTATTTTAATAACCTCGCCTAAAGAAAACATAATGCATTACAAAAGGATTATTATTACATAGGTGTCATTGCACCATTGATTTTTTTCCTTCGTTGCATATATATAGAGTTTAATTAACATTGTTGAAGTGATACGGGAAATAATTCCCGAGTGAGAAAGATTCTTGCGATATAGAAACGAGTGCGTTTTCGCACGAGTTTCTATATCGCAAGCATATTTCTCACGAGTAAATTATTTTCCGTATCACGACAAAAATGTTAAACTATATAGTATTTATTCTGTGATGAATTTCTTTCCAATCGTCTTTTGACACACGTATTCCTTCTTTTGTCACTCCTTTGGCGACAGCGCGGAGTAATATCATGACGTCAATTCGTGACTTAATATCGTGAAGTCTATCGTTTAGTTCATAACATTTGGCTACTGTGCTATCTTGCACATTAGGCGAGATAGCACAGTAGAGGAAGGGATATATTATAGATTTTCTCAAACTGGGAAATTTCTATAATTCATCACAGAATAATATAAAATAAACAATTAATTTCATCAATAGACAAACACTGCTCCTTTTTCTCCATACACAGTTCTGAAACACACACGCATAAAAAGTTTTCCAACAGAACAAATCAGTAAATAAGGCAGTCGTGTTTTATGGAAGACTAACGTTACTTTCTATTTTGACACGCCGTGAATTGATTTTACTATCTTTATGATAAATACTTAACAAAACACAAATATAGACTAAAACAATTTCCCAATACACCACGCGGCGGATGAATTGAAACCAAAAATGATAACAAGTTATCAACGGTGTGCATTTTATGTCTACTTATATCATAAGCAAGACAGGGAAGTGTTTTGTTCTAAGCACTATTTGACTCTTCACCACGGAGGCACAAACCTGTTGGTGCAACTGCACCTATAGCAACTGCGAAAAGGATTGTTACAAAACCATTTGTTTCACTTATAATAAGGAGACCACTCCATTCGATAAGCTGCGTTTAAACGTAACGAGAGCTCTTAACCTATTTGCCCTTAACTGGCAATTCTTTAATGTAGATATTCCTTTATTGGTAGCGTTCATTCGTTCAGATACACGTTATTACGCTATTCGATCACTTATATGTGCAGCTTGAGTGGAACAGAAACCAATAATTAATTGAGGAAATGTCATTCATCACGTCATTCATTATTAGCTGCCTAATTTCATCTGTAGTTACACACCGGTCCATGCTGTTGATATTAAAGGCGCACACAACAATATATATTGACCTTGGTATCCAGCAGTAAAATAAGCACTTCGTTTTAATAATAAAGTATTAAATGAAACAAATGGTCCACAAGAAACCACAGCACGCAAACGCAACAGCAGCGTACGTCCACAATGCACTACAAATAAAGGGCAAATTAAATATACAATGAAAAGAACAATACACAACACAATGCTTTCTGTTTGCATATACTTACTAGGTATTCCTATTTGAAGTTGACACGTTTTCTTCTTTAATCTTCCATATAACATCTCAGAAAGAAGAAAATTGGTAGAATCCGATGGATGCTCCCCGAAATGTATCCTCAGCATATACACAATGCAAATGGATATAAATGCAATCTAATATAAAAGTGGTTTAAGAACACTTCTGCAGCGTGGCCTGGCTTCTGTGGTGTTGTGATTTGCGGTCTTAGTAAAATCCTTGGTCTTAATCACTTTCATACAATCAATATTAAACATCTTAAAAAGTTTAGCAAAATGGGTTATGACCCTATCATTTTGCAACGCATTGCATGTTTAGTGGTTGACACATTTACAGTTCGTCACTATATTTTCCTCTTTGACTGTGCGATGACCGGACTTATTGTGGTCTCTATTATGACGTCTACCTAAATCCTAAAAGAACGGCAGCTTTTGATATTTGTCTAAATCTTGTCTTGTCATATCCTTAATAGTCTTTATAGTTTGTTCTCATGTTGCTTTGGCTTCTGTCAAGTCACTGAATATTTGCTTTGTGGCTTTCTAGGCTTTTTATATTTAGATATAAATGATCGTAAAATATATCAATAGACTCGGCACGAAAACGAACAATGGTTCGGCAGAGCCTCGCCATTCTTCGTTTTCTAAGCCTCGCCTAATAAACTTGATATTAATATTCTCTATTTATTCCAGACTAATTCATATTATGTGTTAGTGCGATTTACAGTATATTTCTCTTGATGAGGATAATTATCGAACAAGAAATGGAACTCTAGCAATCACTGAACTCAGCTGACAAAGTTATCTTCTTTTTCGGAATTTAGATCTGTCTCATCGTACGGTCGGCAATCTGTCTTGTTAATATCTTCCGTAGAACAGCATTTTTTACCACTGTAATGATCTCTTAGATATGTGTGAGCTATACTATATTGATCCGGAAGTTATTGTTATGCATGTGACCATGATCTACCATGTAACGGTGTCAAATCCAACGCTAACCGTCGTAAATAACACATAACATTTCCGCTTGATTAAAAGTAATACATTTGGGTATGACACAAATCAACTGAAGCTGGATTGATCAACTAAATGCATTGTCATGCAATGCTTTTCAAACGACGTATTTTTATATAAAATGAAATGGTACGTCCTATTTGAATAACAGTTTACGCCTCGGTGACTTTTCTTTATTTGGCATTTAATTTACTAAAACAAATTGTTAAGCCACATGTCTGCTCCGGTTCTATGACACATTTTGCCCTGTAAATATATTTCTTGCATACCGGATAAGGTTAGCCGCGTTTTACATGGGTGGTGGAATGTCTGATCCTACACATGGGGAAGATAAAAGTCACGTGATGTCATTAAATAAAACATGCATAACGTTAGTAAATGGCGACGACAACGCAGAAAATGTCAACGATATGGAAGAAAAATAAACCAAATCATGGGTATCCGGTTCAGATTGGAATTCCAACCCTCGGTAATCGGAACCTTGGCAGAGCCTTTTTTCCTATACAAAAATTATGTTGGAATTTCCCATCTTCACCGGATACTCATGAAAGTTCTTATATTATTAGGTGGTTAAACACTGGGAAATGTTAGAAACGTGTCAAACATGTTTTGAAAACACATATAGAGCAAAGCTAGACTGTACCGTTGATGCGTACTTCTCGCACGTCTTTATGATCACACTTAACGCACGTGTCATAAAGTTGAAGGTGCAGCTCATTATACAATATAAAACGTTTTGTAGGAAATATGTATGGTAAGAATAGGAAAGAACATATCTGGTTTCTCGCCAATATGTCTTGATATTTTATTATTTTAGAATTTGTTTCCTGTTACTTCTCAGTAATCTTGTGTAAATCCGGATTTATACTATTGCTTCACTCAAATACAATAAATACTTCCCAATGTATACATGAACATGTTCATTTGTTACAAGAAACTAGTCTAAGAACACATTGTTGTTGGTAGCATAATACCCCATCTATCAATAAAAATCATTCTTCAAAAATATACTTTCTGTGAAACTCGAAATTACAATCTGTCGATGACGTTATCTTCAACCTAAGTGGTGCAAACAATCCATTCCTTAAACCGACAATCCATAAAAGCTATATTTTGGGAACGATTTGGTATCTCACCAAACATCTTGTGTATACTCGAATAGTGTTAAAATCATAGTTCCAAAAATAAATTACTAAAATAAATAAGAAAAAAAGGAACGGTCATCTTGGAACGGCCGGTGGCATGAAATGCCGTTTTGGATTTAAACGAGGTTCTAGGGTGCACCAAACCTCCCTCTTATCCTATTATCATCCGAATAAAACGGGACTGTTAATAAAGATATACCCGCCAGGAACATACAGTATTAATAGGCAATATAAGTAAAACAGATAACTGTTACAAATGTCTTGTATTTTAAATGTCGCAAGGTATTATTTAATACTGTAAAATTTACAAAGCCATATATAAAGCACCGTTTTCATAAAATTAGTGTATTAACATATGATACTAAGCTACTACAATTGATAGGCTACGCAAGTCATGCAGAGCTTACAATTCACGTATACTGAGCTTGTAGTCTATTAACGAGTTGCACCTTTCGAAATGCCAGTGAATTGAATTAAGTACAAATCTATAATGGAGACCGTAGTCTTAATACTGGTTATATTTATTATCCAGAGGCAGTTAATTAAACTATTATCTTCAGATCTTTTTTAAAATACGCTTTTACGTGTATATTTTGCTCTATTGATAAACATTCTCTTTAATTCGACATACCATTGTTTAGTTTTACATTGTTTGTTCATGTGCATTATATTAATGCCGTCAATTTCTTTAAATGAAATATAACACATTAGAATACGAAATCTGAATTTATCTGATAAGACCTTTTGTATTCCTTTGTTTTTTCTTTCATATCGAGTAGTGCAATGTATACATATTGAAAAAGGGGTTCCTTTGGAAGCAACAAACACAAACAAGAGAGAAAAGAAGAATACTCAGTTTTATTGAGTTTGTTCGTGAGAAGTAATGTAATCTGCAACACCTCTCTCACCCGATATTGTCATTTGTTAGAGGTAAATTTATGTAAACTTCTGGATGCATAAGTCACTTTAAGTTAAATCTGTTGTTTTTATAAGAAATTATTTAAACGAGGAGTGTATACAAATGTTTGAAAGGAGAAATCTGGAAATCGTCGAACACGATAAATACAGACAACAAAAAACATTGTAGTGAAAAGTGCTTGCTACCGTTCACGCCCTCGAGCTCCGGGTTGAGCAGAACTCAATATTTAAAATGCCAACAGTACAGCAATTTGAGCCATCCATGGCCAGCGGCGTATGGTCCCCGTTTCTAACAAAACGCTTTGCCCTAAACGAGAAAACAATGGGCGAAATAAACAAAATGGAATTTAACTGCGAGCAGAGGTTATGAAGCGAAGAAGTCTGTGGTTTTTCAAAGTAGACATATCATAAAAAGTATACATTTTTGATATTCACTATCTCTTTCGGAATGTTTAAACGGCAAATCATTGTGAATGTGGGAGTTAGGCCTTACCCTGTTAATATTACATAATGACACGTTGTGATAAGAAATACTGGTTCAAGATATAAAATGCTGAAGATAATAATTATGATATAAACAGTATTACAAACTTTAGTTTTTAAATTTTATACAACTTAGCAAAATACGCATTACATTTTGCTGTACAAACATAAAGTGCAACCACCTAAGAAGGCATCTTTGCACAGCAACATAATCGGATTTCCCAACTCTCTCGAAAGAAATCTTACCTTTTTTATTATCGTAACTAAATATTCCTTTTATGATACAAAATGTAATTTAAGAACTCTTCTGCGACAAGGACTATGACAACCTGACGTCTATGGTGATGTCATTAACAAGCATCGTAAAACCACTTTCATGCAATTTTATAACACTTTTTAAAAAAGTTTATCAAAAGAGGTTATGACCCTATCATTTTGAAACGTACTGCATGCTTGGTGGTGGACCCTTTTACAGTTCGCCACTATGCTTTCCGATGACCGGACAGGCTATGCTTCCCTCTTTGAGTGTGCGATGACAGAACAGATTGTGGAACCTATGATGACGTATACCTAGATCCTTATAGGACAGTAGTGTTTGATATTTGTCTTAATTTATTTTAGTACCATTAATGGTTTGTTCTCTTGTTGCTCTGGCTTTTGCCAAGTCATTTAGTACTTGCTTTGTTGCTTTCTAGGCTTTTGTCCTTTTATATTATATATACATGATCATTTATGTGTTTTACTTATACTGCATATCAATGTTCCCTTGTTTGTTAGAGTAGATAACATGACGAGGATATCTGTATTTACATGTCTCGTTTTATTGGGATGAGACTAGCGTAAGAGTGATGGTTGGTGCATCCTAGAATCTGGTTTAAACCCCAGCGGCATTTTTTCCACTGACCGTTCCAATGCGGTACCCCTGTTGTCAACCCTTTTATGTTATTGATATCATATCTTGCATTTTATTTATCTTTGTAGTTGAAATATTTTTATATAAAAAAAACATCTTTTAAAATATCAGAAAGCCTGAGTAGGACTACTGTGATGACTACTAAGGATTGATGCGACTGGCATTACTTTAAACAGAATAGCCCAACTTGAGTTCCAACCATTAAGTTAATGAGTTAGAATCGGGTAAAGGCTTTTGTTAGATGGTTTGATGTGTGCATGATAGCGTTTGTAGTAAGATCAATGAGCAATAACCCAATAAATAACTGATGTCAGCAACTGCCATTATCACAATATTTATACAACAAGTTATTTGGCAAATGTCGTAAACTACTGAGTTGGAAATTATAAATACGCACCAATTTAAAAAGCAATAATATATACAGCTGAAGACCTCTTTGATTGTTACGATTGATTATATGTTTTGAACAAAAGTCAATGTGGAAGACCTTTTTGATGGAGCACTTAATTAGTTTCCGAAGAGATTCAACTTAATGGTGTTATACTTGAAAGAACATCAATCTTAAGTTGCGGCCAGTATATTGTATTTTGTAGCGCAATAAAACATGACCTTTAGCTGAACGTTGTAATATATATCTGCCATGAAACGATTAAGGTCAAATTCTCCCAGTGGGGTAATTTCGTCTTAGAACGACAGAAAAAAAAGTTGATTAACTAAGATGTTTAAAGGAAGAAAATACGAAAGTAAACGGAAGTCAGTGACGGCGTAACATTTATTTCATATACAATTTCATTTAATATAATAATACGACATGCTATTAGCATTGTGCAACACATAATGAATTTAATTTACAAATCTACTTTCAATTCATGCTTGCGTGACCATACATTGTATATTTAATGAAACGGAAAGTGTATGCTTATTTATGATGGCTCGGTTATTTTTGGGTTTGACATCGATGGCCGTGTTACCTCTGTTAAAATAATTTTAAGTCTCACTACACAGTTAGCTGACTGTAGGGCGATTCTTACACCATACAAATAGGGTTTATTCTTCGGTTTGAGATGTTTTTAATAATTGCCAATTGGGTATTTTCTTTTCCTGTTGCAGGTGATAGAAAACTAGTGCGAGATTGGATAAACAGTGATAAGACGACACTGAAGCAAAATGTTGCACATTTGTGGGTTCTCAAAATGCGTATGAATTTAGGTGCAAAATCTTTAGTGAAAGTCGAAAAGAATACCTTGACACCACTGACGTCAAAAAACAAAACAAAGAGGGCTATGTACCAGATTTTGTGGATTTTTATGGGCGGCAATAACTGTGTTTTACCAAAAAAAACAACTTTTAGACCTTAAATGTCACATTCAGAATGAAAAATTGGACTTTATTCTTAATGGACAACACAGCAAAATCGAAGTGTGGTGTGAAACCTTTATGATCTTTGTATTACAGCACATACAGGTATAGCATTTCATTTCAAGTACATATATGACATATGCCGGTTTTCTTAACATTTTATTTATTTTTGCGTAATACTATAAGTATAGTATATTTCACAATTGGCATGCAATAGCATGTAGGTTATTACATGCCAGTCACATTATAATCAAGTGGTGGATCTACTGGAAGTATGTCAGTCTCGCGAAAGTAGTGAAAGACGACGCATTGGAATTCATAAATTCTAAACAGGGCTATTAACCATTTAACGTGCATTTGTGCGCCCGCAATTAATTATGATTCACAAAACGAAAAAGCTATTAGTTTGATGATCAAAAATGTCGAATGGATCGTAGAGCTTAGCATGTGGCTAAAAGATGCTGTGACCTAATGCGGATGGTATACATGTTATAGCATTTTGCTAGAAATTAACTTAAGAAATATAAATAGATCGGACAGGGAAAGTAGCATTCAAGGAGGACAGTCAACCACAAAACACAGAAACAAACACGCAAACAGACAAACAAGAAGGCAAAAGCAATAATAAATGCAAACGATATCACAAACACAAAAGGGTTGACAATAGGGCTACCGCCTTGGAACGGTCAGTGGCAAAGTAGGCCACTGGGGGGTTTAAACCGGTTCTAGGGTGCACCAAACCTCACACTTACCCTACTGTCATCCCATTAAAACAGGACAGTGTAAATAAAGAAATCCCCGCCATGATCTAATCTCTAACCAACAAGGCAGCATCAATAGGCAATATAAGTAAAACACAAACATGCTCGTGTAAATATAATACAAGAAAAACAATAGCCTAGAAAGCCACAATGAAGGTACTCAATGACTTTGCAGAAGCCAGAGCAGTAAGAGAATAAACCATAAACTGAACCTCTTTGTCAGAATGATATATCATTTGTTTGTCGGGTGTATTTCAATACATGTATCTTAAGTATGGTTTTTAACATTGCCATTCATGTTTGTCGTTTGGCGTGGTTTTGGGTTTACTGTGTTCTGTGAAAGCTGCATTTTCTGTTCGACTTTTACACTTATTTTTAATAGTCAAAGATATATAACGAAACATCAGTTTGGCTCAAAATTCAAAGCGGTGTGTCAATACTATTTCTGGAGAATCCTTGATAAACTACGGTGTAATGATGTGCATGCCTCGAATCTAAGCACCTACGATTTTTCACACTATATACTACACTACCACATAATCTAATCAAAGATACATTGATTCAGCTTATTCAGAAGACATTTGCTAGAGAAGGTACAACTTTTCTAGCTTGTAATAATGTCAGGGCGAGGATTGTGTACACATATAATCGATTCAAGCTAACCTGTAGGCCTTATTGCCTACTGACCGTTCCAAGTCGGTAACCCTGTCTTCACCACCCTTTATGTTGTATTATGTCTTTTTCACTGCATAACTAATTAAATATTTATCCTTGTTTGTAGTACAGTTCGGACCTACGATGCCATTGCGTTTGGACGCTGTGGTTTCTATAGAACTCTATATCTCATTTCTACATTAAATTAAGCATATTATTTGTTTACGTTCGCCAATTTATTTAACAAAGTTCTTAAAGCGACACATGACTTTAATTGGTAACCCATGGGTCTTTGTTTTAAAATAAAGTACTTCAATGTTGACCTCATATCGGTGTACATAGAAATAAGACTCGCCTGTCTGTAGACATCGGCTTTCAGCTGATACCATTCAGAAAACATCAGCATCTGGAGCATGTAGAGGTAGATACTTCAAGTAAACGCATGTTCTATGACGAATACTCGTAGAAACAGTAACAACTGCTCAACAGTTGTTTTTATCTGATAGAGACTTGTCTTTTCCTTTGTGTTTTAGTCCTCATCACGTACCTGTAAATTAAAGGCTATCTGATCGATTCTTCGTTATGTTTTGTTGATTTATTTATGCTTATATGTTTGCAATTCTTTCTCTACATTTTCTACGTGCAGCTTCTTCAGTTTTGGAGAAATACCATTAACACTTGGCTAGTATGACCACCATATGAACCCTAGATAACAAAAGCATGGTGAGTCTCACTTACGAGATCTATGCTATGTACTGACGTTTTTTTTTTTATTTCTTGGTACTCTGTACAACCGTTGAACGATAAAACAGACGCAGGTACCACTATGATCGTAGGATATACAATTTGTGTCAATTTGTGCAAACCAAAGACGGGCAATTGTTTTAACACAGGTTAGACACATTCATGCCGTTTTAATTTATATTGATATCACATTTTTATTGTTTTTTTTAATAATAATAAAACATCCGTTGTATTTATGTTCAATGTACTGATCTTTATGTATAAGTTAGTATATTTTTGTAAATTTGTTGATATTAAATGTAAATAAAATAGTATAAATCATGTAGATTTATCGATTTGATTTAACGTCACTAAAATGGATACGTCGACATACTTGTGGTGCTGCGAAGTAAAGTTGTGCAGTGAGACACACCATTTGCTGATGCAACAAAGATCACGTTGGTGTTATTTCTTTTAATTGATATTACAACTTTATTCAATGTTTTTCGTATGTCTTATCACCAGCAATATAGTTACCAAGGAAATTGTTCCTTATAAAACGAAAATTTGTTTCCTATCTGATGCAAGAAACTTTAAACTTGTCATTGCAACCGATTTTCAAAATGTTAGTTAAAATTTAACTTAAAGCAGACCGTACGACGTACTTCTGTAGTTTTGCTTTAAAAATAGAAACTTGAATAATGTTAACAGTTAGCTGTGACCATATGAAACACTTATTTACTTATCTAATTTCTCTGTCCAGAATTTAAATCAGTATCAAATTGAGAAATTGTAGTTGTAAATAAGCTATTCTAATGCAGCTATAATGTAACGCGTAACTCCATTGGCTAACGTCTCAAAGTTGAGACCGTAAAACGCACGATTTACCGTCTGTAAAGTATTTAACGTCACATAGCGTTGTAACAAGCAACGTCTTTGGATGCCGTTTACAAAATGCCGTTACCGAGTATTTGAGTTTTTATAGAAACAAAGTGTGTATGTTTGATTTGACTATATATGTCTTGCATTTAAATGGTAAAGCTTTAGCATTGATTAGGACGGTTATCGCTTAAGTCAAACAGTTTAAGTTGGTGACCTGGCAAACTGCATCTTCGTTTCTTTCTTAAGCTCAGGCTGGTGTTAATCTAAATAAAAGTAACGTGACATGGTGATTCATATAAATTTGAAGAAGATCGGAACTTGAAACTTGGACAATATATGACACGCATATCAAACGTATATTAAATACTTAATTTATTTTGAGAAGGTAATTAATATTAATATTTATCAACAAGAAAATATTTCAAAAGATCCTATTATTTAATTTTTTTCTATATTTGAATTCGAAAGCGTAACTCTAGGTATCATGGTCGTAGGCGTAATGGTAACATCAAACGTAAATCGCGTGTAACTCATATCCTTTCACGTTTTTTCTCTTTGTCCATTTCTTCACTTAGGTTGACCGACGAGGAAGCA
Source organism: Cyrtodaria siliqua (assembly GCA_037043455.1). Lineage (NCBI taxonomy): Eukaryota > Metazoa > Mollusca > Bivalvia > Adapedonta > Hiatellidae > Cyrtodaria > Cyrtodaria siliqua. The sequence continues at coordinate 205,403 of JAWPHD010002977.1, forward strand.
GACAAACTTGTCATCGTACAGATCCCTTGTACAACACTGCTTCCATAATTCGTAGGTACACAACATGTTCTACGACCCCATACTGACAAGGTATGTATCACGTGAGGCATTTTCTGAAAATACTCTATGTTAAAAAGGGTATTGATTTCATTGACAGGCAAAGTATTTTTTCGAGATAATCATGTTGATTCTATTCCTAAATATTTCAAAATTTCAGAAAATCCCGTAATTTGTTATAAGTATTAAAAAAACAATTAGAATTTTTATTTTCAACTACAAAAAAATAGTTTCTGACCTTGATATAGTAAATAACACTCCTAAGGAATGTGAGTGTAATACATCAACATCTCGCTATGCTCCAGCAAGTCATGTCATCACTCGTAATTTTGATATTATAGATAAACGTATTCGGCATCTGTTTTCTAAAGATACTAAGTATAGATTACCTTCAATAATTGATTTTAATGCATGTCTTTCTCAGATCGCCCAAAATCCATCGAGGATTTTTGTATAAAATGGTGTAGTAGAGAAAATGCGGACCCAAACTCTCTTTCAACTTAGAAAAGGTCAATTTTTAAAATAATAGATACACTTATTAACTTTTATAATGCTAACCCCTCTTTACTTCCTCCAAAACCTAGGTTTTCGTTTCGAAATTTAAAATCGAGATTTCAAGAATGTCAGAATAAATTTCTTTTAGTTCTTGCTGATAAAGCGTATTGCTCTAATTAAAAAAATCTTTCGCTAGAGTAAAAACTACACTTTTGGCCTTAATAATATCAAAGCGTTTTTTACTAACGGCATTTTAGACAATTACACTATGTGGACTTGCCAAGACGTTTGTGAAGCACTCATTTTCCTATTAGATAATATTTTCGTCAGGAACTACCGTTTATAGACAAATTGTTGGTATCCGTATGGGTACAAACTGTGCACCTCTTGTCACAGATTTGTTCTTGTAAAACTATGAAAGAGATTTCATGTTGAGTCTTTCATTCGATATTTAGGAAGATGTAATTGAAGCCTTTACTGGCACCTCTCGGTATTTGGATGGCATATTAAACATTGACAATTCTTTCTTTCCTACTATGGATAATAATATCTATCCTAAGCAACTTCAACTAAACGAAGCTAACATTTCTGATACACTCGCTTCTTTCCCTGATTTACATCTCTCTATTGAAAACGGCAAAATCTATGACAAGAGGGATGATTTTAATTTTGATATTGTTAATTATCCCCATCTAGACGGGGATGTTGCCCGAGCTACTTATTATGGGGTCTAAGTTTCTCAATTTATTCGTTTCTCTAGAGCTTTTATTCGTGTTAAGGACTTTAGTATTCGTAATATTTGTATAACTTAAAAAGATACTCCATTCTTGTTAGTCTTTTTGCGTGTTTTGAGGTTTACTGTGTTCTGTGAAATCTGCATTTCCTGCTCGATTGTTATACTTACTTCTATGGTGATGTGATTTACAAACATCGTAAGATCCTTGGTTATAAACACTTTTATACAATCTTTATTACACATGTTAAAAAGTTTATCAAAAGAGGTGATGACCCTATCATAGTTCGTTCGTTTAATGTAAATTATTCGTTCAAAAACATATCACAAAATCTAGACTTAATGATCAAAATTAAATCACCACATTACTGCTATAAAGATCATTTTGTGGGATGTCATGCTATACATTTCATTTAGGCACGTTTACGTGAGTCATATCACGCAAATAGAAATGCTTTTAAAAGTTAAATTGACAGTAATCTTTCAAATGCATATTATTAATGTGCTGCAAATTGATATTATAGAAGTCGTAAAAGAAGTAGATGGGCTGTGTTGGCCATAATGACTATAATTTATACAGTGCTTGCGTTAACGATTCATAATATCCTTGCCTAACATGTTACGATGTTAAATTATCTTTTCTCTATCCCAGACAATTAGACAAACTAATAATATCAATTACACCTGAAGTGATAACGTCCAATTGTTTCCATAAAATACACACAAAAGCAAAACACACACACAAAAGCAAAAACAACAATCAGAAGACAAAATAACAACTTAATACCATTCCAAGAATGTGACACAAGCTTAAACAACTGAGTGTATCACGTTTTGTTGTTAATTGAAAAATATGGTATCATTACGACGAGTAGGTCGATGCAATCCGTTGTTTATACAGACAATATCTAGAAGGGTATCTCGAGTGTTTGTCTCTGTTTGTATTTGCACTTTATTTAATGAATATTGACGATCTCTGTTTACAGAACAGAAGCTGATATACACGCATTAATACTGATTACTTTTGAATATTATACTTCTTTTATTTTTGATGTTATTGTTCGATTTGTTACAGTGAATCTGACCTGAGACATTTTAACGTTTTGCAGTTAGTTACAGAGACGAACAGATTATAGATGCGAAACGTAGACTGACATTTGATGGACATACATATTGTTTAATATGGTGATTCATTTTCTGCAACATCAGAACCATAAGCGGGACAACAGACTAAGATATAATGGGAGAAAGTCAACCAAATCAACCGAGTACGAATAGTAGGTCAATATCATTCTCAATGACCTACTTTTTGTAGGCAAACACAACTAGTTTAAAAGATGTATGTTTCTTGGTATATGAATACTGTAAAAAAAAAAAAAAAAAAATATTTATGTAAATTAAGAAGTGCGCAAGGTAGGTCAAGGTTATTTATACATTTGGTTTAAACATACAACTGTCGTATATATGTACTGAAAATATGTATAACCTTTGGTAACTGAATAATGGACGTGTGTGAAATTTTAGCGTGTCTTGTCTAAGAAATTGATAAACTTGAATGTAAAGCTATAATGTAAAAATGTAATGTACATTTACAAAGTGCAAACAATCGGTAAAGGTCATTCATATTGATGGATGTTAGGTTGGAAGCACTACGGCTTCCGTTGTCTGAATAATGACATCGACATTCTTGAAAGTAACACTTTTTTATAAGGAAGTAGTAGTAGTAGTAGTACTAGTAGAAGTAGTAGTAGAAGTAGTAGTGGTAGTTGCAGTAACAGGCATATCGCCATACGGACAAAGCAAGGGTAACACTATTTGTTCGATCCTCTTTCATGGCGGGGCATACCAAGTGTACATTTTGTGAACAGTTTATATCATCTCGCGTGTGTCGCTGTCTGATTGAGACGTTTAAATAGCCGTAACATATACCGACTATTTTCCCTTCCGGGCCGGAAAAAAAACAACAGTTAAATGCATTCGCCAGTAAGTGAAGAATAAACTTGCCTTTCTATGTGAGCGGCGCAAAAAATCATTGAACAAAAAACACTAGAAAAAAAAAAAAACTGAAAAAACAAACAAACACACTTGCAATAAAAATATAGACATTTGGACGGATGTTGATGAGCCGTTTAATAACAATTCAGTTTAATGTTGTTCTCGTTATTGTTTAAGCCAGAACACGAAAAATAAATGGCATTAGCGTGCGTGTTCAAGGACGATTACCATTTTAATATCTATACAAAGCGTGGAACAGACAGCAAGCCTGTGGCACCTTCTACTTTCTTTTGGAGTTATGAATTGATTTTATGTTGTATATCTACCTAAACGCAAGAATACTATAACAACATAAAATTCGATATACAGGGCAAGCTTACAGATTTATATAACAGGCTGCATGGTCAAATGGAAACAAACGAGAATATCCTTCGGAAGCATTTTGCTGATATATAAAATGTGTGTTTTGTGATCTACCCTTTTTATTAAAGCGGCTAGTAAGCTAGTTCAAGTGTTGTGTATACTTACTATTAGATGAAGAAAATTACCCGAAGGAATACATCTCCTCATTTTATATACTTGTTCTGGGATAATCACTGACAATATTCAGTTTGATTTACAGACAACCTACCTCTGGATTAAGCGGTGAGATACGATGTACTGCTTATTTGTGTTGAATGAAGTAGGAAACGTAGTAGAAATACTACTCATAGTAATATTTCAGTTGCGGTTCTAGTGACAATGGCATTTGAAGTAGTAGTGGTCGTAGTAGTAGTAGTAGTAGTAGTAGTAGTAGTAGTAGTAGTAGTAGTAGTAGTAGTAGTATTTGTATAGTATAGTAGTGGAAGAAGCAGCAGCAGTAGTAGTAGTAGTAGTAGTAGTAGTAGTAGTAGTAGTAGTAGTAGTAGTAGTAGTAGTAGTAATAGTAGTAGTAGTAGTAGTAGAAGTAAAAGTAGTAGTAGAATAAGTAGAAGTAGTAGTGGTAGTAGTATTAGTAGTAGTAGTTGTAGTAGTAGAAACAGTAGTAGTAGTAGTAGTAGTAGTACAAGTAGTAGTAGAATAAGTAGAAGTAGTAGTGGTAGTAGTAGTAGTAGTAGTAGTTGTAGTAGTAGTAGTAGTAGTAGTAATAGTAGTAGTAGTAGTAGTAGTAGTAGTAATATAATTATTATGAGTAGTAGGTGTAGAAGTAGTAGTACTAGTAGTAGTAGTAGTAGCAGTAGTAGTAGTAGTATAAATATTAGTAGTAGTAGTGGTAGTTGTACTAGTTGTAGTAGTAGTGGTAGTAGTAGTAGAAGTAATAGCTGTAGTAGAGAAGTAATAGCTGTAGTAGTAGTAGTGGTGGCAGTTGTAGTAGTAGTAGTAGTAGTAGTAGTAATAATAGTAATGGAAGTAGTAGTAGCAGTATTAGTTGTAATAGTAGTCATATTAGTAATAGTAGTAGTAGTAGTTGTAGTAGTAGTAATAATAGTATTTGTAGTAGTAGTGGTAGTAGTAGTAGTAGTAGTAGTAGTAGTAGTAGTAGTAATAGTAGTAGTAGTAGTAGTAGTAAAAGTAGTAGTAGTAGCAGTAGTAGTAGTAGTAGTAGAAGTAGTAGTAGTAATAGAAGCACCATCAGTAGTAGTAGTAGTAGTAGAAGTAGTAGTAGTAGTAGTAGTAATATAATCATTATTAGTAGTAGTTGTAGAAGTAGTAGTACTAGTAGTAGTAGTAGTAGTAGTAGTAGTACAAATATTAGTAGTAGTAGTGGTAGTTGTACTAGTTGTAGTAGTAGTGGTAGTAGTAGTAGAAGTAATAGCTGTAGTAGAAGTAGTGGTGGCAGTTGTAGTAGTAGTAGTAGTAGTAGTAGTAATAATAGTAATGGAAATAGTAGTAGCAGTATTAGTTGTAATAGTAGTCATAGTAGTAATAGTAGTAGTAGTAGTTGTAGTAGTAGTAATAATAGTATTTGTAGTAGTAGTGGTGGTAGTAGTAGTAGTAGTAGTAGTAATAAGAGTAGTAGTAATAGTAGCAGTAGTAGCAGTAGTAGTAGTAGTAGTAGAAGTAGTAGTAGTAATAGAAGCACCAGCAGTAGTAGTGGTAGTAGTAGAAGTAGTAGTTGTAGTTGTATAGTAGTAATAATAGTAGTAGTAGTAGTAGTAGTAGTAGTAGTAATGCAGTAATATTAGTAGTAATAGTGGTAGTTGTGGAAGCAGCATCAGTAGTAGTAGTAGTAGTAGTAGTAGTAGTAGTTTGTAGAAGTAATAGTAATAGTAATAGTAGTAGTAGTAGTAGTAGTGGTGATAGTAGTAATAGTATTAGTAGTAGTTGTAGTAGTAGTTGTAGTAGTAATAATAATTTTTGTAGTAGTAGTAGTAGTAGTAGTAGTAATAAGCAGTAGTAGTAATAGTAGTAGTAGTAGTAGAAGCACCGGCAGTAGTAGTAGTAGTAGTTGTATAGAAGTAATAATAGTAGTAGTAGTAGTTTTTAGTAGTAGTAGTGTGGTAGTAATAGTAGTTGTAGTAGTAGTAGTAATAATAGTAGTTGTAGTAGTAGTAGTAGTAGGTAGTAGTAGTAGTAGTAGTAGAAGAAGTAGTAGTAGTAGTAGTAGTAGTAGTAGTAGTAGTAGTAGTAGTAGTAATTGTAGTAGTTATAGTAGTAGTAGTAATAATAGTAGTAGTAGTAGAATTAGTAGTAGTAGTAGTAGTTGTAGTAGTTGTAGTAGTAGTAGTAATAATAATAGTAGTAGTAGTAGTAGTAGTAGTAGTAGTAGTAGGTAGTAGTAGTAGTAGAAGAAGTAGTAGTAGTAGTAGTAGTAGTAGTAGTAGTAGTAGCAATAATAGTAGTAGTAGTAGTAGTCGTAGTAGTAGTGGTAGTTCTAATAGTGGTAGTAGTAGTGGTAGTAGTAGTAATAGTAGTAGTAGTAGTAGTAGGTAGTAGTAGTAGTAGTAGTAGAAGAAGTAGTAGTAGTATAAATAGTAGTGGTAGTTGTAGTAATAGTAGTCGGAAGTTATTTCATAAAACGGGGCCCTTGGTTTTAGAAGGATTACAGGGGTTTGTGTAGAAAAAAACAATAAAAAATCAAATTAAAAAATAAAGTTATTTATATTTCTTTGAATATATATATGCGTCATATGTATCAATCATAGAGGTTCTTTTTTATTTTTTCTTAATACTGTCTTCGATGCAACCACCCAGACTCTGTTGGAGTTTTAAAGGGGCTTGCCTGAATAATTGATCACTAAAAACTAAAAACTTTTTAAGAGGAGGGTACACATCAGATGCAGATCCAAGAATTTTGTTTGCGAATTTGTGTTGGAGTGGCGGGTGCGTGTGGAGCGAAGGATCCTTCAAAATAAAATGTTTTCCTACATGATGTTTAGTGAATTCTGTTGTATTTTCCCAGAATAATGTTATGTTAAATCGAATGATTACAAACAGTGGAAATGGCGCGCGCCCTATGTAATCAGGCATGCATAGGTTATACTTGTAGGATTTTAGAGGGTGGGGGCGCCGGGTCCGCCTTATGCCTGAATCCGCTTCACTACATTATACATACACTTTTATCCCATATGTCTTACCCTAAAATTGCCGCCTTAGCCGGTATAGTGATGGCGTTTCGTTTAAAACGTTCTCGCCTCTCACTCCCGTGGGTTCGAATCCCACTTGGAGCTCCAATTGTCAAGTGGGAAAGTGTCAATACTTAAAGGGGTTGTTGTGGTGTGGACAAATATTGATATTTTCTATTTTAGATTACCCCTTATTAGAAGAATATTCATTGCGGGACAGCAATGTGTGCTATCCTAGGTTACGCACCAGGATACATTTAAAGGGACAAACGGCAATTTTGCTTGATTTGTTGTTTTAAACCATGTAAATCGCGGCATTCTGTTTGTACACATTTGAATAGTGCATATACATTGCTCTATTTATTCCTAACTGTTGATTATATTGCACATATAAATGTATTTAAACCTATGGTAGTATTGAAAACTCAAATTGTACTACCTTTTATTTCAATATCTGATTTAAATAGTTAAAAACTCTGTGGGGTTTGAACAACTGAATGATCGTGCAACGCGTTACCTTATCGCCTTGAATGCACACTAGAACAATCGAATTTATCAGTTAACCCTAACATCGAAATGGATGAGGATGCCACTATTGCAGATTATTTTTTTCTTTTAAAATGAATGTTATACATGAGTGCTCAATTGTTTCGCTTTTTTTTTCGGCGTTAATGCGGTTTTAAAAGTCGATAGTAAATGGTGTAATCCATGAATCGCGTTAGATAACATCCAGTTGTCGTTTGTTAAACATTTAGGCCTTACTTTGAGCCATGATGGCAATTGGCATCTGCATATCAAAAATATCTCTCTTCCGGCTTCCAAAATCATTAGAACTAAGAGACTTTTGAAATTTACACTATGTCGTAAGGCATTAAATCAAATTTATTTATCGTATATCCGTCTTATCTTAGAATATGCTGCAATTGTTTGGGATGGCTGCACCGAATATGAACAAAATAAACTTGAAAAAATACAATATGAAGCTGCGCGTATTGTGACCGGTCTTACCCGTTCGGTATGTGTTGATAATTTAATGAATGAAATAGAGTGGCTAACGTTATCAGAACGGCGTAGGTTCCAAAACTTTCTGTTGTATAATATAATACTCATTATTATACAAATAGGTTTTTTGCTATCTAGCATAGTTCATAAATCGTCATTGCATTGTTCAGACCAAGATCGGTTGCGCTTCGTAGGGCGTAATTTGCAATCAATACCATGTATACTCAGAAAGAAACGCATAATGGAAATTTCCGCTATTTATTGTATGTATATTTTGCTGCTGATAATCGAATTGTGCAGGTTACATTAGGCCTTTGGAAAGAAGATTATAATGGACGCATAACATCGATGTTTGCCATGTTTTACCCATCGATTTTCTTTATTGCGAGAATGTACGTCTGGTTGAAGCAGAAGGGCAAATAACTTAGACGATAAAATGCAATCTCGTACAATTAAATCCAATACTTAAATGGTTCAAGTTGTCAAAGCGGAAATTTACCATTTATAAATTTCGTGTAAGAAAGTGTACTTATTAAAATGTCTACTATAGCACATTTGTGTCCTTTCTCTTACTAGCTGTAGACTTTTTTTTTTAAGAAAACATCTTGGAATATTCCGGGAATATTATTTGGAATTCGGTGTGTGCGTATTACTGTGTATAAAAAGCAAATTTGTGTTTATGCGTTTCTTATTCATTTCATTATATATTAACTTAATCATTGCTAGTCCGTAAAATATTTGACACATTAATATCTAGCTTTCAATTATTATTTTCCCAGCTGGAGTTTAAGTTGGAAGTGTTTAGTAAGCATTTCCAGGGAAATGACACTCAGACACCGTTGATACGTTATAATCCGCGATATATTTAATAAAAGTAGACCGGTGTCTCATGCTAAATTAATTACGAAACCTAAGATATAATCAAGGCGTAGTAGTTGAAACTATACAATGTATTCAATAAAAATAAATGTGACAGCCGACTGCTATAGTTCTCATTAGAGAACGGTACAGTCTCATTTATATACTACTCAAAATTTGCTGTCTTTTCTGGCTGAAACAAATAGCATTATTTCTATTTTACATGAAATTATTTAGGGCAGTGTATGGTCATGTGATCTCATGACTTGATTCAAATTATGGAATTGTTGAAGTATGAATGAAATTATTAGAGGATCTTACATGAGTACTCATTCATTATTGAATTTATTAAACGAGTTGTCAAAATGATAGCCGAGCATTATATCATTTTTGCTAGCGAGTTTAATAAATTCAATAATGAATGAGAACGAATGTTAGATTCTATTTATCACATAACTCACATTTCGACTGTTATTGCATTTTGCCTGTCGCTTTAACACGCGAAACCGACATAAACCGTGGGAATTGGATCATAGTCATTATCGATTTTATTTAACAATGCATACTAGGCTTATTTGCATACTTATATAACTAGTGGTATATCGAAAATATAGAATGGTGTAATTCAACTCCCATACCGTAAGTTATGTGATAAATATCGTAATGGTGAATTAATTTCTAATACACTTATATGAGAGAATAAAAGTTATCCTTAGCAAATTTTGAGTAGTACACTTTGTACCATAAATGGGTTCCGATTTCATTTTGACAACTGATATGAAACTACGAATTAGCGAATGTCTTTCGATCTATATAAATTCACACTTGATTCCTTTCTTTAAAAGTAGATTATAAAAGTCGAACAGGAAATGTAGCATTCAAGGACGACAGTCAACCAAAAACACGCTCAGAAACAAACAATAAAATATGAATAAAAGGCAAGACATGACATCAGAATCATAAAAGTTGACACACACATCTCTGCCACGCATACGTCAGATTTACATATATATCTTTATCTCGAAAACATGATATTGCAATTTATATTGTGAAATCAGTATCTAAACTTATTTTTTTATATATTATATACATGAACATTTCTGTGTTTTTTCTTATAACACCTATCTACGCTTTCTCTAATGTAAGGAAGGGGATTATTTTTATTTACACTGTCCTGTTGTTTAGGGATGATGACAGGGTAAGACTGAGGTTTGGTGCACCCATGAACCGGTTTAAACTCCCCGGTGGTCTCTTTTGCCACTGACCGTTACAAGGCGGTACCCCTGTTGTCAACCTTTATATGTTTGTGATATGCTTTTTTACTGAATGTGTTTGTGATGTACTTTTTGAATCACCCGTGCTTTGTAATACTTCTTGGAGTGATTGCATTCTGTGAATGCTACTCTTCCTGTTGGAGTTTTACTTTCATAATAATATTATTATTCATTGAATGCTTGGTTATAAGAATGCTATCTTAGTGTATCCAAAAACGTAATGTTTTCCTCATGTTGCCTTTATTTCTCAGTTGAGCTAAATATTTAATGCATTTTAATAGTTTATTCAACTTCCATGTACTTGACGTCCTTTCACATCACTGCTCATTGAACGCGTTGTCTCTTCTATATATTAAACGTGTTTATTGAAAAACTATATGCGGTAACAACTCTAACAACTTAAAACGGTGTTTTGAATAAATGTCGATGTCAAAAAATATCATTGTTCCTATCATTGAAAAAATAGTTAGCTGAACACGGGAATCGAACTCGAGACTATCGGAATGACAGTCCGTTAACATACACATTAGTCTACAGAGCCAAATGAAATACTATGTGTTATTTTACCTATATATTCATTCAATAGTGGACGTTTATTTCTTGCATACCGAATACGGCTATGCATGGGGGATGGATGTTTTACATGGGGGATGGAAAGTCTTTTCTTGCATACCGGCCAAGGATATCCGTCATTTTACCGAGGCTAGATATTTCCATCTCACCCTAGGGTCGAGATAAAATTCACGCGCGCCAACATCTGGTATGCAGGAAAACATGCAAAACGTTAGTAGCTGGGGGCGTCAACGCACAACATGTCTCTGATATGCAAGAAAAATAATCTATCATGGGTATTTGGCTCAGATAGGGAATTTCAACCCTCTGCATAAGTGTTTTAATCGGAAACTCGACAAAACCTCGGTTCCGATAAAAACACTTATACCTCGAGTTGGAACCGGATACCCATGAACGATTTTTATAATCGTTATGGGTAAAGATATAAGGATATCCATGGGGGATGGATGTTTTACATAGGGGAAGAAAGTCTTTTCTTGCATACCGGACAAGGATATCCGTCATTTTACCGGGGCCAGATATTTCCATCTCACCCTAGGGTCGAGATAAAATTCACGCGCGCCAACATCCGGTGTGCAGGAAAACATGTACAACGTCAGTAGCTGGCGGCGTCAACGCACAACATGTCTCTCATTTGCAAGAACAATAACCTATCATGGTATTAGATTCAGATAGTGAATTCAAACTCGGTACAAGTGTTTTAATCGGAACCTCGGCAGAGCCTCGGTTCAAGTGCAAACACGTATATCTCGGGTTGGAAATCCCTACCCATGAACGATTCTTATAATCTACTTTTATTGTTACTGTATCGTTGTTCGTGCCGTTTGGCGATCGTAAACTTTTTATACGTACATCTATTATTATTCAGTCCAATTAGTAATGTAATCTTTTCATCCAACAAGCATATACTGAGAGATCAAAGATCAATTTTTATCCTCGAACACATGTGTTTTTGTACCATTTTGAAGGTTTTGTGCTCATTTACATTTTGACCGCTTTTTGTTAGTGGTTTCAACTTTCCTCGTAATCTAGTATTAGACAGTTGTGTAGTCTTTTATCACTTCGAAATTGCATATACGAATCTATAAGAATATATTAGTAAAAACACTTAAAATAAATATTTCACCTCTACGGTTATACTCTGCGTCATCAATACAAATTCCACAAAATAACTTTTCATTTCTAAGATCTAAACCACATGTACGCCGTACACCTTTAAATCTTCATTCGGTAACCACTTTGGGTTTTATCCAATAATTTTACCAACGTTTTAAATAACGACTTCATGAGTTGATTGACCCCTTTACAGTCAGTAACTACGCTTCACGTTTGCGATGATCGAACAACCTCAATTTCGCCCTTCATGTTTTCTGATCGTAAACTAGATTAGTTTACTGTTTGACCGCAACTGCTGTGGTTGTTCAGTACAATCTGGATACATCCTTCGGTGTTTCTCATTTCGTATTTGTACACATACGTTTATAGTTTGCTAATTTCTCTGGAAATGGATTTTATTGTTAGATATTCCCTTTTGTTGGGACATACTTTTATTTACGCTGTCTTGTCAGTTTGGTAGCTGAAGATCGGATAATAGCGAGGTTGTGTAAAAATAAATTCGATTTAGGCTAACCAGTAGGCCATATTTTATACTGACCGTTCCAAGTCGGTAACCCTGTCTTCGACACTCTTTGTGTATTGTCCTTATTATTAGATATTTAATTTGTTCTGCGTGGTTCAGTTCGGACCTACGTTGTCATTGCCTTTGGGTGCTGCGATTGATTTTAAGGACATTTTTTTTCCTCATTTTTGTTTTTATGAAATTTAGACATTTGAATGCAGGCTGCTCGGATGAAGGCATGCTTGTTTTCCTTCAGTTCCCAAGAATGGTATGCGACATTCCTTAGGGCCCCTGTGGGAAACCATTTAGCTTGTTAGATGTAATTAATAACATCAATGAACATATAAATCATGTATATTAATAAAGAGGTAGGAGGGTGCGGTCGAGGGTTCGGCGATTCACCCACTAAAGAAAATTACAGCCGAAAAACTTAATGCAGCTCTCTGGTGACTGCTGGAGCAACATGTATAGTCTTCAACTATTTCAGTTTTTGTTTCAAAGCAAAGACTAATATTCCCCAAATTTTGTAAGACAATCTGTTTCTGTAGTGTTTTTTGTTTTAAAATCTTTGCTGCCATAGTATTTATAAAATATGTCGATGTGTTTCGACTTGACGTAATATTGTGTTTCAGTTTTCTTGTTTATTAGGTAACCTATTCCTGGTAGATGGATATATAATCAGATACATAGGATATCATGAGATGTGCTAGTTTAAAGTTTTTCTTAAGAATGACAATGCTTTATCATTCGCAAAAATATCGATATGTTGATATAATTTATATTAAAATAAAAAATGTGTATCCCGGCTACGGTTCATTTGTCTATACAAACTTTGCAAGAGGAAATCAACCGCGAAGATGTAAATGAAGAGTTTTATCTGCATCAATGTTTTACGCCTTAAAAGGAAACGCTATTCAGACCTTGCTGGGATTAATCACCCACGATATAAAAAGTAAAAATAAACATGTCAATTTATGTAATATACTGATCTAAGAAAACAACACAAATATAGAAAACGTTATTATTTGAAGCCGCATACTTTATTCCAAGACTACTATTTACATAAATTTGACATATGTGCATGTTTGGGCTTAAATCTCGTCTTTCATTGTTTTAGCCTTTTAGGATTTTATATTTGATTTAGATTTGACAACCGACATGGCGCGTTCATTTTACGAGTTTATTTCTGCCATGATGAATAATGCATATGTTCCTTGAGCTAGCTGAAGAAATATACAAATATCTGACAGGTAAAGCAGCATTCAAGGACGACAGTCAACCACAAAACACAAAAACAAACACGCAAACAGACAAACGAAAAGGCAAAAGTAATAAAAAATACAAACAACATCACAAACACAAACTTGTTCTTGGGTGCACCACTGGGGGTTTAAACCGGTTCTAGGGTGCACCCAATCTCACATTTACCCTACTGTCATCCCATTAAAACAGGACAGTGTAAATAAAGAAGTCCCCACCATGATCTAATCTCTAACCAACAAGGCAGCATCAATAGGCAATATAAGTAAAACACAAATATGCTCGTGTAAATATAATACAAAAAACAAATAGCCTAGAAAGCCACAATGAAGGTACTCAATGACTTGGCAGAAGCCAGAGCAACAAGAGAATAAACCATTAAGGGCACGACAAGAAAGATTGTAGATAAACATCAAACGCCACGTTCAATAAAATCTTAAAAGGAAAACTTCCAGTAACAGAAAAGCAAGGAGTTATCACCCGTATTCCAAAAGATGGTAAAGATAAATTATATTTGAAAAACTGAAGACCTATCTCCCTTCTAAATGTCTCTTACAAAATAGCATCAGCATCCATAGCCTTTAGAATAAAAAAATGTGTTGTGTACTATCATTCAGTTGGATCAAACAGGATTTTTACCAGGCAGATTTATCGGAACAAATATAAACGAGTATGATAATGGACCTTTGGAAACGGCCGAGCACGACACATACGAAATATTGCAGTCTCGGCTTGATTGAGACTGTTCATGAGCGGTAGTGAAATATGCTACTTACCGCTCACGCCCTCTAGCCCCGGGTTGAGCAGAACTCAATATTCATAAAATCAGTAGTACACAATTTTAACCATCCCGAAGATGGCATGCATATGGCGGTGGACATGGAGTGTATTTCTTCCCTATGTCGTATGGCGATAGGTCCCAGTATCTAATAAAATTAAATTAAATGCCCCGAAGAGCGAAATAAACATCATGGAAAAACAGTTGGGAGCAGCGGTTATGAAACCTGCGTATGAAAAAGCAGACAACATATCCTATGAGTGGTTAAACAATACCCAGAGCCTTTTATCGGCCGGAGTAGTGGAACCACCGAATCAAAAATTAAGTAAGAAAACAAAAGAAATTGAAAATGTACCACCGATACTAAATATAAGTATCGGGCTTAGCGATCTCCAAAGATCGGCTGAATAAAAGTACTGATTGCAAGCTGACATACTATTTTATTTAGAGAATTATAATATTCCAAGGCTACTACTCCTGATAGACTTCGCGACTGCTTTTGACACCGTTTTATGGAATTTCATGACAAAAGTTTTACATTTTTTTAATTTTGGCCCTTCAGTTATCAGCTGGATAATACTTTTTACCACAATATCGAGTCTTGTGTTATTGTTAATGGACATATGTCAGACAGGTTCTATTTACAAAGAGGCTGTGGTCAAGGAGATTTGTTGTCACCTTACCTGTTCATTCTTTGTGCCGAAGTACTATCTGTGTTGCTAAGAAACAACCCAAATATTAAAGGTATCAATATAGAGAACTTTGAAGTTTTAGTATCACAATATGCGGATGGTACAAGTTGACTCTAGATGGCTCCAATACTCACTTTACACACAATGATGACATTATAATTCTATGCACAAATCTTCGGCCCTAAGATAAATGCTGACAAGACTAGGCTTTTCGGATCAAACAAAAGAAGTGTCAAACAGTTATCATGGTTATGTCCAGAATACAACTTATATTGGGAAAAGGGTATTTTCACTGTACTAGGAGAAAGGTTCTTAATAAATCTGATTTCAATGATAAATATAAACTACGATCTTAAAATAGAAGAAATTAAAAACTACTTGCAAGTTGGTCAAAACGAATACTTACTCTTGTGGCTCTAAAAAGTGTAACACTTTCGAAACTTAATCATCTAATAACTGGTATTCCCAATCCAACAATAGATAAAATTAAACTTATCCAGATAATGTTTTATATTTTTTTTTGGAACAATTCAAAAGATAAAATAAAAAGAACCATTATAAAACAGGATCATAAATTTGGAGGACTAAGAATGGTTGCTATTGAACAATTTATTTCAGCTTTAAAAACAACTTCGATCCGCAGAATATAAACAGACAATAAATGTGCTCAACTAGTGAAAACAACAGGTCCAATTTTCACAGGCTTAATTGACTTTGGAAGTGAATAAAACATAAATATAAAACAGAACTTAAACAGAGTACACAATCCATTTTTGAAAGAAGTACTTTCCGGTTATAATTTTTTTCTGAACAAGCAAAACCAGTTTCCTGGCATCAATTTCATTCAGTTGATATATGGCACAATCCAGACATTAAGGTCGGAGGTTCAAGCGTTTTCTATAGAAGATGGTATACAGGTGGTGCTTTATTAATTAACGATCTTTTAAACACGAATGTAAACCTTTTCAACTATAGGGAATTCGCGGATCGGTATGATATTAGGTCTAATTTCTTAAAATAAGAAGGTCTTATTACTGCTATATGAAACTACTTGGCTAAAAGAAACTTTACCCAGCAATAGCCTAAACTCTTTACGCCCTCTTACCATATCACTAATCCAAAGGCACAGAAAAGGATGTAGACTCATCTATGATCTGTTAATTACAAAAACATTCACCCCAAATCATTAATAAAATGGTAAAATGAAGTTATAACTGTACCTAATTATATATGCAATACCGTTCAAAATAACGAAAGATCCTAAACTACTTTGGTTAAAAGATAGAATCAACCACAGAATTCTGGGAACTAACTATTTATTGACTAAAATGAATATTTTAGATAACAATGTTCGCAGTTTTTGCAATATTTTATTTGAAACCATTCATCACCTATTTTGGAATTGTGAAGTTATAAAACAGTTTTCGTTAGACCTTGCAGAATACATCTGGTATAAATGTAATACAGCACTGACACTTTGGTCAGAAACAGATATTCTATTTCGAAAAAATAAATTTGATATCATTTTGACAATTTTAAAAGTTGCACGATTTGAAGCATTGCAGGGATCGATATATAAACATTGGTAAAATAGGCCTATATATACAGACTTATTTGATTTTACTAAACCTCAATGAAATACTCCAAAATGCAGAGACACCACAACAATCGACATAGTACACTATTGTCTACTTCTCTCAACCTTTATCTTAACAACTTTCTCCCTTTTTTGATGTATATATTTAAGTTTTAGAAAAAAAAAATCTATAATTTTTCTTTTTTCCCAAAAAAAAAGGAATCCATACATATCCTTACAGTTAATACATTATAATCATAGACATACTAAATGCCTACAATACCCTAGAAAAATCCTATGTGCATATATGTGTAAATAATATGTGCATGCGGGTGAGTGTGGTATATATATGAGTGTGTATTCGTAAAACTGTGTATATATTTGAATATACAAATTTTGCATGGTATCGGTAAATAATATCAATATGTGAATATATATAAATATATATATATATATATATGTTATGTATGAATATGTTATGGAATTTTCAGAAAAACAAAAAAACAATAAAAAAACAGTTCAAAAAAACAATTATGGCACAATGTGCATGTGCCTACAGTTCTGCCTTTAATAAATCAGACTTGCATTTCCATCGTTATCTCGCGATCATGTTATTGGGATTTATTTGTGAAGACGTTCGTGTTCATTACATTCATAGTTAAAAAAATGCTCTCTATCTGGTTACATGTATCAATCAGTGTATTGTTTTTTCTTGTATTAAAAAAGTGAAAGACGACACCATTGGAGTTCATAAATTCTAAACAGGGCTATTAACCATTTGTGCGCTCGCAATTAATTATGATTCACAAAACGAAAAAGCTATTAGTTTGATGATCAAAAATGTCGAAATGGATCGTAGAGCTTATTCATAATGCATGTGGCTAAAAGATGTTGTGTGACCTGATGCAGATGATATACATGTTATAGCATTTTGCGAGAAATTAACTTAAACTGAAATCTTTTAATCAGAATGGTATATCATTTGCGTGTTGGGTATACTGATGATTTCAATACATGTATCTTAAGTATGCCATTCATGTGTGTCGTTGTGCGTGGTTTTGGGTTTACTGTGTTCTGTGAAAGCTGAATTTCCTGTTCGACTTTTATACTTATTTGTGTAATCAAAGATATATAGTGAAACTTTAGTTTGGCTCAAAATTCAAAGCGTTGTGTCAATACTATTTCTTGAGAAGTCCTTGATAAACTACGGTATAATCATGTCCATGCCTCTTATCTAAGCACCTACGACTTTTCCACACTATAAACAACTCTGCCACATAATCTAATCAAATATAAATTGCTTCAGCTTATTTAGAAGACATTTGCTAGAGAAGGTACACCTTTTCTAGCTTGTAATAATGTCAGGGCTTTCTTTACAAACGCCGCTATAGAGAATTTGAGAATTTCTTTTGGTGGGATGTAGTTTTGTTTACACTGTCTTGTCTATTTATGTGCTGAAACAGGATACAATGTAATAGCGAGGATTGTGTACACATAAAATCGATTCAAGCTAACCTGTAGGCCTTATTTCCTACTGACCGTTCCAAGTCGATAACCCTGTCTTCACCACCCTTTGTATTGTAGTCTTTTTCATTGCATAATCAATTAAATATAGCTCCTTGTTTGTAGTACAGTGTGGAAGATGCCATTGCGTTTGGACGCTGTGGTTTTCATAGGACCCCATATCTCATTTTTACATTAAATTAAGCATATTATTTGTTTACGTTCACCAATTTATTTAATAACGTTCTTAAAACGACACATGACATCAATTGGTTACCCATGGGTCTTTTTTTAAAATAAAGTACTTCAATGTTGACCTCATATCGGTGTACTTAGACATAAGACTGGCCTGTCTTAGACATCAGCTTTCAGCAGCTAACATTTAGAAAAGCATCAGAGAAAGAAAAATACACATCTCTGTACATTGCTTAGAACGTTGTCAGGAATGAATGGTGTTTTACGGCACGTCGGCACAAAAATAGGTCATATTGTGCGCAAAAACTGACGAAAGATGAAGAAATTAAGTAGTAATTAAAAATTAATGTAAATATGTAAAGATAAAACTATTAAAAAATAAGGGATGATATGGTAGTAATATAAACTATATATGTAAATCAAGAAATGCCCGTCAACGGGTATATAAACAAGTAAATATATTTAAGAACACATTATAATGATTTCTTTTAGGAAATCTAAAACAAGACTAAAATCTATAGTATCAAATAACTCTTTCTTAGTATTAACAGTGTAATACCTTTGACGCATAGGATCAAAGTCTACACTTTCCAAAAAGATGTGTTTGACCGTTAACGGTGCAAAGCAGTGTGTACATTCTGGTAAGTGCTCATCAATATGAAAGAGTATAACGCGTATGCCCTATCCTGCACCGGGCTAGGACTACTTCTTCTCGACAAATGGGTATACTAGAAGAAAGCTATTCCCCATTTTCCGGTTTAATTGAATGGAGTTTATTGTTAACAGGCAAATCCCAAGCGGCTTGCCAAGAGTTACGAATAAATGTGTTAATACAACTTTTAACATCAGTATAAGGTAATTTAGCATTAGATATATGTAAATCTAATGCTGCTTTAGCAGCACTATCATCTGTATCATTACCACGTATTCCTACATGGCTTGGAAGCCAGCAGAAAATTTCTTCAGTTTTGGAGAAATACTATTAACACTTTGCTACTAGGACCACTATATGAAACCTAGATAACAAAAGCATGGTGATTCTCACTTACGAGTGCTAGACTATGTATTGACTTCAGTTTTCTATTTCCGGTATTGGTACTCTGTACAGCCATTAAACGCTAAAACAGGCACAGATACCACTATCATGATAATAGTTGGATCTAGACACTACTTCTTCAGTTTGGGGCAATTTGTCCACCCAAGACGGTCAATTGTTTTAACACGTTAGACACATTCATGCCGTTTTAATTTATATTGATTCTCACAATTTTAGTAGTTGTTTTAATAATAATAATATTTATGTTCAATGTACTGTTCTTTATGTATATGTTAGTATATTTTAGTAAATTTGTTGATATTAAACTGGAATAAAATATTTATCGATTTGATTTAACTTCACTAAATTGGATACGTCCACATACCGTACTTGTGATGCTGCGAAGTAAAGTTGTGCAGAGAGTCGCACCATGTGCTGATGCAACAAAGATCACATTGGTGTTATTTCTTTTAATTGATATTACAACTTAATTCAATGTTTTTTCCCATGTCCAATCACCAACAACATATTTACCAAGAAACATTTATTTCATATCTGATGCAAGAAACTTTAAACTTGGTCATTGCACCCGAGTTTGAAAATGTTAGTTAAAACTCAAAGCAGACCATACGATGTTTGTGAAGCACTCATTTTCCTATTAGATAATATTTTCGTCAGGTATGGAACTACCGTTTATAGACAAATTGTTGGTATCCGTACAGGTACGAACTGTGCACCTCTTGTCGCAGATTTGTTCTTGTATTGCTTAGAAATAGATTTCATGTTGAGTCTTTCATCCGATATTCAGGCAGATGTATTTGAAGCCTTTAATGACACCTCTCGGTATTTGGATGACACATTAAACATCGAAAATCCTTTATTTTCTACTACGGTAAATATTATCTGTCCTATGGAACTTCAACTCAACAAATCTAAATTTCTGATACTGTCGCTTCTTATCTTGATTTACATCTCTCTACTGAAAATGGCGAAATAGTTAGTAAAATCTATGACAAGGGAGATGATTTGGATATTGTTAATTATCCCCATTTAGATGGGTATGTTCCCCGAGCTACTTTTTATGGGGTCTATGTTTCTCAACTTATTGGTTTTTCTAGAGCTTGTACTCGTATTGAGGACTTTAATACTCGTAATATTTATATAACTAAAAAAGCTACTCCAACAGGGATACCTTTACCGTAAACTTTAAAAAAACTTTTTAAATGTTATTATCGTAACCCTGATCTACTTTTAAAATATAAAGTAATTTAAGAACTCTTCTGCGACAAAGACTATCAAAACCTGATTTCTAAGGTGATGTGATTTACAAACTTCGTAAGATCCTTGGTCATAATTACTTTCATACAATGTGTATTACATTTGTTAAAAACGGTTTATCAAAAGAGGTTATGACCCTATTATTTTGCAACAAACTGCATGTTCAGCATGTTTAGTGGTTGACCTATTTACAGTTCGCAAATATGCTTTCCTCTTTGATTGTGTGATGACCGGACAGATTGTGGACACTATGATGACGTCTACCTAAATCCTTATAGGTCGGTAGCGTTTGATGTTTGTCTTTAATCTTGTATTGTCGTACCCTTACCGGTCTGTTCTCGTGTTGCTCTGGCTTCTGCCAAGTCATCGAGTACTTACTTTGTAGCTTTCTAGGCTTTTGTTTTTATCCCCACCTTTTTTCAAGAAAAAGTGGGCATCATATATTCCTGTCCGTCCGTCCGTACGTCCGTCCGTACTTCCGTGTGTAATGTTGCGTAACTCCTCCTAAACTACATGGCGGAATTCAACCAAATTTAGTATATGACTTCTCCACATCATGACAACGTGCAAGAGCAACATTATTTTTGACTCCGCCCAAAGGTGCCCATCCCAGAGGTCAAAAGGTCAAAAGAGCAAATACACTAAAAATTGAAATACACTATTTATTATTTAGTTTTTATTACTTTTACATAGAAATTGGTATTTATACCCATCTATATAAGATACACAACATATCAAACGTGTTTTTTTATTTCAACCTCCGATGTGCGACAGAGGGTTGGGCGAATGTCATCGGAGGGGGGTGGGGTGGTCAAATCTTCTTTTTTTATTATGTCTTATAAATTCAACCAAACTTTGAGTAGTACTTCACCTCATCATAACGACGTGCAAAAGCAACATTATGTTGACTCCGCCTCAGGGGTCAAAAGTCAATTACCCTTAAATTTCAACTAATTAACCATTAGGCGGAATTCAACCAAATGTAGTGTATGACTTCCCCACCACATCATGACAACGTGCAAGAGCAACATTATTTTTGAATCCGCCCCAATCCTTTCCGACTACTGTTGCTAGGGAGTATGGTATTGTTTTGTCATGATGTATGGCAGATACACACTTTGGCGGTTGATGTGCATAAGACTTCTGAGAAATGTTGATGCAATGTCGGAAAACGGAGCTAGGGGAGATAATCCATGCATCTCTGACTTGCACTTCAAAAAGGTGGGGATCTGTGATGGCTCACCATCGACTACATTTAGTTTTATTATATATACATGCTCATTTATGTGTTTTACTTACATTGCCTATTAAGGCTGCCTTGTTTGTTAGAGATTATAATCTTGCGGGGATAATTTTATTTACACTGTCTCGTTTATCGGAATGACAGTAGGGTAAGACTGAGGCCTTTATTGCCAGGCCTTTATTGCCTCTGACCGTTCCAAGGCGGTAGCCCTATTGTCGACCCTTTTGCGTTTGTGATGTCGTATCTTGCCTTTTATTTATCTTTATATATAGTTGTTCTTTGTTTCTGTGTGTGTTTGTGGTTGACTGTCGTCCTTGGATTCTAATTTTTCTGTTCGATTTTTACCTTTATTCAAAAGAACTAAGTAAAGATATTTGGTAAAAATGA